>LR738711.1:765711292-765757881 GCA_902687465.1 Secale cereale | reverse complement strand
AGGGGAAGGCTAGGCCCCTAGGGGGCGGTGGCCAAGTACACACAACGTTGTCTTAGCCGTGTGCAGCACCCCCGTCCACCGTTTACTCCCTCGGTCATATTTTTGTAGTGCTTAGGCGAAGCCCTGCGGAGATCGCATCACCATCACCGTCACCACGCCGTCGTGCTGCCAAAACTCATCCACCACCTCACCGTCTTGCTGGATCAAGAAGGCAGAGGACGTCATCGAGTTGAACGTGTGCTGAACGCGGAGGTGTCGTACATTCGATGCTCGATCGGTTTGAACGCGAAGAAGTTCGACTACATCAACTGCATTGTCTAACGCTACCGCTTACGGTCTACGAGGGTACATAGACACACTTTCCCCCCTCGTTGCTATGCATTTGCATGGATAGATCATTTCATGTGCGTAGATTTTTGTTTTTGTTTTCCATGCAACGTTCCCCAACAGTGGCATCATGAGCCAGGTCTATGCGTAGATGATGCACGAGTAGAACACAAAGAGTTGTGGGCGGTGATCATCATACTGCTTACCACCAACGTCTTATTTTGATTCGGCGGTATTGTAAGATGAAGCAGCCTGGACCAACCTTACATGTCAACGTACATGAGACTGGTTCCACCGACATACATGCAACTTGTTTTGCATAAAAGTGGCCGGCAAGTGTCTGTTTCTCCTACTTTAGTTGAATTGAATTTGACTACGGCCGGTCCTTGTCGAAGGTTAAAACAACAAACTTGATAAATCACCATTGTGGTTTTGTGTCGTAGGTAAGAACAGTTCTTGCTAGAAGCCCGTAGCAGCCACGTAAAACTTGCAACAACAAAGTAGAGGACGTCTAACTTGTTTTTGCAGGGCATGTTGTGATTGTTGGAAATATGCCCTAGAGGCAATAATAAAATGGTTATTATTATATTTCCTTGCTCATGATAATTGTCTATTGTTCATGCTATAATTGTATTAAGCGGAAATCGTAATACATGTGTGAATACATAGACCACAACTTGTCCCTAGTGAGCCTCTAGTTGACTAGCTCGTTGATCAATAGATGGTTGTGGTTTCCTGACCATGGACATTGGATGTCGTTGATAACGAGATCACATCATTAGGAGAATGATGTGATGGACAAGACCCAATCCTAAGCATAACACAAGATCATGTAGTTCATTTGCTAGAGCTTTTCTAATGTCAAGTATAATTTCCTTAGACCATGAGATTGTGCAACTCCCGGATATCGTAAAAATGCTTTGGGTGTATCAAATGTCACAACATAACTGGGTGACTATAAAGGTGCACTACAGGTATCTCCGAAAGTGTCTGTTGGGTTGGCACGAATCAAGACTGGGATTTGTCACTTCGTATTACGGAGAGGTATCTCTAGGCCTACTCGGTAATGCATCATCATAATGAGCTCAGTCTGACTAAGGAGTTAGTCATGGGATCATGTGTTATGGAACGAGTCAAGAGACTTGCCGGTAATGAGATTGAACAAGGTATGGGGATACCGACGATCAAATCTCAAGCAAGTAACATACCGATGGACAAAGGGAATTGTATACGAGATTGATTGAATCCCCGACATCGTGGCTCATCCGATGAGATAATCGTGGAACATGTGGGAGCGAATATGGGTATCCAGATCCCGCTATTGGTTATTGGTCGGAGAGGTGTCTCGGTCATGTCTGCATGGTTCCCGAACCCGTAGGGTCTACACACTTAAGGTTCGGTGACGCTAGAGTTGTAATGGGAATTGTATGTGGTTACCAAAAATTGTTCGGAGTCCAGGATGAGATCCCGGACGTCATGAGGAGTTCCTAAATGGTCCGGAGATGAAGATTTATACATGGGAAGTCCAGTTTCAATCGCCGGAAAAGTTTTGGGGGTTATTGGTATTGTACCGGGACCACTGAAAGGGCTCCGGGGGTCCACCTGCCAGGGGGCACCAAGTGGGCTGAATATGGGTTGGAACCAACCCCCTTAGGGGGCTGGTGCGCCCCCAAGGGCCCCAAGGCGCCTAGGGTTGAAACCCTAGGGGTGGGGGCGCCCCCCACCAACTTGGGGGGCAAGTCTCCTGCCTTGGCCGCCCCCCTCTAGATGCATCTAGGGGGGCCGACCCCCTCTCCCCTCGAGCCTATAAATAGAAGGGGTGTGGGACGGTGGCCACACCCTTCCCCCTGGCGCAACCCTCTCCCCTCCTACACCTCTTCCTTCTCCATAGTGCTTACCAAAGCTCTGCCAAAGAACCACGAGCTCCACCGCCACCACGTCGTCGTGCTGCCGGAGCTCTCCCTCAACTTCTCCTCCCCCCTTGCTGGATCAAGAAGGAGGATATGTCCCCGGGCTGTACGTGTGTTGAATGCGAAGGCGTCGTCCGTTCGTTGCTAGATTGGATATTCCGTGATTTGAATCACCGCGAGTACGACTCCATCAACCGCGTTCTTTGCAATGCTTCCGCTTAGTGATCTTCAAGGGTATGAGGATGCACTCCCTCTCTCTCGTTGCTAGCATATCCTAGATTGATCTTGGTGACACGCGATTTTTTTTGAATTATTACTACGTTCCCCAACAGTGGCATCATGAGCCAGGTCTATGCGTAGATTCCATGCACGAGTAGAACACAAGTAGTTGTGGGCGATGATTTGGTAAATTTGCTTACTATTACTAGTCCTATCTTTATTCGGCGGCATTGTGGGATGAAGCGTCCCGGACCGACCTTACACGTACGCTTACGTGAGACAGGTTCCACCGACTGACATGCACATGTTGCATAAGGTGGCTACAGGGACGAAGCTAGAAAAAAAGTTGCTGAGGTCAAGTATATGACAGTGGGGTCATCTTCAATAAATAGATAGTGTTTAGTAGTAAATTAATGAAGCATTTCCTAATTTTATTGGGCTCAATTGACCCCAATGCCTACAAGCAAGCTACGTCCCTCGGTGGCTAGCGGGTGTCTGTCTCTCCCACTTTAGTTGGATCGGATTCGATCAACAGGGTCTTGCGTAGGTAAGAAACGTTCTTGCTAGAAACCCATGGCAGCCATGTAAAACATGCAACAACAATTAGAGGATGTCTAACTTGTTTTTGCAGGGTATGCTATGTGATGTGATATGGCCAAAAGGATGTGATGAATTATATATGTGATGTATGAGATTGATCATGTTCTTGTAATAGGAATCACGACTTGCATGTCGATGAGTATGACAACTGGCAGGGGCCATAGGAGTTGTCTTAATTTATTGTATGACCTGCGAGTCAATATAAAATGCCATGTAATTAATTTACTTTATTGCTAACCGTTAGCCATAGTAGTAGAAGTAATAGTTGGCGAGACAACTTCATGAAGACACGATGATGGAGATCATGATGTCATGCCGGTGACGATGGTGATCATGCCGTGCCTCGAAGATGGAGACCAATGCGCAAGATGATAGTGGCCATATCATGTCACTTTATGACTTGCATGTGATGTTTATCATGTTTACATCTTATTTGCTTAGAACGACGGTAGCATAAATAAGATGACCCCTCACTAAATTTTCAAGAAATGTGTTCCCCCTAAGTGTGCACCGTTGCAAAGGTTAGTTGTTTCGAAGCACCACATGATGATCGGGTGTGATAGATTCTAACATTCGCATACAACGGGTGTAAGCCATATTTACACATGTGAAACACTTAGGTTGACTTGACGAGCCTAGCATGTACAGACATGGCCTCAGAACACGAGAGACCGAAAGGTCGAACATGAGTCGTATAGTAGATGCGATCAACATGAAGATGTTCACAATTGATGACTAGTCTATCTCAGGTGATGATCGGACAAGGCTTAGTCGATTTGGATCATATATCACTTAGATGACTAGAGGGATGTCTATCTGAGTGGGAGTTCATTAAATAATTTGATTAGATGAACTTAATTATCATGAACTTAGTGTAAAATTGTCTTTACAATCTATCTTGTTGATCCAATGGCCCACTCTAATGTTGCCCTCAACTTCAATGCGTCCCTAGAGAAAACCAAACTGAAAGACGATGGAGGCAACTATACGGACTGGGTCCGTAACTTGAGGATCACCCTCATAGCTTCCAAGAAAGCATATGTCCTTGAAGCACCACTAGGCGATGCACCCATTTTCCCAGCAACTCAAGACGTTATGAACGTCTGGTAGTCGCGTAGTGATGATTACTCCCTGGTTCAATGCGGCATGCTTTATAGCTTAGAACCGGGGCTCCAAAAGCGTTTTGAGCAACATGGAGCATATGAGATGTTCTAAGAGCTGAAAATGGTTTTCCAAGCTCATGCCCAGGTCGAGAGATATGAAGTCTCCGACAAGTTCTTCAGTTGTAAGATGGAGGAAAACAGTTATGTCAGCGAGCATATACTCAAAATGTCTAGGTTGCACAATCGCTTGTCTCAGCTGGGAGTTAATCTTCCAGATGACTTGGTCATTGACAGAATCCTCCAGTCGCTTCCACCTAGCTACAAGAGCTTTGTGATGAACTAAAATATGCAAGGGATGGAGAAGTCCATTCCTAAGTTATATTCGATGCTGAAATCAGCGGAGGTGGAGATCAAAAAGGAATATCAAGTGTTGATGGTGAATAAGACCACTAAGTTCAAGAAAGGCAAGGGTAAGAAGAACTTCAAGAAGGACGGCAAGGGAGTTGCCGCGCCCGGTAAGTCAGTTGCCGGGAAGAAGCCAAAGAATGGACCCAAGACTGAGATTGAGTGCTTTTATTGCAAGGGAAATGGTCACTGGAAGCGGAACTGCCCCAAGTTCTTAGTGGATAAGAAGGCCGGCAACGTCAATGGTATATATGATAAACATGTTATTGATGTGTACCTTGCCAGCGCTCGTAGTAGCGCCTAGATATTTGATATCGGTGCAGTTGCTCACATTTGTAACTCAAAACAGGAGCTGTGGAATAAGCGGAGACTGGCGAAGGATAAGGTGACAATGCACGTCAGGAATGGTTCCAAGGTGGATGTGATCGTCGTCGGCACGCTACCTCGGCATCTACCTTCGGGATTAGTTTTAAACCTCAATAATTGTTATTAGTACCAGCTTTGATTATGAACATTGTATCTGGATCTCGTTTGATGCAAGATGGCTACTCATTTAAATCCGAGAATAATGGTTGTTCTATTTATATGAGAGATATATTTTATGGTCATGCCCCGCTGGTCAATGGTTTATTTTTATTGAATCTCGAATGTGATGTTACACATATTCATAGTGTGAATGCCAAAAGATGTAAGGTTGATAATGATAGTCCCAGATACTTGTGGCACTGCCGCCTTGGTCATATTGGTGTTAAATGCATGAAGAAACTCCATCCAAATGGACTTTTGGAGTCTCTTGATTATGAATCATTTGACACGTGCGATCCATGACTCATAGGCAAGATGACCAAGACTCTGTTCTCCGGAACAATGGAGTGAGCAACCAACTTGTTGAAAATAATACATACTGATGTATGCGGTCCATTGAGCGTTGAGGCTCGTGGTGGCTATCGTTATGTTCTCACCCTCACCGATGACTTAAGTAGATATGGGTATGTCTACATAATGAAACACAAGTCTGAGACCTTTGACAACTTCAAGGAATTTCGGAGCAAGGTAGAGAATCAACGTGACAGGAAAATAAAGTTCTTACGATCTGATCGTGGGGGAGAATATTTGAGTCACGAGTTTGGCACACACTTAAGGAAATGTGGAATTGTTTCACAACTCACGCTGCCTGGAACACCTCAGCGTAATGGTGTGTCCGAACGTCATAGTAGCACTCTATTGGATATGGTGCGATATATGATGTCTCTTACCGATCTACCGCTATCATTTTGGGTTATGCTTTAGAGACTGCCACATTCACTTTAAATAGGGCAATGTCTAAATTCGTTGAGACAGCACCGTATGAATTATGGTTTGGGAAGAAACCTAAGCCGTCGTTTCTGAAAGTTTGGGGATGCGATGCTTATGTCAAGGAACTTCAACCTGAAAAGCTTGAACCCAAATCGGAAAAGTGTGTCTTCATAGGATACCCTAAGGAAACTATTGGGTACACCTTCTACCTTAGATCCGAAGCAAGACCTTTGTTGCCAAGAATGGATCCTTTCTGGAGAAAGAGTTTCTCTTGAAAGAAGTAAGTGGGAGGAAAGTAGAACTTGATGAGGTAATTATACCACCTCTTGAACTGGAGAGTAGCGCAACACAGGAAGATATTTCTGTGGTGCCCGCACCGACTAGACAGGAATTTAATGATGATGATCATGAAACTTCGGATCAAGTTGCTACTGAACTTCGTAGGTCCACGAGGACACGTTCCGCACCGGAGTGGTACGACAACCCTGTCCTGGAAATCATGTTGTTAGACAACGATGAACCTTCAAACTATGAAGAAGCGATGGCGGGCCCGGATTCCAACAAATGACTTGAAGCCATGAAATCCGAGATAGGATCCATGTATGAGAACAAAGTATGGACTTTGGTGGACTTTCCCGATGATCGGCAATCCATAGAGAATAAGTGGATTCTTAAGAAGAAGACTGACGTGTATGGTAATGTGACCGTCTATAAGGCTCGGCTTTTCGCCAAGGGTTATCGGCAAGTTCAAGGAGTTGATTACGATGAGACTTTCTCACCCGTAGAGATGTTAAAGTCCGTCCGAATCATGTTAGAAATTGCCGCATTTTATGATTATGAGATCTGGCAAATGGATGTCAAAACGACATTCCTTAATGGTTTCCTTAAGGAAGAATTGTATATGATGCAGCTGGAAGGTTTTGTCGATCCTAAGAATGCTGACAAGGTATGCAAGCTCCATCGCTCCATCTATTGGCTGGTGCAAGCATATCAGAGTTGGAACATTCGCTTTGATGAAGTGATCAAAGCGTTTGGGTTCATACAGACTTATGGAGAAGCCTGTATTTACAAGAAAGTGAGTGGGAGCTCTGTAGCATTTCTCATATTATATGTAGATGACATATTGTTGATGGGAAATGATATAGAATTTTTGGAAAGCATAAAGGCCTACTTGAATAAGTGTTTTTCAATGAAGGACCTTGGAGAAGCTGCTTACATATTAGGCATCAAGATCTATAGAGATAGATCGAGACGCCTCATTGGTCTTTCACAAAGCACATATCTTGACAAGATATTGAAGAAGTTCAATATGGATCAGTACAAGAAGGGGTTCTTGCCTGTATTGCAAGGTGTGATATTGAGCGCAGCTCAATGCCCGACCTCGGTAGAAGATAGAAAAAATATGAGTGTCATCCCCTATGCCTCAGCCATAGAATCTATTATGTATGCCATGCTGTGTACCAGACCTGATGTGAACCTTGCCATAAGTTTGGTAGGGAGGTACCAAAGTGATCCCGGAATGGAACACTCGACAACGATCAAGAATATCCTAAAGTACCTGAAAAGGACTAAGGATATGTTTCACGTTTATGGAGGTGACAAAGAGCTCGTCGTAAAGGGTTATGTTGACGCTAGCTTCGACACAGATCCGGATGACTCCAAGTCACAAACTGGATACGTGTATATTTTGAATGGTGGGGCAGTCAGCTAGCGCAGTTGCAAGCAAGGCGTCGTGGCGGCATCTACATGTGAAGCGGAGTACATAGCTGCTTCGAAAGCAGCACATGAAGGAATCTGGATGAAGGAGTTCATCACCGACCTAGGAGTAATTCCCAATGCGTCGGGCCCGATGACTCTCTTTTGTGACAACACTGGAGCTATTACCATTGCCAAGGAGCCCAAGTTTCACAAGAAGACCAAGCACATCAAGCGCCGCTTCAACTCCATTCATGGTTATATTCAAGATGGAGACATAGATATTTGTAAAGTACATACATATCTGAATGTCGCAGATCTGTTGACTAAACCTCTTCCACGAGCAAAACATGATCAACACTAGAACTCTATGGGTGTTCGATTCGTCACAATGTAACTAGATTATTGACTATAGTGCAAGTGGGAGACTGTTGGAAATATGCCCTAGATGCAATAATAAAATGGTTATTATTATATTTCCTTCCTTATGATAATTGTCTATTGTTCATGCTATAATTGTCTTAACCGGAAACCGTAATACATGTGTGAATACATAGACCACAACTTGTCCCTAGTGAGCCTCTAGTTAACTAGCTCGTTGATCAATAGATGATTGTGGTTTCCTGACCATGGACATTGTATGTCGTTGATAACGGGATCACATCATTAGGAGAATGATGTGATGGACAAGACCCAATCCTAAGCATAGCACAAGATCATGTAGTTCGTTTGCTAGAGCTTTTCTAATGTCAAGTATCATTTCCTTAGACCATGAGATTGTGCCGATACCGTACGAATGCTTTGGGTGTATCAAACGTCACAATGTAACTGGGTGACTATAAAGGTGCACTATAGGTATCTCCGAAAGTGGCTATTGGGTTGGCACGAATCGAGACTAGGATTTGTCACTCTGTATTACGGAGAGGTATCTCTAGGCCCACTCGGTAATGCATCATCATAATGAGCTCAATGTGACTAAGAAGTTAGTCATGGATCATGTGTTACGGAACGAGTAAAGAGACTTGCCGGTAACGAGATTGAACAAGGTATAGGGATACCGAAAATCAAATCTCAGGCAAGTAACATACCGATGGACAAAGGGAATTGTATACGGGATTGATTGAATCTCTGACATCATGGTTCACCCGATGAGATCATCGTGGAACATGTGGGAGCCAATATGGGTATCCAAATCCCGCTATTGGTTATTGGCCGGAGAGGTGTCTCGGTCATGTCTACATGGTTCCCGAACCCGTAGGGTCTACACACTGAAGGTTCAGTGACGCTAGAGTTGTAATGGGAATTGTATGTGGTTACCGAAAGTTGTTCGGAGTCTCGGATGAGATCCCGAACGTCACGAGGAGTTCCGAAATGGTCCGGAGGTGAAGATTTATATATGGGAAGTCTAGTTTCAGTCGTCGAAAGAGTTTTGGGGGTTATCAGTATTGTACCGGGACCACCGAAAGGGTTTCGGGGGTCCACCGGGAGGGGCCATGATACGTCTCCAACGTATCTATAATTTTTGATTGTTCCATGCTATTATATTATCTATCTTGGATGTTTTGTATTCATTTATATGCTATTTTATATGATTTTTGGGACTAACCTATTAACCCAGAGCCAGTGCCAGTTTATGTTATTTCCCTTGTTTTTGAGTTTCCCAGAAAATGAATATCAAATAGAGTTCAAACGGAACGAAACTTTACGGAGTTTTTTCTTGGACTAGAAGACACCAGATGGACTTGGAGTACACACTAGGGGATCTGCAAGGAGTCCACAAGGGTGGAGGGCGTGCCCAGGGGGGGTAGGGCGCGCCCCTACCTTATGGCCCCCTCGTGCCTCCCCTGACCTACTTCTTCCGCCTATAAATTCACATATATTCCAGAAACATCAGAACAACCATTGAATCCACTTTTTCACCGCCGTAACCTTGTGTTCTTGCGAGACCCCATCTGGAGGCCTTTGTCGGTACTCTGTCGGAGGGGGAATTAACCACGGAGGGCATCTACATCAACCGTATTGCCCTTCCGATGAAGTGTGAGTAGTTTACCACAGACCTACGGGTCCATAGCTAATAGCTAGATGGCTTCTTCTCTCTCTTTGTTCTTCAATACCATGTTCTCCTTGTTGTTCTTGGAGATCTCTCCGATGCAATCTTCTTTGCGTTGTGTTTGTCAAGATCCGATGAATTGTGGTTTTATGATTAGATTATCTATGAATAATATTTGACTTTCTTCTGAATTCTTTTATGCATGATCTAATATCTTAGTAATTCTCTTCGAACTAAAGGTTTGGGTTGGCCAACTAGATTAGTTTTTCTTACAATGGGATAAGTGCTTTGCTTTGGGTTCAATCTTGTGGTGCTCAACCAGAGTGACAGAAAGGGACATGACATGTATTGTATTTTTGCCATCGAGGATAACAAGATGGGGTTTTCATCATATTGCTTGACTTAATTTCGCTACATCATGTCATCTTGCTTAATGCGGTACTCTGTTCCTATGAACTTAATACTCTAAATGCATAATCGTTTCGGTCGATGTGTGGAGTTATAGTAGTAGATGCAGGCAGGAGTCAGTCTACTTGTCACAGAAGTGATGCCTATATTCATGATCATTGCCATAGATGTTGTTATAATTATTCGCTCTTCTATCAATTGCTTGACAGTAATTTGTTCACCCACCGTAATACTTGCTATCATGAGAGAATCCTCTGGTAAAACCAATGGCCCCCGGGTCTATTTTACATCTTATAAGTTTCAGATCTACTATTTTGCAATACTTCACTTTTCAATCTATAAACCAAAAACCCAAAAATATTTCCTTTACTAGTTCATCTATCTGTATCAGATCTCACTTTTGCAAATAACCTAGAAGGGATTAACAACCCCTTTATAGTGTTGGGTGCAAGTTTGCTGTTTGTTTGTGCAGATATTTGGCGACTTGTGTGTAATCGCCTACTGGATTGATACCTTGGTTCTCAAAACTGAGGGAAATACTTACTCTACTTTGCTGCATCACCCTTTCCTCTTAAAGGGAAAACTGACCGCAAGCTCAAGAGGTAGTAGGAAGAATTCTGGCACCGTTTTCGGGGAGATCTATGCCAAGTCAAGTCAAGATTTGTCTTCTTCAACTCGCCAATCTCTGGTGCCGTTGAGATCAACGTCAAGTCAAGACCCACCAAGACCCTTCATTAAACTCTCATCTCTTGCATTTACATTATTTGCCATTCGCCTCTCGTTTTCCTCACCCCCACTTCTAAAATGATCTTCGAAAAGATTTGCCTTTTCTTCGCCCTTCTTTCGTTCGTCTTGTTCGCTTGCTTTTTGTGTGCTTGTGTGTTGGATTGCTTGCTTTGTCACGATGGCTCAAGAAAACACCAAATTATGTGATTTTTCCAACACCAATAATAATGATTTTATTAGTACCCCAATTGCTCCCACTACTAATGCGGAATCTTGTGAAATTAATGCTGCTTTATTGAATGTAGTCATGAAATATCAATTGTCTGGCCTTCCTAGTGAAGATGCCACATCTCATCTGAATAATTTTGTTGATTTGTGTGATATGCAAAAGAAAAGAGATGTGGATAATGATCTTCTTAAATTAAAGCTATTCCAGTTTTCACTATGAGATCGGGCTAAAACTTGGTTTTCATCTTTGCCTAAAAATAGTATTGATTCATGGAATAAGTGCAAAGATTATTTTAGTCCCAAGTATTTTTCTCCCGCTAAGATCACCTCCCTTAGGAATGATATTATGAATTTTAAACAACTTGACCATGAGCATGTGGCACAATCTTGGGGGAGGATGAAACATATGATAAGAAATTGTCCTACACATGGTTTGAATTTATGGATGATTATACAAAAAAATTATGCCATATTGAACTTTGCTTCTAGAAATCTTTTAGATTCGGTCGCGGGAGGTACTTTCATGGAAATCACTTTAGGAGAAGCTCATGGATGATTTTTATGCCAAATTGAACAATATTATGAATTTTAAACAACTTTATCTTGATCACTTTATGGATGATTATACAAATATTATGGTTAATTATTTTCAATGGCATACCGAGAGATCTTCCACTAGTAAAAAAGTGCATGCTATTGAAGAGATTAATGTTTTGAGTGGAAAGATGGATGAACTTATGAAATTATTTGTTAGCAAGGGTACTAATATTGATCCTAATGATATGCCCTTGTCCGCTTTGATTGAGAATAATAATGAATCTATGGATGTGAATTTTGTCGGTAGGAACAACTTTGGTAACAATGCTTATAGAAGAAATTTTAATCCTAGGCCTTTTCCTAGTTATTCCTCTAATAATTATGGAAATTATAATAAGATGCCTTCCGATTTTGAGAATAGTATTAAAGAATTTATGAGTTCTCAAAAGAATTTTAATGCTATGATTGAAGAAAAAATGCTTAAGATTGATGATTTGGCTAGAAGTATGGATAGAAGTTCTCTTGATGTTGATTATTTGAAGCTTAGATCTATTCCACCCAAGAATGATATCAATGAGTCTGTCAAAGCTATGAAAATTTCCATTTATGAGTGCAAAGAACCACTAAGATGCGTGCCAAAAAAGAATGGTTTATAAAAACATGTTCTTCTAGTTCTCGTGAAAATAATGATGAAGATCTCAAAGCGATTGATCTGACTCCTATTGAATCTCTGTTTTCCCAAATAAATATTGATGAAGATGGGACTGGAGATGAGTCTACTTTAGTTAAGAGGCATCCCAATGATTCGGAGTTTTTTAGATCTTGATGCAAAAATTGATAAAAGTGGGATAGATGAAGTCAAAGCCCTAAGTAGCGATGAACCCACTAGATTGGATCTCAAGGAATTTAATTATGATAATTTCTCTTTAATAGATTGTATTTCCTTGTGCAATCCATGTTGAATTCTCCTCATGCTTATAATCAAAATAAAGCTTTTACAAAACATATCGTTGATGCTATCATGCAATCTTTTGAAGAAAAAATTGAATTAGATATTTGTATCCCTAGAAAACTATATGATGAGTGGGAACCTATTATTAAGATTAAGATTAAAGATTATGAGTGCCATGCTTTGTTTGATTTGGGTGCTAGCATTTCTACGATTCCAAAAACTTTATGTGATGTGCTAGGTTTTCGTGAAACTGATGAGTGTTCTTTCAATTTGCATCTTGCGGATCCTCTATCAAGAAACCTATGGGAAGGATTAATGATGTTCTTATTGCTGCAAATAGGAATTATGTGCCCGTAGATTTCATTGTTCTTGATATAGATTGCAATCCTACATGTCCTATTATTCTTGGTAGACCTTTCCTTAGAACAATTGGTGCAATTATTGATATGAAAGAAGGAAACAATAGATTTCAGTTTCCATTAAGGAAGGGCATGTGACACTTTCCAAGAAATTAAATTAAGTTGCCTTATGAATCTATTATGAGAGCTACCTATGGATTGCATACAAAAGATGATAATACCTAGATCTATTTGTGTTTTATGCCTAGCTAAGGGCGTTACACAATAGCGCTTGTTGGGAGGCAACCCAATTTTATTTTGCTTTTTACTTTTTTCTTCTATTTTTCAAGTTGTACAATTATTACTTCTGTAGTAATTGTGTTTTGGTGTTTTAATTAGTGTTTGATCCAAGTAAGACCTTTGTGATGGCTTACGGTGATCGTTGATTTGATTTTGCTGAAAAACATAAACTTTTGCGTCCAGTACAGAAAATTCAATAATTCACTGAAACTTCGAAACCTTCTGAATTCTTTACATAAAATTGATATACAAATTCCCCACGTTATCCAATTGTTTCGAAATTTTTTGAGTTACAGAAGTATGCGAAGTTTTCAGATTGCTACAGACTATTCTATTTTTGACAGATTCTGTTTTCTATGTGTTGTTTGCTTATTTTGATGCATCTATGGTTTGTATCGGGGGGTATGAACCATGGATAAGTTGGAATATAGTAGATATTACTCCAATATAAAATTATAATAAGATCACAACAGTACCTTGAGTGGTTATTTGCTTTGTTTTACTAACGGAGCTCACAAGATTTCTGTTGAGTTTTGCGTTGTGAAGTTTTCAAGTTTTGGGTAAGGATTTGATGGACTATGGAATAAAGAATGGAAAAAGCCTAAGCTTGGGGATTCCTAAGGCACCCCAAGGTAAAATTCAAGGACGGCCAAGAGCCTAAGCTTGGGGATGCCTTGGGAAGGCATCCCCTCTTTCGTCTTCATCTATCGGTAACTTTACTTGAGGCTATATTTTTATTCACTACATGATATGTGTTTTGCTTGGAGCGTCGTGTATGATATGAGTCTTTGCTTTTTAGTTTACCACAATCATCCTTGCTGTACACACCTTTTGAGAGGGACACACTTCGATCATGATTTATTAGAATACTCTTTGTGCTTCACTTATATCTTTTGAGCTAGGCAATTTTGCTCTAGTGCTTCACTTATATCTTTTTAGAGCACACTGGTGGTTTTATTTTATAGAAATTGTTGAACTCTCTTCCTTCACTTACATTGTTTTGAGAGTCTTAAAGAACAACATGGTAATTTGCTTGGGTTTTGAATCTAGTCCCAATATGATAGACATCCAAAGGGGATATAATAAAAAAATTCATATATAGAGCATTGAATACTATGTGAAGTTTTGACTCCTTATAATTGTTTTGAGATGTTAAGATGGTAATATTAGAGTCATGCTAGTTGTAATTTGTGAGGTTAAAGAAATAATTGTGTTAAAGTTTGTGATTCCCGCAGCATGCACGTATGGTCTCCTAACTATACAACCGAATTGGGGCACTTTGTATTTTCAGTGTTTGACTTTGCGTGAAGGTCAGGGGCGCGCGATGGTTTACTCCTACCAACCTCCCCCCTAGGGGCATGCGTCGTAGTACTTTGCTTCGAGAGCTAATAATTTTTTGGCAATAAGTTTGTGAGTTCTTTATGACTAATGTTGAGTCCATGGATTATACACACTCTCACCCTTCCACGTTGCTAGCCACTCTAGTGCCGCACAACTTTTCACCGGTGTATAAACCCTCCTTATACCTTCCTCAAAACATCCACCATACCTACCTATTATGGCATTTCCATAGCCATTCCGAGATATATTGCCATGTAATTCCACCGTTCCGTTTATCATGACACGCATCATCATTGTCATATTGCTTTGCATGATCATGTAGTTGACATAGTATTTGTGGCAAAGCCACCATTCATATTTTTCATACATGTCACTCTTGGTCAATGCACATCCCGGTACACACCGAAGACATTCATATAGAGTCATATCTTTGTTCTAGTATCGAGTTGTAAGTAAATAAAAGTGTGATGATCATCATTATTAGAACATTGTCCCATGTGAGGTTATCAATAAAGAGGCCAAATGCGTCTCCAAAAAAAGACAGGAGAAAACGGTCTCCAAAAAAAAAGAGGAGGCTACAAAAATGAGAGAAAAAGAGAGAAGTGAGAATGTTACTATCCTTTTTCCACACTTGTGCTTCAAAGTAGCACCATGTTCTTCATGATAGAGAGTCTACTATGTTGTAATTTCATATATCACTAGTGGGAATTTTTCATTATAGAACTTGGCTTGTATATTCCAACGATGGGCTTCCTCAAATGCCCTAGGTCTTCATGAGCAAGCAAGTTGATGCATACTCACTAGTTGTCTTTTTGAGCTTTCATACACTTATAGCTCTAGTGCATCCGTTACATGGCAATCCCTACTCACGCACATTGATATCGATTAATGGACATCTCCATAGTCCGTTGATTTGCCTAGTCGATGTGAGACTTTATCCCTCCTTTTGTCTATTACCACCTTCTATTCCACCCATAGTGCTATATCCATGGCTCATGCTCAGGTATTGCGTGAAGAGTTGATTTTTTTAGAATGTTAAAGTATGAAAATGACTACTTGATTGACACCGGGATAGGCATGATTTTTTACTTTGTGTTAAGAAGAGGGAGCATAAATGACTATATGATTTTGTAGGGATAACTTTCTTTAGCCATGTTATTTTTTGAAGCTTCGAATATTACTTTCGAGTATGCTTGAAAGATTATTGTTTTGATATTGATAATATTTTTCGAGTCTTATGAATCTGAACATTCATGCCACAATAAAGAATATTACATTGATAAATATGTTGGGTAGAATTCCACATTAAAAAATTCCGTTTTTATCATTTACCTACTCGAGGACGAGCAGGAATTAAGCTTGGGGATGCTTGATACGTCTCCAACATATCTATAATTTTTGATTGTTCCATGCTATTATATTATCTATCTTGGATGTTTTATATGCATTTATTATATGCTATTTTACATGATTTTTGGGATTAACCTATTAAACCAGAGCCCAGTGCCAGTTTCTGTTTTTTCCTTGTTTTTGAGTTTCGCAGAAAAGGAATATCAAGCAGAGCCCAAACGGAATGAAACTTTATGGAGATTTTTCTTGGACCAGAAAACACCAGATGGACTTGGAGTACACGCCAAGGGATATACGAGGCGGCCACAAGGGTGGAGGGCACACCCCTTCCTTGTGGGCCCCTCGTGCCTCCCCTAACCTACTTCTTCTGCCTATAAATTCACATATATTCCAGAAACATCAGAACATCCATCTAAACCACTTTCCGCCGCCGTAACCTTCTGTTCTCGCGAGATCCCATCTGGAGGCCTTTTCTGGTACTCTGCCCGAGGGGGAATCAACCACGGAGGGCATATACATCAACCCTATTGCCCTTCCGATGAAGTGTGAGTAGTTTACCACAGACCTACGTGTCCATAGCTAGTATTAGATGGCTTCTTCTCTCTCTTTGATCTTCAATACCATGTTCTCCTCATTGTTGTTGGAGATCTATCCGATCTAATCTTCTTTTGCGGTGTGTTTGTCAAGATCCGATGAATTGTGGGTTTATGATCAGATTATCTATGCATAATATTTGAGTTTCTTCTGAATTCTGTTATGCATGATCTAATATCTTAGTAATTCTCTTCGAACTGTTGGTTTGGTTTGGCCAACTAGATTGGTTTTTCTTGCAATGGGAGAAGTGCTTTGCTTTGGGTTCAATCTTGCGGTGCTCAATGGAAGTGACAGAAAGGGACATGACACGTATTGTATTATTTCCATCGAGGATAACAAGATGGGGTTTTCATCATATTGTTTGAGTTAATTCCGCTACATCATGTCATCTTGCTTAATGCGTTACTTTGTTCCTATGAACTTAATACTCTAGATGCAGAATCATTTCGGTCGACGTGTGGAGTAATAGTAGTAGATGCAGGTAGGAGTCGGCCTACTTGTCATAGATGTGATGCCTATATTCATGATCATTGCCATAGATGTCGTTATAATTATTCGCTCTTCTATCAATTGCTTGACAGTAATTTGTTCGCCCACCGTAATACTTGCTATCATGAGAGAAGCCTCTAGTGAAACCTATGGCCCCCGGGTCTATTTTACATCTTATAAGTTTCAGATATACTATTTTGTAATATTTTACTTTTCAATCTATAAACCAAAAATATTTACTTTACTAGTTCAGCTATCTCTATCAGATCTCACTTTTGCAAATAACCTAGAAGGGATTGACAACCCGTTTATAGCGTTGGGTGCAAGTTTGCTGTTTGTTTGTGCAGATATTTGGCGACTGTGTGTAATCGCCTACTGGATTGATACCTTGGTTCTCAAAACTGAGGGAAATACTTACTCTACTTTGCTACATCACCCTTTCCTCTTCGAGGGAAGAACCAACACAAGCTCAAGAGGTAGCAGGCCACCTGCCCCAGGGGACCAAGTGGGCTGAATATGGGTGGGAACCACCCCCCTTAGTGGGCTGGTGCGCCCCTAAGGGGCCCAAGGCGCCTAGGGTTGAAACCCTAAGGCTGGGGGCGCCCCCCACCAACTTGGGGGGCAAGTCTCCCCCCTTGGCCGCCGCCCCCCTCTAGATGCATCTAGCGGGGCCGCCCCCTCTCCCCTCCAGCATATAAATAGAAGGGAGGTGGGAGGGTGGCCGCACCCTTCCCCCTGGCGTAGCCCTCCCCCTCCTACACCTATTCCTCCTTCGTAGTGCTTAGCGAAGCTCTGCCGGAGAACCACGAGCTCCACCGCCACCACATTGTCATGTTGCTGGAGCTCTCCCTCAACTTCTCCTCCCCCCTTGCTAGATCAATAAGGAGGAGATGTCCTCGGGATGTACGTGTGTTGAACGTGAAGGCACCGTCCGTTCGGTGCTAGATCGGATCTTCCGCGATTTGAATCGCCACGAGTACGACTCCATCAACCGAGTTCTTTGCAACGCTTCCGCTTAGCGACCTTCAAGGGTATGAAGATGCACTCCCTCTCTCCCGTTGCTAGCATCTCCTAGATTGATCTTGGTGACATGTAGGAATTGTTTTGAATTATTACTAAGTTCCCCAACAGTGATGTGATATGGTCAAGATGTGATGAGTTATACGTTATTGTATGAGATGATCATGTTTTGTAATATCGACAGCGGGCAGAGCCTTATGGTTGTCTCTTAATTACTATATGAAATGCAAGCGCCATGTAATTGCTTTACTTTATCGCTATGAGTTAGCAATAGTCGTAGAGGAAATAGTTGGCGAAACGACCACGGCGCAACGATGGAGATCAAGGTGTCGAGCCAGTGATGATGGAGATCATGACCATGCTTTGGAGATGTAAATCAAAAGCACAAGATGATGATGGCTATATCATGTCACATATTTTGATTACATGTAATGTTTATCCTTTATGCATCTTATTTTGCTTAGATCGATGGTAGAATTATAAGATGATCCCTTCCCCTAATTTCAAGATAAAAGTGTTCTTCCTGAGTATGCACCGTTGCTACAGTTCGTCGTATCGAGACACCACGTGATGATCAGGTGTGATAGAATCTACGTTCACATACAATGGGTGTAAGCCATATTTACACACGCGGAATACTTGGATTTAACTTGACGAGCCCAACATCCTCGGAACACTGGAGACCGAAAGGTCAAACATGAGTCATATAGTAGATATGATCAACATAGAGATGCTCACCATTGATGACTACCCCATCTCACGTGATGATCAGACATGGGTTAGTTGATTTGGATCATGTATCACTTAGATAACTTGAGGGATGTCAATTTAAGTGGGAATTTATTAGTAATTTGATTAATTGAACTTAATTTATCATGAACTTAGTCAAAATGTCTTTGCATGTTATGTTGTAGATCAATAGCTCGTGATGTAGCTCCCCTGTTTTTGATACGATCCTAGAGAAAACTAAGTTGAAAATATGATGGTAGCAATAATTCAGACTGTGTCCGTGATCTGAGGATTATCCTCATTGCTGCACAAAAGAATTATGTCCTTGATGCACCGCTAGGTGATAGACCTATTGTTGGAGCAGATGCAGATGTTATGAATGTTTGGCAAGCTCGATATGATGACTACTTAATGGTTTAGTGCGCCATGGTTTACGACTTAGAACCGGGACATAAAAAATGTCTTGAACGCCACAGAGCATACAAGATGTTCCAAGAGCTGAAATTGGTATTTCAGACTCATGCCCATGTTGAGAGGTATGAGACCTCTGACAAGTACTTTGCCAACAAGATGGAGGAGAATAGCTCAGCTAGTGAGCATGTGCTCAGAATGTCTGGGTACTACAATCACTTGAATCAAGTGGGAGTTAATCTTCCAGATAAGATAGTGATTGATAGAGTTCTCTAGTCACTAACACCAAGCTACTAGAACTTCGTGATGAACTATAAAAATGCAAGGGATGACGAAAACGATTCCCAAAGCTCTTCGCAATGTTGAAATCGGCGGAGGTAGAAATCAAGAAAGAACATCAAGTGTTGATGGTTAATAAGACCACTAGTTTCAAGAAAAGGGCAAGAGAAAGAAAGGGAACTTCAATAAGAATGTCAAGCAAGTCGTCACTCCCATGAACAAGCCCAAAGATGGACCTAAGCCTGAAACTGAGTGCTTCTACTACAAAGGGAATGGTTACTAGAAGCGGATCTGCCTAAAATACTTGGCAGATAAGAAGGATGGCAAAGTGAACAAAGGTATATTTGATATACATATTATTGATGTGTACATTACTAGTATTCGTAGTAGCCCCTAGGTATTTGATGCTAGTTCAGTTGCTAAGATTAGTAAGTCGAAACAGGAGTTGCAAAATAAACGGAGACTAGTTAAAGGTGAGGTGACGATGTGTGTTGGAAGTGGTTCCAAGATTGATATGATCATCATTGCACACTCCCTATACTTTCGGGATTAGTGTTGAACCTAAATAAATGTTATTTGGTTTTTGTGTTGAGCATGAGCAAGATTGGATCGTGTTTATTGCAACACAATTATTCATTTAAGTCAGAGAATAATTGCTATTCTATTTACATGAATAAAACCTTATATGGTGATACACCCAATGTAAATGGTTTATTGAATCTCGATTGTAGAGATACACATATTCATAATATTGATGCCAAGAGATGCAAAGTTGATAATGATAGTGCAACATATTTGTGGTACTGCCGTTTAGGTCATATTGGTGTAAAGCGCATGAAGAAACTCCATGCGGATGGACTTTTGGAATCACTTGATTATGAATCATTTGATACTTGCGAACCATGCCTCATGGGCAAGATGACTAAAACTCTGTTCTCCGGAACAACGGAACGAGCTAATGACTTACTGGAAATAATACATACCGATGTATGTGGTCCAATGAGTGTTGAAGCATGCGGCAGGTATCATTATTTTCTCACCTTCATAGGTGATTTGAGTAGGTATGGGTATATCTACTTGATGAAACACAAGTATGAAACATTTGAAAAGTTCAAAGAACTTCAGAGTGAAGTAGAGAATTATCGTATCAAGAAAATAAAGTTTTTATGATCTGATCGTGGAGGCGAATATTTCAGTTACGAGTTTGGCGTTCATTTAAAACAATGTGGAATAGTTTCACAACTCACAACACCTGGAACACCACAGCGTAATGGTGTGTCCGAACGTCATAACCGTACTTTATTGGATATGGTGCGTTCTATGATGTCTCTTACCGATTTGCCATTATCATTTTGGTGTTATGCATTAGAGACAACTGCATTCACGTTAAATAGGGCACCGTCTAAATCCATTGAGACAACACAGTATGAACTGTGGTTTGGCAAGAAACCAAAGCTGTCGTTTCTTAAAGTTTGGGGTTGTGACACTTCTGTCAAAAGGCTTCAGTCTGATAAGCTCGAACCCAAATCGGAGATGTGCGTCTTCATAGGATACCCTAAAGAAACTATTGGGTACACCTTCTACCATAGATCCGAAGGCAAGATCTTTGTTGCTAAGAATGGATCCTTTCTAGAGAAGCAGTTTCTCTCGAAAGAAGTGAGTGGGAGGAAAGTAGAACTTGATGGGGTAATTGTACCTTCTCTCAAATTGAAAAGTAGCTCATCAGAGAAAATCGTTCCCGTGATGCATACACACCCTAGAGAAGAAGCTAATGATGATGATCATGAAACTTCAGATCAAGTTACTACTGAACCTCGAAGGTCGACCAGAACACATACCGCACCAGAGTGGTATGGTAACCCTGTCCAAGAAGTCATGTTGTTAGACAACGGAGAACCTTCGAACTATGAAGAAGCGATGATGAGCCCAGATTCCGAAAACTGGCTTAAGGCCATGAAATCTGAGATAGGATCCATGTATGAGAACAACGTGTGGACTTTGATGGACTTGCTCGATGATCGACAAGCCATAGAGAACAAATGGATCTTCAAGAAGAAGAATGATGCTGATGGTAATGTTACTGTCTACAAAGCTCGACTTGTCGCAAAGGATTTTTGACAAGTTCAAGGAGTTGACTACGATGAGACTTTCTCACCCGTAGCGATGCTTAAGTCTGTCTGAATCATGTTAGCAATTGCCGCATTTTCTGATTATGAAATCTGGCAAATGGATATCAAAACTACATTCCTTAATGTATTTCTGAAAGATGAGTTGTATATGATTCAACCAAAAGGTTTTGTCGATCCTAAAGGTGCTAACAAAGTGTGCAAGCTCCAGTGATCCATCTGTGGACTGGTGCAAGCATCTCAGAGTTGGAATATATGCTTTGATGAGTTCATCAAAGCATATGGTTTTATACAGACTTATAGTGAATCCTGTATTTACGAGAAATTGAGTGGGAGCACTACAACATTTCTGATAAGTATATGTGGATGACATATTGTTGATCGGAAATTATATAGAATTTTTTGTAAAGCATAAAGGATTGTTTGACAGGAGTTTTTTTTCAATGAAAGGCATCGATGACGCTGCTTATATATTGGGCATCAAGATCTATAGGGATAGATCAATACGCTTAATAGGAATTCCACAAAACACATACCTTCATAGAGTTTTGAAGAATTTCAAAATGGATCAGTCAAAGAAGGAGTTCTTGCCTGAGTTGTAAGGTATGAAGTTCAGTAAGACTCAAAGCCCGACCACGACAAAAAAAATAGAGAGAGAATGAAAGTCATTCCCTATGCCTCAGCCATAGGTTCTATAAAGCATGCCATGTTGTGTACCAGACCTAATGTGTGCCTTGCCATGTGTCCGGTAAGGGGGTACAAAAGTGATCCAGGAGTGGGTCACTGGACAGCGGTCAAAATTATCCTTAGAGGAATAAGGAAATGTTTCTCAGTTATGGAGGTGATAAAGAGTTCGTCGTAAAGGGTTACACTGATGCAAACTTTGATGCTAATCCAGATGACTTTGAGTATCAATCTGGATGCGTATTGAACGTAGGAGCAATTAGCTAGAGTAGCTCTATGCAAAGCATTGTAGACATAGAAATTTGGAAAGTACGCACGGATCTAAATGTTGTAGACTCGTTGACTAAAACCCCTCTCACAAGCAAAAACATGATCACTCCTTAGAACTCTCTGAGTGTTAATCACATGGTGGCGTGAACTAGATTATTGACTCCAGTAAACTCTTTTTGGTGTTGGTCACATGGTGATGTGAACTATGGATGTTAATCACATGGCGATGTGAACTAGATTATTGACTCTAGTGCAAGTGGGAGACTGATGGAAATATTCCCTAGAGGCAATAATAGAATGGTTATTATTATATTTCCTTAATCATGATAAAGGTTTATTATTCATGCTAGAATTGTATTGACCGTAAACTTAAATACATGTGTGAATACATAAACAAATACCATGTCCCTAATAAGCCTCTACTAGACTAGCTTGTCGATCAAAGATGGTTAAGGTTTCCTAACCATTGACATGTGTTGTCATTTTAAAATGGGATCACATCATTAGGAGAATGATGTGATGGACAAGACCCATCCGTTAGCTTAGCATTTGATCATACACTTTATTGCTACTGCTTTCTTGTATGTAAAATACATGTACCTTAGACCATGAGATCATGCAACTCCCGGATACTGGAGGAATACCTTGTGTGCTATCAAACATCACAACATAACTGGGTGATCATAAAGATGCTCTACAGGTATCTCCAAAGGTGTTTGCTGAGTTGGCATGTATCGAGATTGGGATTTGTCACTCCGAGTATCGGAGAGGTATCTCTGGGCCCTCTCGGTAATACACATCATAAGAAGCCTAGCAAGCAAATGACTAATGAGTTAGTGACGAGATGATGTATTACGAAACAAGTAAAGAGACTTGCCAGTAATGATATTGAACTAGGTATAGAGATACCGACGATCGAATCTTGGGCAAGTAACATACCGACAGAAAAGGGAATTACGTATGTTGTCATAACGGTTTGATCAATAAAGTTCTTTGTAGAATATTGATGTCTACTACACAACCTTCTTCTTGTAGGCTTGTGTTGGGCCTCCAAGCGCATAGTTTTGCAGGACAAAAGTAATTTCCCCTCAAGTGGATGACCTAAGGTTTATTAATCCGTGGGAGGCGTAGGATGAAGATGGTCTCTCTCAAACAACCGTACAACCAAATAACAAAGAGTCTCTTGTGTCCCGAACACACCCATTACAATGGTAAATTGTATAGGTGCACTAGTTCGGCGAGAGATGGTGATACAAGTGTAATATGGATGGTAGATATAGGTTTTTCTAATCTGGAAATATAAAAAGAGCAAGGTAACTAATGATAAAAGTGATCACAAACGGTATTGCAATGCTTGGAAACAAGGCCTAGGGTTTAACTTAATACTTCTTTTGTAGTTGCGGATGCTTGCAATAGAGGTTAATCATAAGTGGGATGCTTGTCCAAGTATGGGCAGCACCCAAGCATCGGTCCACCCACATACCAAATTATCAAAGTAACGAACGCGAATCATATGAGCGTGATGAAAACTAGCTTGACAATAATTCCCGTGTGCCCTCGGGAGTGATTTCCTTCATATAAGAGTTTGTCCAGGCTTGTCCTTTGCTACAAAAAGGATTGGGCCATCTTGCTGCACCTTATTTACTTTTACTACTTGTTACTCGTTACAAATTACCTTATCACAAAACTATCTGTTACCAATAATTTCAGTGCTCGCAGAGAATACCTTACTGAAAACTGCCTATC
The DNA here is from genome assembly GCA_902687465.1 of Secale cereale. Classification (NCBI taxonomy): domain Eukaryota; kingdom Viridiplantae; phylum Streptophyta; class Magnoliopsida; order Poales; family Poaceae; genus Secale; species Secale cereale. The sequence continues at coordinate 765,733,748 of LR738711.1, read as the reverse complement.
ATTTCCTTCCGCTCCTCGTTGGGTTCAACACTCTTAGTTATCGAAAGGACTACGATAGATCCCCTACACTTGTGGGTCATCAAGACTCTTTTCTGGCGCCGGTGCCGGGGATTGAAGCGCCTTTGGTAAGGAAAAAATTATATAGTGTGCTAAAATTAACTATCACTTGGTACTATGGAACATAATCCTTCGAGGGGCTTGTTCGGGGTATCTTCACCCCGACCAATAGAGCAAAGAGTTGGTCCTCAACCTACTGAACCTACTAAAAATGTTTACTTTGAAATTCCTTCGGGTATGATAGAGAAACTGCTAGCTAATCCTTTTACACGAGATGGAACATTGCATCCCGATTTGCACCTAATCTATGTGGATGTAGTTTGTCGATTATTTAAGCTTGCAGGTATGCCCGAGGATGTGATCAATAAGAAGGTCTTCCCTTTATCTTTGAAGGGAGAGGCATTGACATGGTTTAGGCTATGTGATGATATTGAATCATGGAACTACAACCAGTTGAAATTGGAATTTCATCAGCAGTTCTATCCTATGCACCAGGTTCATCATGATCGTAATTATTTATATATAATTTTTGGCCTCGCGAAGGAGAAAGTATCGCTCAAGATTGGGGGAGGCTTAAGTCAATGCTATATTCATGCCCCAATCATGAGCTCTCAAGAGAAATGATTATTCAAAAAATTTATGCTCGGCTTTCTCTCAATAATCGCTCCATGCTCGATACTTCTTGCACTGGTTCCTTTATGATGAAGACTATTGAATTCAAATGGGATTTATTGGAAAGAATTAAACGCAACTCTGAAGATTGGGATCTTGACGAAGGTAAGGAGTCAGGTATAACGCCTAAGTTTGATTGTGTTAAATCTTTTATGGATACAAATGTTTTCCATGAATTTAGCACTAAATATGGACTTGACTCTGAGATAGTAGCTTCTTTCTGTGAATCATTTGCTACTCATGTTGATCTCCCTAAGGAGAAGTGGTTTAAATTTCATCCTCCCATTGAAGTAAAAGTAGTTGAACCTGTTAAAGTTGAAGAAAATACTATCACTTATAATCTTGATCGTATTGTTCCTACTGCTTATATTGAGAAACCACCTTTCCCTGCTAGAATAAAGGATCATGCTAAAGCTTCAACTATGGTTCGTAAGAGTAATACTAGAACACCTACACCCTCTGAGCAAATTAAAGTTGAACCTAGTGTTGCTATGGTTAAGGATCTCTTGGTCGATAATATAGATGGGCATGCCATTTACCTCTGTGATGAAGCTGCTAGAATTGCTAGACCCGATACTAAAAATAAACATAGACCTGTTGTAGGCATGCCTGTTATTTCTGTTAAAATAGGAGATCATTGCTATAATGGCTTATGTGACATGGGTGCTAGTGTTAGTGAAATACCTCATTCCTTATACGAAGAAATTACGCACGATATTGCACCTACTAAGCTAGAAGGTATTGATGTTACAATTAAGCTAGCCAATAGAGATACTATTTCACCTGTTGGGATTGTTAGAGATGTTGGAAGTCTTGTGTGGAAAAGTTAAATACCCTACCGACTTTCTTGTTCTTGGTTCCCCACAAGATGACTTTTGCACTATTATATTTCGTAGACCCTTCTTGAATGCTGTTAATGCTAAGATAGACTGCGAAAAAGATATTGTTACTGTTGGATTAGGGGATATGTATCATGATTTTAACTTTGCTAAATTTCGTAGACAACCCCATGATAAAGAATTGCATAGTAAGGATGAAATTATTGGTCTTGCTTCTATTGTTGTGCCTCCTAACGATCCCTTAGAACAATATTTTCTAGACCATGAAAATGATATGTATATGAATGAGAGAAGGGAACTAGATGAAATATTCTTTAAACAGGGACCCTTATTGAAACACAACTTGCCTGTTGAAATTCTAGGGGATCCTCCTCCACCCAAGGGTGATCCCATGTTTGAGCTCAAACCATTACCTGATAATCTTAAGTATGCTTACCTTGATGAAAAGAAGATATATCATGTTATTATTAATGCTAACCTTTCAGAGCAAGAAGAAGAGAAATTATTGAAAACTTTGAAGAAGCACCGTGCTGACATTGGATATACTCTTGATGATCTTAAGGGCATTAGTCCCACTCTATGCCAACATAAAATAAAATTGGAGAAGGACGCTAAACCAGTTGTTGATCACCAACGACTGTTAAATCCTAGGATGAAAGAAGTGGTAAGGAAAGAAATACTAAAGCTTCTAGAGGCAGGTATAATCTATCCAGTTGCTGATAGTCAGCGGGTAAGTCCTGTCCATTGTGTCCCTAAGAAGGGAGGTATTATTGTTGTTCCTAATGATAAATATGAATTGATTCCACAAAGAATTGTGACAGGTTATAGAATGGTAATTGATTTCCGCAAATTAAATAAAGCTACTAAAAAGGATCATTACCCTTTACATTTTATTGATCAAATGCTAAGACTATCCAAACATACACATTTTTGCTTTCTAGATGGCTATTTTGGTTTCTCTCAAATACCTGTGTCAAAGGAGGATCAAGAAAAAACTACTTTTACTTGCCCTTGCGGTACCTTTGCTTATAGACGTATGCCTTTTGGTTTATGTAATGCACCTGCTACCTTTCAAAGATGCATGATGTCACATCCCTAGATCAACCCCTGTGGTCTTTGCCTGATCATCATGTCATCATATTTATTTTCAAAGGAAACCTGAAATGGGGATGACTAAACCCTAGCACCAAATCAAAGCAATTAGGTTTAACCTAAAAATATTTTCAATCAACCCAAAAATTGCCTTCATTAATGTTTGATAATTTTGGCAAGGGTTTTGGTCCAAACCAAAAATATTGAACATTTTTGGGGAATTGTTTGGGCTTTGATTTAATTCACTAATGTATTTGAGTTGGAGCAAATAAATCTTATAAATATTTTTATTGCCCCAATAATTCTGAGACTTCTTGTGGAGCTCTGGAATTAATCATTTTACATCCACAAAAGTTTCCATAAGCTGCAAAAATAATTTGGTTAGAAAACCAAATTCAAAACAAAAGCAAAAATAGAAAACAGAAACAAAAATGAGAAAAGCAGAGAGAGAGAGAGTAACTTACCTGGCGCTTACCAGCTGCAGAGGCGGCCCAGCTCCTATTTGGCCCAGCCCACCAGGGGCAGCCTCGTCTTCCACCTCTTGCCAGTAGGCAGAGGAGAAGCTGGGCATGGTGCGCGCCCACGGCCTCCACCTCCTCCCTGTCTGCTTCCCTCCCCGACGTCCTGGACGAGTGCCACGCGAAGGCCTCGACCCCATGCACCTCTCCTCTCTCCCTCTGGTCGCTCTTTCCCCTCCCTTTCGTCTTTCCGCAGCTCACCTGAGCGCACCGCCGCCGTAGTTGCGTCCACCACCACCCCCTGGCCTCTCCAACACGCCCCAAGCTCCGCCGTGCCTCCCTCATCCTCTCCGCCGGCTCACGCAACCAAGAGAGCCTCGACGCATCGTCCTTGACCTTATCTTCTTCCTCGGCCACAGGAGATCGCCGTCGGGATTCCGACGCTGTCAAGCCTTCCCCGAGCCCGCTGAACCTCTCTCCGTCCTCCATGTTGTTGGAAATATGCCCTAGAGGAAATAATAAAAGGATTATTATTATATTTCCTTGTTCATGATAATTGTCTGTTATTCATGCTTGAATTGTATTGTACGGAAACAACGATACATGTGTGAATACATAGACCACAACGTGTCCCTAGTAAGACTCTAGTTACTAGCTCGTTGATCAACAGATGGTCACGGTTTCCTGACCATGGACATTGGATGTCATTGATAACGGGATCACATCATTAGGAGAATGATGTGATGGACGAGACCCAATCTTAAGCCTAGCACGAGATCGTATAGTTCGTAATGCTTAAGCTTTTCCAGTGTCAAGTATTTGTTCCTTAGACCATGAGGTTGTGCAACTCCCGGATATCGTAGGAATACTTTGGGTGTACCAAACGTCACAACGTAACTGGGTGGCTATAAAGGTACGCAACGGGTATCTCCGAAAGTGTTTGTGGGGTTGGCACGAACCGAGACTGGGATTTTGTCACTCCGTATGACGAAGAGGTATCTGTGGGCCCACTCGATAAGATATCATCATAATGAGCTCAAAGTGACTAAGGAGTTAGTCACGGGATGATGGATTACGGAACGATTAAAGAGACCTGCCATGACGAGATTGAACAAGGTATCGGGCATACCGACGATCGAATCTCGGGCAAGTACCATACCGATGGACAAAGGGAATAACATACGGGATTAAGTGAATCCTTGACATAGTGGTTCATCCGATGAGATCATCGAGGAACACGTGGGAACCAACATGGGTATCCAGATCCCGCTATTGGTTATTGACCGGAGAGTCGTCTCGGTTATGTCTGCGTGTCTCCCGAACCCGTAGGGTCTACACACTTAAGGTTCAGTGACGCTAGGGTTGTAGAGATATATGCACACGGAAACCCGAATGTTGTTTGGAGTCCCGGATGAGATCCCGGAAGTCACGAGGAGTTACGGAATGGTCCGGAGGTAAAAAATGTTATATAGGAAGTCCAGTTTCGGCCATCAGGAGAGTTCTGAGGGTCACCGGGAGTGTACCGGGACCACCGGAAGGGTCCCGAGGGTCCACCGGGTGGGGCCACCCATCCCGGAGGGCCCCGTGGGCCGTAGGGGGAGGGCCCCCCTAGTGGGTTGGCGCACCCCTCATGGGCTCCCCCCATGCGCCTAGGGTTAAAACCCTAGGGGTGGGGGCGCCCCCTTTGGCTTGGGGGGGGGGGGGGGGTAAGAAAGCCCCCCTGGCCGCCGCCCCCCTAGGAGATTGGATCTCCTAGGGCCGGCGCCCCCTGGCCCCCTATATATAGTGGGGGGGAGAGAGGGCAGCCACACCTCAGCCCCTGGCGCCTCTCCCCCCGTCACACCTCCAACTCCTCCCGCAGGGTCTCGGCGAAGCCCTGTAGCTTTTCCCGTTGCATCCACCACCACGCCGTCGTGCTGCTGGATCTCCATCAACCTCTCCTCCCCCCTTGCTGGATCAAGAAGGAGGAGACGTCGCTGTACCATACGTTTGTTGAACACGGAGGTGCCGTCCGTTCGGCGCTGGGATCATCGGTGGCGAGGATCACGACGAGTACGACTCCATCATCCACGTTCCTTCGAACGCTTCCGCTCGCGATCTACAAAGGGTATGTAGATGCACTTCTTTATGCTCGTTGCTAGATGACTCCTTAGATTGATCTTGGTGGAGCGTAGGAATTTTTTTGAATTCTGCTACGTTACCCAACACCTGTGAGCTGCTGAGTCCTTCCCCTCTTTTTCCTCTGCTATTCGTGCATCCTAGCTAGCTCCACCGCTGGAGCCGTGAGCTCACCGCCGCCGGCCATGTCGCTGCCGTGGCCAGGGCCACCACAGCCCGCACCCGAGCGCGTCAACACACTCACCACACCCGCAGGAGGTCGTAGAACCTTTCTGCGCCTCCTTCCATGCACCGATTTGTCATCCTCGCCGATGCCCGAACTCCGGCCACCGCCTCGCTCGTCGCCAGCGCCTTTCTCGGACACCCGAGCTCCAGCCGCTGCCACGAGTGGATGCGCATGAGTGCCAGCTCCGCGTAGGTGCTCTCCGCCGACGATTTGGTCGCCGGAGGACCAAATCCGAAGCTTGCCGCCGTGTTTGGCCTCGTCGGCGGCAGAACGCCGACGAGTTTGACTTGTTTGACTGGGGGTTGACCACCCCTGGGTCACTGACGTGTGGGCCCACCCCCCTAATTAGCTAGGTTAGTTAAGTTAAATGCTAATTAATCCAGTTAGTTAGGTTAGTCACTAACCTATGGGCCCAGCCTCTAGGTTAATTAGTTTAGTTAGCTAGTTAGCACTAACAGTTTTTATTAACTGGCTGTGCCACTGACATGTGGGTCCCATCCGTCAGGTTTGACCTGGGCTGGCGCCTTTGACTTGCTGACATAGTGATGATGTCACTATGACGTCATAAAGCCTTTCTGGAATTTTAAATAAATCAGAAATGATTTATTTATTTCAGAAATTAGTTAAAACTTCTAAAAATCATATAAAATCAACCGTAGCTCAGATGAAAATAATTTATATATAAAAAATGATCAGAAAAATCCAATCTATCCATCTGTACTGGTTTCATGCATGTTAGAACAACTTATGGTTACTGTTTAGGACAAATGAAATGAATGGCATTTAAATAACTACATGTGGAGTTTGAAATTGAATCTTGGATTCAAACTAACTTCATTTAAGTTGTTGTTAGTAGCATTAGCTCAAACCACAACATATTGCCATGTCATGATCATGCATCATATTGTCGCATTGCATTGATTGTGTTCTTTCTCTATTTGCCGGTTTTGTCCCCTCTCAGTAGACGTGGTTCCGACGATGAGTTCGATGACACCGATGAAGAACTATTACTATCTTCAGAAGAGCCAGGCAAGCAAACCCCCATTGAGCATCCCGATACAATCCCACTCTCTCGCTCCTGCTCTCTTTTACTGCATTAGGACAACAACATTTTGAACTACTTTTTGCTGCGGTAGCTGAACTCCTTTCCTCTGCACGACCTGTCATTGCCACAGTAAATAGTTGAAACCCACTAGCATGAGTAGGAGTTGTTTGAGCCATGTTGTGCCTACTCATCCATGCTTGTATGTCATGCCTGCTATTGCTTAGAGTTGTGTCAGGTCTGATTCATCGGGGATGAATTGGAGTGAGGTCATCATGTCCTACTGTTGAGAGCTAAGTGTGTGAACACGTTTTGGTAAAGGTAGCGGTGAGAGGCCATGTAGGAGTACATGGTGGGTTTTCTCACTGGAACCGTCCTTAAGAATTGAGTTCTGTGTAAGTTGTCCAATGACTAGCTACTACCACACATTGGGTTCCGGTAACTCGACCCCTCTCGACTTATTAATCAACTAGACCTCTGTCCAGAAGTTACAACTAGTTTCTGGTGTTTGTAGGTAGTGCTAGTAGTCTAGCAAGTGGCACACGGTACATGTGGGCTTGGGACAGACTAGGCACCATGGCACGGTGTACCAAGCGTAGATCCATCCGTCGAGGTGGGCTTGGGAACCCTGCGCACATCATTTGGGGCCGTGAGCGACACCCCGGCCGGATCTCCTTACGGATGGAACCCGAATAGGCGATAAAACTGGACTAGAGTCTTGTGTGGTTAGTCAGGTCGTGGCCGACACCCTCGCCAGGCTTCCACTTGAAGGTTGCCGAGATACACGACGTGTACATGGCGGTAAGTGGCGAGAGCGTGTGTGAAGAAGTACACCCCTGCAGGGTTAACACGATCTATTCGAATAGCCGGGTCCGCGGTTATGGACTTCTTGGATGCTTACGTGGCACATAGACAAGTGAAAGTGGATACTCTAAAATGCTCAAGACAAGTGTGAGTGCTATGGATGGCCTTCTCGTAGGGAGACGAGAGCGGATCCATAGTGGTGTATTGTTTGTTGAATTGGTGGACTCGTGTGCGCCACCTCAAAAGAGTTACTTGCAGTTGTAATTCAGAATAGCCACAGAGTCAAAGCTGGCTTGCTGCAATCAAACTCCACCACCCCCTTTGTTGATACTGATGCATATGTAGCTAGTTCTGATGTAAGTCTTGCTGAGTACCTTTGTACTCACATTTTCTTAATTTATGTTTTTGCAGAGAGACTCCAGTCTCACTAGTGGTTCCGCGTGGACTTCGACGTTTAGCTTGTTACCTCAGCTACGATCTGTGCCCTTGGGAGGGTCTTGTAGATAGTCAGGCTTCTCAGCCTTTTTCATTTGTAGTTGTCTGTACTCAGACATGTTATGCTTCCGTTGCCTGTATGCTCTGTATGTTGGGTCACGTGACCTCTGTTTGTAATAAATGCTATGATGGCTCTTCTGGGCCTTTATCTATATGAGTTGTTGAGTTATGTTGTGATGCCATGTTGTACAACACATACTTGCATGTTATGCGTACGTGTAACGTGTTTTGCTATGTGTGGGATCCGACACCTAGTTGTTTATCCTTGGTAGCCTATCTTACAGGGAAATGTCTCCTAGTGCTTCCACTGAGCCTTGGTAGCTTGCTACTGCTCCGGAACACTTAGGCTGGCCGGCATGTGTCCTTCTTCGTTCCTGTGTGTGTCCCTTAGGGGAAATGTCACGCGTTGTTCCTTTAAGTCCTTGTAGCTTGCTACGACTTGGGTTCATACGTTGATGACCGACACGTTCGTTCCTGGGTCATGTATGCCTGTCTCTGTAATTTAGCGCCACTTTTGGTTTATAACTAGTCATGTCGGCCCGGGTTCTCTGTCATATGGATACTAGCGACACTATCATATATGTGTGCCAAAATGCGCAAATGGTCCCGGGCCAGGTAAGGTGGCACCCGTGGGGATACCGTGCGTGAGGCCGCAAAGTGATATGATGTGTTACAGGCTAGACCTGTGTGACTTAGGATCGGGGTCCTGACAGCTTTGGTATCAGAGCCTGACTGCCTGTAGGATTACCAAGCCAAACTGGTCGAAGTTGTGTCTAGAAATTCTTTAGTTATATAAGGGAATTGATTGTGGAAGGGAACGTAAGGCTCTTTTTACTCCTGTACCTTATGACCTTCTGATCTGAGTCACCTTCTTCTATTCTACGGGGATTAAGAACTAGGATTCTCATTCTATTTATCAGGATCACGTTAATGGTGGATTCAAGTCTCAATTCAGTGTCTAGTACTTCCCCATGTTAACAGCTGGTCTCGAAACCTTGTTTTTGTGATGTTGAGTGGCTATGCCACCATTTTGCAGGATCTTTCAAATCTTTTTGAGCTTTTACAGCCGTTATGCTGTCCGAGTCATCCCAGGTTTCGAGATAATCTGATGCATTTGCAAATCATTCCTACCTGTTCTTAATGTCCTTTTAGGACAGATTAACCACACTAGTCGGTGTGCTGAGGTACTCTGTTACCTCGACAAATATGTTGGAGTTATTATTATGACCCTAAGTATCTTAGAGAATCACCCAGTAATCTAGCAGTGCTTATATTCCCGGTGTGATTATTCTGGCCGTCATTCTTGAAAGCATCCCGTGATGCCATTTAGTTAGTAGGCATTCTATTTCTGGGTTCTTGAACCCAAGATTTATTCTACTTACTTCATGTTGGTAGTATTTGCTCGTTCCCTTAGGATATTAGTAACCTTGTGATAGTCTTCGAGGTCCGTGGTATATCATTTTTCCAAATACCATCAACCATCCTTGGCAGAAGTTCTCCCAAACCAAAAGATCACAACCAGAGTGCTCCTGAGTAGTACTCCATTCATATTGTGACTCTGCCAATTCTACTTTTTGCATGGGTTATCCGGAAGAAATATGTTGAGCTTTGCTAGACATACCAACCTATGCATCCACAACTCGGAAAGTTATATGTTCCTTTGAGTTGTCCCTTTGAGTTGTATTATGACCACTGTCTATGAGTTGATAGTCAGGAGTAGTTGTGCATTCGTGTTCATCGATGCCTTTTACTCTTGTGGTCCGTCAAGCCATTCTATTCCGGAATGACTAGGAGAAACAAACTCCAGTACCTTATCCATATCCTGGATTTGGTCAAAGAAGTTGTACTTCGCAGATGAAGAATGCTAATCCAGCTTCTAATCTGTTCTATCTTGGAATATTACCATCTTTATGTCAAGAATGTCATGGGAATTGCACTACCTCCTATAAACTCTTGATACAGTGATACTTCTCGCCATTATCGTTCATTCCTCGGTCTCCATGTTGTCAGAACCGGAATGCTGACAAGTGAACCGTGATGTGTGAAATCATTACTCCTAGCAACTCCGTTGCTTGGTAGTTAAATGGACATTAACCTCATCATTAGCGAGTTGATTATTGAATCATCACCCTAAGGTTGACCGTGCTACCTAGTCCACTTTCCTGGTGTACTCCTTGATTGAAGAGTTAGGATTTTGTTAAATCCTCGCTCATTTGATCTTATCGTCATGCCCTGAAAAGCAAGATTGTTCTCGAGCTTAGTAACATATTGGTGGTTCGTGATTTTCCGGTTATCTTTCCGGAAGTATCACCAGGTTGTCCCCTGACCAATGCGTTGAGCTCGTGATCAAGTTGGTTTCATATAAACCACCCCTTCTCCAAGAATCTGTGTCGGATACCCTGAACTAGTTGGTTAAGCTAAAACAACAACTTGGAGAGTTGGAAGATGGAAGCTTGTCCGATTTAGTTCATCTTAAGGGATATCTTGTATGTGTGTGGAGAAAAGATGAAATCTTCATCGATGGATCCTCGTGACCAGTTGTTGGACCTATTGTCTTGCCAAAACTTTGATTTGAGTGTGGGCTATCCTCAAATCAAATCAAAACCAACGATATTCGTAACGTTGTCTTACTCGTGGTTGATCCCTCGAGCATACACCCTTACATCCTTTGGTCTGACCAATGCTATCACCGTGTTCACGTAATTGTGGAATTCCATCCATATGGAGGCCTCGAGAAATTGTTGTCGAGCCCATCGGCAGCATGTTATTCTTCTCCATGATTTGTGATGAACATTAAGCTAGTGTTGGGAACTTTGTGAGCAATGTCTTCGTGTTCCGTTCATGAAGCTTATGTTTGGATGGAAGAAGTGACTTCCTCAAATTCATGTGCATTTGGTGCAAGTTGCCGCTGTGAGTTCAAGAAAGATTGTTTTTGCTTTCTCTGGTATCATCCCAAGTCAGTTATGCATGTGCGAAGTACTCTATGGTTTGATAGGTTGGCCGCCTCCATTCTATATGTGTCCCTAGCACATCAAGCCACTGATTGATATGTTCAAGGAGAAGAAGTTCCTTCATAAGAGATAATCATATGACTTATGTAAGGACTTCGTTATCCGTGATGATGGTACCCAATCAGAACTGGGTAGTGTTTCGTTGTAAGACTACCATGTGGTCATGCTTGTCTTGAACAACGTGTTCACATGTTTGTAGCACCACTAGCTCATGTTTTGGAGCTTACTACCGCGGTCCATTTCCCGAGAATCTCGCAACATCGTCTCGTCGATTTGGGTTGCGAACTTTCATTTTTCTTTCTAGACTCGATGAGTCTAGAATATCCTGACACCAACCAGAACTGAATCTCAGGCAGATATCATGGTTGGACGTTTCCCAAGAATTATAATAGTGGTCTCTGTAACCTGGTAAGTGGATGTTGTGGGCAACACACCAGCCGGAAGACCTATTATTGTAGTATCTTGATTGAGGAAGTTGGCCACTTCCCCATAAGGATTTCATAGGATTTACTTCCTAGTTGTTCCTTATGGATTTTTGTGCTCCTGAAGTCCGACCTCTACTTGATGTTCAAGATACTAAACATATCTATGAATGGATTACGCTAACACATCAAGGAGAACATTAGAAGTGGAGTGCTAAATGTCTCTCGGTCGATGATCCAGATTTTGCTTCCTTGGCTCCGCTAAGGTAAAATCTGAGACGGTGTTATCCTCATTTGCATCTGCATCCTCCATCACCGTTCATCATGTTAGTATGATGTGTTGCCGGGATCCTCGGCACGGATGTTGGTAAAACCTTGATGATTACGGAAATGCTCAAGTTCTTGAGAGCATGCATGTTGGCACGGAAATGCTCAAGTCCTTGATGATCCTCGGCACGGATGTTGGTAAAACCTTGGTAAAACCTATGAATTATTCACTTTTTATTGTACCATTTGATGTCTGGGGCTTTGATTATATGGGACCGTTTCCTTCCTCTAATGGGTATACACATATTTTAGTTGCTGTTGATTACGTTACTAAGTGGGTTGAAGCTATTCCAACTAGTAGTGTTGATCACAACACCTCTATTAAGATGCTTAGAGAAGTTATTTTTTTGAGGTTTAGAGTCCCTAGATACTTAATGACTGATGGTGGTTCACATTTTATTCATGGTGCTTTCCGCAAAATGCTTGCTAAGTATGATGTTAATCATAGAGTTGCATCCCCATACCACCCACAGTCTAGCGGTCAAGTAGAACTAAGTAACGGCGAGCTGAAATTAATCCTGCAAAAGACCGTTAATAGATCCAGAAAGAATTGGTCCAAGAAACTTGATGATGCATTATGGGCTTATAGAACTGCGTATAAAAATCCTATGGGCATGTCTCCGTATAAAATGGTTAATGGAAAAGCATGTCACTTACCTCTTGAACTAGAACATAAGGCATATTGGGCTATTAAAGAGCTCAATTATGATTTCAACCTTGCCGGTGAGAAGAGGTTATTTAACATTAGCTCACTTGATGAGTGGAGAACCCAGGCCTATGAAAATGCCAAATTATTTAAAGAAAAAGTTAAAAGATGGCATGACAAAAGGATACAAAAGCGTGAGTTTAATGTAGGTGATTATGTTTTGCTATACAACTCTCGTTTGAGATTTTTTGCAGGAAAACTTCTCTCTGATACGTCTCCTACGTATCTATAATTTTTGATTGTGCCCTCCTTCTTCCTATATATACCTACGTACCCCTAAACCATCAAAAACAGAGAGAAAACTCTAGTTCCACCGCCGCAACCTTCTGTTCCCGTGAGATCCCATCTTGGGGCCTGTTCCGGAGCTCCGCCGGAGGGGGGATCTATCACGGAGTGCTTCTACATCATCATCATCACCTCACCATGAGTTGTGAGTAGTTTACTACAGACCTTCGGATCCATAGTTAGTACCTAGATGGCTTCTTCTCTCTCTTTGGATCTCATTACCAAGTTCTCCTCGGTCTTCGAGGAGATCTATTCGATGTAATATTTTTTTGCGGTGTGATTGTCGAGATCTGATGAATTGTGGGTTTATGATCAAGATTATCTATGAGAAATATTTCGTTCTTTTCTGAACTATTTTATGTATGATTATAATATCCTTTCAAGTCTCTTCGAATTATTGGTTTGGTTTGGCCTACTAGATCTATAATTCTTGCAATGGGAGAAGTGCTTGGCTTTGGGTTCAATCTTGTGGTGTCCTTTCCCAGTGACAATAGGGGCAGCAAGGCACGTATTGTATTGTTGCCATAGAGGATAAAAATATGGGGTTTATATCATGTTATTTGAGTTTATCCCTCTATATCATGTCATCTTGCTTAAGGTGTTACTTTGTTCTTATGAACTTAATACTCTAGATGCATGCTGGATAGCGGTCGATGTGTGGAGTAATAGTAGTAGATGCAGAATCGTTCCGGTCTACTTGTCTCAGACGTGATGCCTATTTATAATGATCATGCCTAGATAGTCTCATAATTATTCGCTTTTCTATCAATTGCTCGACAGTAATTCGTTCACCCACCGTAGAAATATGCTATCATGAGAGAAGCCACTAGAGGAACCTATGGCCCCCGGGTCTATTCTCAACATATCAATCTACAATCTACTTTACTTTTCCATTTTTACTTTTTGTTCTTATATCAAAAATACCAAAAATATCAAACTATCATCTCTATCATATCTCACTTTCGTAAGTGACCGTAAAGGGGTTGACAACCCCTTATCGCGTTGGCTGCGAAGTTCTTATTTGTTTGTGCAGGTGCGAGGGACTCACGCGTGGTCTCCTACTGGATTGATACCTTGGTTATCAAAAACTGAGGGAAATACTTACGCTACTATGCTGCATCACCCTTTCCTCTTCGAGGGAATACAACGCAAGCTCGAGAAGTAGCAAGAAGAATTTCTGGCACCATTGCCGGGAAGTCTTACGCAAAAGTCATATACCAAGTACCTATCACAAACCCTTATCCTTCACATTACATTATTTGCCTCTCGTTTTCCTCTCCCCCACTTCACCATTGCCGTTTTATTTTCCCTTATTTTTGCCGTGTGTTTATCGTTCGCTTGCCCTCATGTCTGAGATGGGAGAAGATTTTATCGAGAAGGGTAGTAATGTTGAGGGCAATGTCTATGTTGACCCTCCGGATGAAACTACCATGTTACATATTAAGAAGTTCCAGGTTGGTAGTGGTAATATCATTGGAAAAGGAGTTCTTCAAGACTTCTTTACTTGTGCCGGTGCTTTGCCCACTATGGGTGGCTCTATTTTTCACAGAACTAGTAGCCTTGCGAATGCCATATCTATGCTTGTAGTTGAAATTGAAAGGCAATTTATCCATATGCATCCCTGTATTCAGAGAATCTTTCTGGAGTTTTCCAATATTGAGCATTCTTCTGTTAAGCGTGCAACTACTATCTTTTTGGCTCATGAATTTAGATTTACCATGAAAGAGGCCAAAGATATCTTTGCTCATTACAGGGTAGATGCTGGTCGACCTCCCATAGAGGCTATCTTATTTAATCAAGAAGACATAAAGCGGTTGCGATCTCCTGATCATGTTGCTTTTAATGAAAACCTTAGAAAAAAGGTTCCTGCCGATGTCTTGGTTGATAGAACTTCTAAGTTGAATGATGATTTTTCTATTCAAAACAATGGGTTAGGTTTCTCCCTTGAGCGAAGGCTCATGACCTTCTGCCAAAAGAATACATATAATGATGAATTGGTTGTACACTATAAAGGGCCAAAAGAGGAACCTATACCTCCTGAGCTTGATATGGGGGACTTTTGTCCCATTAAATTTAGCCCTTTTGATTACTTTTGCTTGCCACAAAGGAAACTTCCTGCTGAACATAGGGAATATGAGATGAGTTTTCGCGATATATCTTATCATTATGGCAACACCTAGATCCATCCATGTATCGTGCCTAGCTAGGGGCGTAAAACGATAGCTCTTGTTGGGAGGCAACCCAATTTTATATTTTTTGTTTTTTCTTCTGTTTAGGAATAAATATTGCATCTAGCTTCTTTTTATATGTGGTTTTGTGTTTTAATTAGTGTTTGTGCCAAGTAGAACCTTTGGGAAGACTTGTGTGAAGTTTATATGATCTTGCTGTGAAAAACAGAATCGTTAGCGCTCGCTAGAATAGTCACCAGATTTTACTGGAGTGTGCTATTTAGTTGATTATTTTTGCAGATGATTAATAGACAAATTCCTCACGTTTACCAATTTATTTCAATTTTTTTGGAGTTACATCAGTATTCGAAAGTTACAGATTACTATAGACTGTTCTGTTTTTGACAGATTCTGTTTTTCGTGTGTTGTTTGCTTATTTTGATGAATCTATGAGTAGTATTGGGGAGTATGAATCATAGAGAAGTTGGAATACAGTAGGTTTAACACCAATATAAACAAAGATAGAGTTCATTACAGTACCTTTGTGACGCCACGAGACCCACGCGCCAGGTGTCGGCCAGTTATTCGTCGCCGTTGCCATATCTTTTGCTTGCGTGTTGCTCTTGCCATGTCATCATGACATCATGTGCATTTCAGCAGCATGTTTTCAAAACCTGCATTCGTTCGGGCTCCCCAGTTCTCTCCGTTGTCCGTTCTGAGTCCAGACACACTCGCACGCGCCCGCGGCACCTCCGAATATTTATTTTATAAGTGGCCGGAAAATGTTCTCGAAATGGGTTGAAACATGGCGTGCGGTCTTATTATAGCGTAGGTAGACCGCCTGTCAAATTTCATCGCATTCAGAGTTCGTTCGATAGCCCAACCGATAAACATATAGCGGCACTATAGCCGGATAAATGTCGGACGTTTCGGTGTTCCGAAACAGTCGCCGGGCCCCCTCTCTCTCCCTCTCTTCTCAGCCCAATCACTCTACACAGCCCACATTTACCCCTCGACTGCTCGCTCTAAACTTACCCGAACCTGACCCGTGTTGTTGATGGGCCTCGAACCCCTCGTTGGTTACCCCAAGTGGAAGGTGTAAGATGTAGTAAGTAGAAGTGTTTTCCCCTAGCAAATATGCCAAGGATCGATTCCCCAGAGACTCCTAGGTTCAACAAGTAGGTGTCAATTGCTACGGCGCCAGATTAGTAGCAACCAACATGGACCTGCACACAGATACAAATAACTTTGCTCCCAACGAGTACAGAGAGGTTGTCAATCCCTCCGGCCTTGTAGTTCACAAAGGATTAAAAGCAATGATAGTAGTGATAGATAGTTTTTGCAATAGTAGGTAAATAGCGAAAAGTAAATAGTGGATGTGATCAATGATGGTAATATGGACCGGAGTCTCATGATGTTCACTAGTGATGTCTCTCTCCCAAAAGACGATAAAACAGCTATGTGAGGTAAACAAATTACAGCTGGGCAATTGACAGGACCACGAACGCAAACCAATGCTGACTACATTGCAAGAAAGATTGTGGTTCAAAGCATGGGCGGTACGCCAAAGTAAGTAGACCGAAATCCATCAATATCTACTACTAATCATCCACCTTGAGATATCTATCCAGAACATCTCGCTGGTATTAAGTTGCGAGTCTCACCCATAGTGTAAACTCAATGCAACAGACAACTGCATTAAAAGAAATTTGCGTAATGTAAACAATCCTTGCACCCGCGGGCACAAGCACCGTTGTTTCCCCCCTTGTGGCAACAGCACATCCCCTAGACTCATGTTTCTGTCACTCAAGCTAGTCATCGAGGGGCATGAACCCACAATCAAGCATAACGTTCCCTCTTGGAGTCACTACCTATTTCTCGGCCAAAGCAATAAATAACAACGGAGAACATGCAAGAATTACTTATAAACTAAAATATAAAAGAGGTGAATCAAATATATTACTCAAGATCAATCTGAACATAATCTCATAATCCATCGGATCCCAGCAAACTCAACATAGCAACAGCATAAGGATTACATAGGTGCCTCGATCATGTAGGGCAGCTCACGAGGACTAATTAGTGAAGCACAAGAACGGGAGGAGAACATCACATAGCTACTGGTCATGGACTCATGGTCCAAGGGAGACTACTCACGAGTCATCCGGGAGGCGTCCATGGTGGTGGAGAAGCTCCCGGTGGTGATCCTCCCCTCCGGCAGGGTGCCGGGAAGAGTTCCCCTGGTGCTCTCGATCTTGGAAGCGGCGGCGGCGGCGGAATAGAGATGGGATCGCGAAAAGAGTTCCTGTTCTGAGGGTTACGGAGGACCCTTTAAATATATGCCAAAGTAGGGCACCGGGGGAGCCTCGGGGGGCCCAGGCGCCCCCCGGCGCGGCCCAGGGGGGGGGGGGGGGCGCCCACAGGGCGCCTGGAGCCCCTGTGCCCCCCAGGCTGCCCTTCGGACGCAGTGTTGTTTCCGGATCGCTGATTTTTTATATAATTTTTCTGGATTTTTCTGGGCAGTTCTCGAAACGTGAAAACCTGAAATACAAAAACAGCCGAAAACAGAAACTGACACCGGGGTGCACTGGATTAGTAAGTTAGTCCAAATATGATCAAAAGTGTATGGAAGTGTATGAATATCATAGCAATATCACCCAAAAGTGGCATGGAGCAAGCAGAAATTATAGATACGTTTTGGACGTATCAACATCCCCAAGCTTAATTCCTGCTCGCCCTCGAGTAGGTAAATGATAACAAGAATAATTTCTGTGGTGACATGCTATTAACCATATAGGACTTTCTCATAGTCATATGACAAAAGCTTACTGAGACAATGATTCTAAAGTAATTAAGTTGTCTCAAGATAAAATCACAAATGACTGAAAGTTTTACAACATGAAACTGAAACATCAAAAAGATTTGCAATGAACATGATGTGCAAATATGATAAAGTGATATCTAGCTTGCCCCCTTTAGTGATGCAAAACATAAATGCAGGGGCACCTTCAAGGTTTAAGTGATGACTAGATACAATCATTTCAGAATAAACGATATCACAATCATGCAAAAGACAATGCTACTTTGGGACAATGCACATTACACTCAGAATGACAATCATGCTCTCAGTAGTTGGTGCTTCAACATAAAGGTAAAAGAAAGGTTAAGTGCTAGAGCTTTTTATTTTGAAAACATGGAAGCAATTGTGTCAACGGTAGTAGTACTTCATATGTGTCATGCATAAAACATCCTATAAGTTGCAAGCCTCATGCATCGAATACTAATAGTGCTCGCTCCTTGTCCTAATTAGCTCGGATTCCCATGGGTTATCATTGCATTGCATATGTTTTAACCAAGTTTCACAAAGGGGTACCTCTATGCCACCTGTACAAAGGTCCAAGGAGATAGATCGCATTTGATTTCTCGTTTTTGATAGATCTCAACTTGAGGACATCCATACCGGGACAACACATAAAATAGATGATGGACTCCTCTTTAATGCATAAGCATGTTCTCATGAGAGATTGAGGATTAAGGTCCAAGCTAAAACTTCCACCATGATGCATGGCTTTGGTTGGCGGCCCAATGTTCTTCTCTAACAATATGCATATTAATTCAACCCACGGTAAATCACCCTTACTTTAGACAAGACGAACATGCATAGCAACTCACATGATATTCAACAAAAGTGCGACAGTTGATGGCGTCCCCAGAAACATGGTTACCGCTCAGCAAGCAACTCATAAGAAATAAGATACATAGGCAACATATTCTTTACCACAATAGTTTTTAGGCTACTTTCCCATGAGCTATGTATTGCATGGTTAGTTTGCTTAGTGCAGGTGGAGGTTAGAAAAAGACTGGGAGCGGCCAACTAAGAGAGCAATGACGGTCATAATCATGCAGAGCGACAAAGCAATATTGAATCAGGCATGGTAGTTATATCGCTACTTAGAAACAAAAGATCATCAAGGCTTGACAGACTTTCTTTACAGTCTTGAATATGCATGAGCATACGCCAAGTCAATCAAAATAAATTCTCGAAGGAAGATATTACTAAACCATACCATATCATAGGCAAACAAACCAAGTTGGTACTCCAATAACACATTGGGAATCCCCCAGCTATTTGAGATTAACCAAAAGAAAACCTGAACTACTAAGCACCATCATGAAAGTAGCATCTTTATCATAGACACACTAACCAATGCAACGGAAGCAAACTCTCTTAATAAGGTGAGCATGGTAGTTAAAGAGAGTTCAAGCAACCAACTAAATAAAAGCTCTTGAAAAGATAAGCATGAATACTAAGAGCAGAGTACAATAGTAGCTATTAAAAGACAAAGAACACACACAACATAGATAGACATGAAAATTCTATGTAATGTTCTAGGTAGAAGTGGAGCGTGTTTCTCTCCCACATAAAGGAATGCTGGGTTCAACTCGTTATGAAAAACTAAAAAGAAAACTAAAAGCAAGACGCTCCAAGCATAGCACATAACACATGAAGTGATAAAAATATAGCGAAACGAAAGACGAACTGATAATGTTGATGGAGAAGGGGATGCACGGGGGCATCCCCAAGCTTAGACGCTTGAGTCTCCTTGAATATTTCTTGGGGGTGCATGGGGGCATCCCCAAGCTTGAGCGCTTGACACTCCTGAATCTTTTTATCATCTTCCCTCGCACACTTGAAAACTCCCTTCATACATAACTCATCATAATCTGATTAGCGAGGTTAGTACCCTTAATAAAATAATTATACCTTGCTGGAAATAAGGATATTCTTGAATTTCTACTGTTTCTAAAGATTGCCAAAAGGTTTTTGCAAAGAAAAAGCAAGTTCTCAATTTGCAAAGTGAAGGTAAGGCAAAACAGGACAGAATATGTGAAAAACAGAACAGCAGGCAGTAATTGACCTGTTCGGGATACTTCTGCAACTCAAATAAAAAAACTCAGAACTGACGCACAAAAGACAATTATATAGAGAACGCTGTCGAAAAAATTCAGACCAAAAAGATGATCTGTTGATTTTATACGAATTTTTCTATCCAAGGACAGAATCTGTTTCCTGGACATCACCTCACAACTTTTGAACTTTCTAGCTATCAGAGGCTATACTTGACACAAATATGAAAAGCAAAGATACAATGATGATGCTACAGCAGTAAACAACATCAAGACACAACAAAAGCAAAAATTTTATTCATGTGGGCTGCCTCCCAAAAGCGCTTTCTTTTATGCCTTTAAGCTAGGCATAATGCATAGATCAAGTTTTATCAAGAGTAAAAGAATAGCTAGCCCGTACAACGGACTCAAAAGGTAACTTGATCTTCTTTCGAGGGAAGTGTTCCATCCCTTTCTTGAGAGGAAACTGAAATTTTATATTACCCTCTTTCATGTCAATGACAGCACCAACGGTGCGCAAAAAGGGACGTCCCAAAATAATTGGACATGAAGGATCACATTCAATATCCATAATAGTGAAATCAACGGGCACATAATTATCATTGACAACAATAAGAACATCATCGATCCTCCCCAAAGGTTTCTTTATGGAAGAATCAACGAGAACATTACCAAAAGAACAAGAATCAAAAGGTTTCAATTTAAGTATATCATATAGTCTTTTGGGCATAATAGAAGTACTAGCTACAACATCACATAATGCATAACAAGAGAAGTCATTCAAATAAATTTTTATCATAGGATCCCAACCATCTTCTAGCTCTCTAGGTATGGAGGCTTCTACTCTAAGTTTCTCCTCCCTAGCTTTGATGAGAGCATTAGTGATATGCTATGTGAAGGCAAGGTTAAGCGTGCTAGTGCGGGGATCTCTAGACATCTTGTGAAGGAAATCAATAACTTCGGTAAGAGTGCAATTATCAAAATCAAGGTCACGAGCATCAAGTAAAGTGGTAGTGGTGTCCTTAAGGTTCACTTGTTTGGTAGTTTCTATAGTCATAGCATCACCATTAATAGGTCCATTGGGACCAGGAGTACATTGGGTGCTAAGAGTGTGAACATCCTCAATAACTTGGATAGTAGCAACAGTGTGGTGGGTAGGAAGGCTCTTAATTCTTTCCTCTTCCTCCCTTTCTCTAGCCCATCTTTCTTTTAGCTTAGCCATCATCCTAATGTTTTCATTAATTTGTACTTGAGTAGCATTAATAGGGATGACTTCCCTCTCCTTAAGAGGAGAAGTTTCAATTTTTAGCAATTTTACCTCATTGGCTAAGTGGTCTACCTTAAAAGAAAGATCATCCAGTTTATGTAGTTTATCTTCCACATTCTTATTAAAGGCTTTTTGGGTAGTGATGAAATCTCTAAGCATGGTCTCTAGTTCAGTATTGGAGTTCTTGGTACTAGGATAAGCATTGTTGTTCCCATGAGAGTTAGAGGGGAACGGTCTAGAATTGTTACCAAAGTTACTCCTATAAGCATTGTTGTTAAAATTGTTTCTAGAGATAAAATTCACATCTACTTGTTCTTGAGCAATCAAAGAATTTAAAGGAACATCACGAGGATCAACAGTAGATTGCTTCGAAAGTAGAGACATGATCAAGTCAACTTTTTCATTGAGGGAGGAAATCTCCTCGACAGAGTTTACCTTCCTACCTGTTGGAGCGCGTTCGGTGTGCCATTGGGAATAGTTAGTCATCATCTCATCGAGAAGCTTCGTGGCAGCACCAAGTGTAGTTGACATAAAAGTTCCTCCCGTGGCCGAATCTAACAAGTTCCGCGAGGTAAAGTTCAAGCCTGCATAAAAAGTTTGGATAACCATCCAAGTAGTCAAACCGTGAGTAGGGCAGTTCTTGATAAGAGATTTCATACGTTCCCAAGCTTGGGAAACGTGTTCATTATCCAATTGTTTAAAATTCATAATGTTACTTCTAAGTTGGATAATTTTAGCAGGTGGATAGTATTTTCCGATAGAAGCATCTTTGCACTTGTCCCATGAATCTATGCTATTTCTAGGCAAAGACTGAAACCAAATTTTAGCTCCTCCTCTCAAGGAGAAAGGAAAAAGCTTAAGCTTAACAATATTACCATCTATTTCTTGGTACTTTTGCATATCACAAAGTTCAACAAAGTTGTTCAAGTGTAAAGCAGCATCATCTCCAGCACCGGAGAATTGTTCTCTCATGACTAAGTTAAGTAAAGCAGGTTTAATTTCATATGAAGGTGCTGAAGTGGCAGGTGTAGTGATAGGTGTGCTGATAAAGTCATCGTTGTTGTGACTAGTGAAGTCACACAACTTGGTGTTCTTGGTGGAACCCATAGTAGCAAGCAAGCAAGATAACTATTTTTGTGATTTTCGATAAAAAGGAACTAAAGCAAAAATGAAAGGTAAACTAACAAGACTAAAAAGCAAAGGTAAAAGATAGCATGCAACTCCCCTATCCTGAAGAGTGGAGTCCCCGGCAACGGCGCCAGAAAATACTCCTTGATGGGCCTCGAACCCCTCGTTGGTTACCCCAAGTGGAAGGTGTAAGATGCAGTAAGTAGAAGTGTTTTCCCCTAGCAAAGATGCCAAGGATCGATTCCCCAGAGACTCCTAGGTTCAACAAGTAGGTGTCAATTGCTACGGCACCAGATTAGTAGCAACCAACGTGGACCTGCACACAGATACAAATAACTTTGCTCCCAACGAGTACAGAGAGGTTGTCAATCCCTCCGGCCTTGTAGTTCACAAAGGATTAAAAGCAATGATAGTAGTGATAGATAGTTTTT
>LR738711.1:765608867-765711194 GCA_902687465.1 Secale cereale | reverse complement strand
GCCAAAGTAAGTAGACCGAAATCCATCAATATCTACTACTAATCATCCACCTTGAGATATCTATCCAGAACATCTCGCTGGTATTAAGTTGCGAGTCCCACCCATAGTGTAAACTCAATGCAACAAACAACTGCATTAAAAGAACTTTGCGTAAAGTAAACAATCCTTGCACCCGCGGGCACAAGCACCGTTGTTTTCCCCCTTGTGGCAACAGCACATCCCCTAGACTCATGTTTCTGTCACTCAAGCTAGTCATCGAGGGGCATGAACCCACAATCAAGCATAACGTTCCCTCTTGGAGTCACTACCTATTACTCGGCCAAAGCAATAAATAACAATGGAGAACATGCAAGAATTACTTATGAACTAAAATATAAAAGAGGTGAATCAAATATATTACTCAAGATCAATCTGAACATAATCTCATAATCCATCGGATCCCAGCAAACTCAACATAGCAACATCATAAGGATTACATAGGTGCCTCGATCATGTAGGGCAGCTCACGAGGACTAATTACTGAAGCACAAGAACGGGAGGAGAACATCACATAGCTACTGGTCATGGACTCATGGTCCAAGGGAGACTACTCACGAGTTATCCGGGAGGCGTCCATTGTGGTGGAGAAGCTCCCGGTGGTGATCCTCCCCTCCGACAGGGTGTCGGGAAGAGTTCCCCTGGTGCTCCCGATCTTGGAAGCGGCGGCGGCGGCGGAACAGAGATGGGATCGCGAAAAGAGTTCCTGTTCTGAGGGTTACGGAGGACCCTTTAAATATATGCCAAAGTAGGGCACCGGGGGAGCCTCGGGGGGCCCAGGCGCCCCCCCGGCGCGGCCCCCGGGGGGGGGGGGGGGGCGCCCACAGGGCGCCTGGAGCCCCTGTGGGCCCCCCAGGCTGCCCTTCGGACGCAGTGTTGTTTCCGGATCGCTGAGTTTTTATATAATTTTTTGGATTTTTCTGGGCAGTTCTCGAAACGTGAAAACCTGAAATACAAAAACAGCCGAAAACAGAAACTGGCACTGGGGAGCACTGGATTAGTAAGTTAGTCCAAATATGATCAAAAGTGTATGGAAGTGTATGAATATCATAGCAATATCACCCAAAAGTGGCATGGAGCAAGCAGAAATTATAGATACGTTTTGGACGTATCAGTTGTTGTTACCGATGGATCCGGATCATCCCCAAACAGCCCTAAAACATCTCCGTTTTCTTGTTTGGGCCACCTAACCTATTTATTCCGGGCCGTCCGATTACGATCGAAGGGACCAGATGACCCTAAGCCTAAACCTCTTGCTATATAAACTAACTAAACCAAAATTTTAGGAGCCGTGTCCCATCCATCTCCATCCGCCGCAACCCTCTTCCCAAATCCTCATCGGAGT
This sequence comes from Secale cereale, assembly GCA_902687465.1. Classification (NCBI taxonomy): domain Eukaryota; kingdom Viridiplantae; phylum Streptophyta; class Magnoliopsida; order Poales; family Poaceae; genus Secale; species Secale cereale. The sequence continues at coordinate 765,709,813 of LR738711.1, read as the reverse complement.
CCACATCCAACCAACCACCGAGCAACAGCCTCCTTCCCCATCGGGATCCCTCCTGATCCAAAAATTCCCCTCCTACGTTCAGCCACAGCAGCAGCCCCAAGTTCCCATAGATCCCCTCTGCCTCGCCTGAGCTCGCCGGGGAGCAGAGCACTAGAGGCAGCCACCTCCAGCCCGCAGCCATGTGGAGTTCCTCGGCGCTCGAGCTGCAACAGGCCCCGAGCGACCTCGCTCCCTTGCTGTCTCTGGGACCACGCCGGCGAGCGCCTCCGCCAGAGCTGCTTCCTCCGCCGCCCGAACCTGCCAGGATCTCGACGCCGAGCTCCAGGAACTGCTCGCAGTGCCCCCTCCTTTTCTTTTCTTCCCCTTCCCCTGGTTCTTCTGTCCTTTGAGCGTTGTGTCTCCTGTCCAGTGCAGGGTACTGCCTCGACGCCCCTTCGTCGTCTCCGGTCGTCCCAGTCCCATCTCCAGCCGACCCGCGCCTCGCTGTCGCCCTCGAGCCCCGCGTCGCGCCTGAGTTCCAGCGCCTCCTCCCCACGGGCGCGCCTACCTCCCGCACCTCGCCGCGGGTCAACCACGTCAGCCACAGAGGCCTCTTGCCTCGCCAGAACCAACCTCCGCCGACCCGCCACCGCATCAAGTCGCCCAAGATCCCGCCGCCCTTCGTGCCGCTCATGGGAGCTCTGCTCCCAGCCACCAGCGCCCTGCTTCTGTTCCTCGTTCTTCAGAACGAGCGCCCAGCCGCCCAAGCGAGGACAATGCCTAGTCCCCGCTCGCCGTGCCCGTTAACCCGTGCGCCCTCCTAGACCTCCTCCAGCGTCAAACCAAGGCCCAGCCCCAGCTCCCCTCTGCACCGACTGGGCCATAGCCCATGGGTGAGCGGCCCCTACAGCCCCCTGTTCCTGTTGGGCCAGCCAGATTCGGCCCGGTATTGTTTTTTTTCTAGTGCGGCGAATTTGTCTAATTATTCAGGAAAAACAGTTTTACAGATTAGGCCCTCTAGATCATGCATTTAATAACTAAATAACCATGCATCATATGTAAAAACTTTATATATGAAAAATGCTTAGAATTTTGTGTAGATTAATAATAACCCACTTTGACCCCTGTTTAAAATGTTTAAACTGCTGTTTGCTTGAATTTTGCTCAAATGTCATGTTAAAATGGTTTTATTCATAACTAAATAACCGTAGCTCCAAATTTAATAAACTTTATATGTAAATGGGGTGGAAAAATATGTAGAATAACATGCTGCAATTTGTTTTGCTGTTTAACAACATTAAAATGTGGTAATAGGAAGAACAGTACCAAATTCAAAATATGAACATGGGGTTTTTCCGGAATTGTTGTTTGTTGTTTCCAGCCCCATTTAAACTTGCCTAAATAGGTAGTTTGCTTTTGCTTCACCTCTTGCCTTGTTAACAAACATTTAATCTTGTCTTGTAAATAAACGAGAGTCAACTAAATAAATATAATGTGGTGTTTTGACAATATGCAACTCGTTGCATATTGAGCTCCACTTAAATTGTAGTGTTGTTTGTGCACTTTGCCATGCCATACATAATTAAACCGGACATGCATCATACTTGTTTGTGCATCTTAAGACATGTTTATGCTTGGGTGTTTACCCTGTTGTTTGCTTCTTTCCGATTGCTTCTCTTGTTAGCTTCGATTCCGTTGCAGAGTTGTGAGGATTTGTTCGACTACTTCATGGACTTGTTCTTATTCCTTGCGACATCCCAGGCAAGATGACTATCAGCTTGGATACCTTTACTATCTTTGCCATGCTAGCTGTCTCGATGCTATCGTTATATGTCGCGCTACCCATCATTTTTTGGTAGCCTCTCCTTGTTGCCATGAAACCTCTAGCCTTTGACACCTTCCCAGCAAACCGTTGTTTGGCTATGTTACCCGCTTGCTCATCCCCTCTTATAGCGTTGTTAGTTGCAGGTGAAGATGAAGATTGTTCCATGTTGGAACTTGATGTTTTGGGAATATCACAATATATCTTATATATCTTAACACACCTATATACTTGGCAATGGGTGGAAGGCTTGGCCTTTTGCTTGGTGTTTTGTTCCACTCATGCCGCCTTAGGAGCCGATAAACCGGCGTTATGTTCCTTGATTTTGCGTTCCTTACACGGTTGGGTATATGGGGACCCCTTGACAGTTCGTCTTTGAATAAAACTCCTCCAGCAAGGCCCAACATTGGTTTTAATTTGCCTCATAATAAAAACTTAATTAATTAAGCATAGGGGGTCATGTCCCCGAGGATTCTTCTACATAACAGGGGGGGGCAGTGCTGATGGTGTTGGTCCCAAACTAGAGCCACTTGCTGTGCCACCCAGTTATCTAGGGTCTTCGGTTGCTGTACGTAGTGCTCATCCGGACGTGGCCTGAGACGAGATACGCACGGCTACTATCAGGGTGTCAACACGCCGGGAGGTCTTGCTGGACTTGTTTTACCATTGTCGAAATGTCTTGTGCACCAGGATTCTGAGTCTGATCGGGCTGTCCCTAAGATAAGGGGTAATATTATTATTACTTCTGTTGATCGTGAGAGCTTGTGATGGGCTAAGTTGGGACACCCCTACAGGGTTATGATCTTTCGAAAGCCGTGCCCGCGGTTATGTGGCAGATTGGAATTTCTTAATGTACGGTTGTAGAAAACTTGGCAGAGGATCCGAAGTAAAACACACAACCATGTGAGTAACCGTGACTGTCTCTTTTCACTTTGAGAAGAGAACACGGTGGGGTTATGCTTGACTCGTACGTAGTTCAGGATCTTTAGCGATCATTGCTAGTTTGCGACCGTTTGCGTAGATGCTCATCTTATTCTTGTACTCGTAAGTTAGCCACCATACGTTGGCTTAGCCGCTGCAACCTCACCACTTAACCTCTCCTTACCCATTAAGCGTTGCTAGTCTTGATACCCATGGTTATGGGATTGCTGAGTCCTCTGTGGCTCACAGATTCAACACACACCAGATGCAGGTACAGCCGAGTACGATGCATGAGATGGATCAGAACTTCAATGGGAGTTCGATGAAGAGTGTGGTCGTTGTATGTGATGTTTTTCGACAATAAGTAGTGGTTCCTACGAGGGGCGATCCGGGCTTGTGTTCTTTATGGTATCTTTCTCGTTTGGTTTTTCGTCCGTAGTCGAACCCTGTGTTTTGGATGAATGTATGTTATTGTATTTATTGTGTGATGTGGCGAGTGTAAGCCAACTATTTTACTCTTTCATCCCTGTTCTTTTACATGAGTTGTGCAAAGATACCACGCTTGCGATCATTCCAGAATGCGCTTATGTCTCTAAGTCGTGCCTTGACACGTAGGAGATATAATCGCATCCTGGGCATTACAAGTTGGTATCAGAGCCTTCTCCTACCTAGGAGTCCCCCTGATTGATCGAATCGTTGACGGTTGAGTCTAGGCACACACATGAAAATGTTTTGAGTCCTATATATATATATATATCAGAGAGTAGGATTTCTTTTTACTCCTCATCCCCTTCATCGCTCCGGTGAGGACTCATGACGTTGTTCTATCTCCTCTACTCTCAAAAATTCACTAATTTTTCTTTTAGGATCACGCGGGTATTGTTTGGATTGTTTCGATATCTTTGTGACGAGAACATTGTTCTCGACGCCTCCTGTCATTTAGGGGTTGTGGCAGTGTCCCCGGGAGTTGAGCTCCGAGGTGTTGTCGTCACAATTGTATCGCAGCGGTTCTAGTATACTTAAGACAGCCGACATCGCAAACTCTTCTATGCGGTTAGTGGTGAGATAACCCCGACGTCACCCAGTACTGGTGGGATAGTTCGGGAGTATTGCCACAGCTAGTATAGCGGATGCGTTTCGAAGGTCCGAGGTAAACAGTTTCCGAGGATGACTGGTTATGTGTTGAAGGATGGATACAGCTGGATGTAAGATTAGAGTTGAGTGCGCGGTGCTTCCCCTGTATCCCCAACACCCGATTGCATAACCGGAAAACTTCGGGAATTAATAGGTGGGTTTCAAGTAGCTCGTAGGTAATCTTCCAACGAGTGCATGGTATGAGGTTTGGGGTTCAACATCTACTGAAGAGGTTTCATGGTCGCTGTTCCAATTGGGAGTTGCATCTTAAAGGATCCTTCGCTATGCTGATCCGGGGATTGCAAGACCCTTTGTAACACGTTCCATGAGTGTCGGGGATATACCCCGCGGTGTAACCCGGCCGGAAGTATAACCCGGCCGGACTTGGCGGTTTACTTGAGATGGTTTACACTTGGCGATTCACTGGTAACCCGGCGGGCGGATCATGGATGACAAGGCCCAAGGCCCAGAAGGCCGGTTCATGTTATGGTGGGCCGGTTTATGAAGAAAGCATAAGGAATATTCTCCTACAAAGGAAGCAAGACTAGGACTCCTTGTAATAGAGTAATCCTAATCCTACTAGGACAAGTCATGTAACCCGCCCCTTCAACATATATAAGGAGGGGCAGGGCTCCCCAAAGAGGGACGAGTTCTCACAAGTTAGAGGCAAGAAGAAATAAACTCTAGGGCTAGACACCAAGAGCCGGTTTACCGGCGACTCTCTCGTGATCATAATGAGACCTAGCCTCAAACAACATGTAGGGCTATTACCGGATGATGTTTCCCGGGGCCCGAAGCTGTCTAAATCGTGTCTTGTGCGTTGCGTCTCTCGATTCCGCTCAACCACTCTCAAGCTACCACATAGATGTGTTGGCCTCGCGACTAAGTCCTCACACTAGGACATCTGCCGTGACAAAACCACGACAGTTGGCGCCCACCGTGGGGCCTGCGCACGGTGGTGTTGAGTTCTTGGAGGGATTTCTTTCAAGGATTGAGAAGTTTGCAGTTTACCAGATGAAGATGAGCTGGTTTGAAAGGATCTACATCAGAAGTTAGGGTTTCATTGTAAGCACTGCCGCACACGTCTGTGGCGATCCATCCAAGGACGAATCGATATCTGCTACGGTCGAGACCGTCGTTTTCTCTGAAAACCTATTTCGCCAGCGCTGGTATAGGGAGGCATGAGCCGCAAGTTGTTTATGCGACGAGATCAAGACCAAATTATTTCCGGCCATGTAAGTTTACCTGGAAATCTGCTTGCAGTCAAATCCGAGGTTGGAGGACCAACGAGTATCCACTGCGGCATAAAAAAAAGAAAAACAGGGGAAGACCATGACCCGGAAAAGGACGTCGGTACGGTTTCGACCCTATCCAGAGTCGCCCACGCCTCTCCCTCCTACGACAGCTCAGCCACAAGCCGGCCTCTCCGGCCTCACCCGCCTCAGCAGTAGCGGGGCTAAGCCGCCGCCTGCTGGCCTCTGCTGCTACCCCGCATGCGTGTGTATGTACACGAACACCCGGCTCACCCACGACTGAGTGCCTCGCCACAGCCGCGTGCTTTTTCCACGTCATCAAATCACCGAGCCGCCGTCATTACACGCCGCCGCTCTGCAACAGGTTTGAACCGGAGTTATCGCCATGATTTGTCGTCGCCACGAGCTACCGCGGTTGCCCTCAAGCCGGTGCCTCCGTGTCCGAGCTGCCATCGTGATGGCGGATCAACGCCGAGCCTCTGTTGAAGCCTTGCCGACCCCTGCTGTGGCTGGCCAGTCCGCCTCCGCCCGGATACGGCTGATGTAGCCAGTTTGGCCGGGTCAGCCGCCGCTTCTCGCGGCCTCGAGCCGCCTTGTTCCAAGGCGTGAAGACCAAAGACTTCAGCTAGCACTCGGATGCATGAAGAAAGATCAAATCAGTTTTTTATATCCCTTTACTACACGAAGGAGCAAACATCTCAAAGGCACAAGTTTCTAGGTTAATCATGACAAAAGAATTAATCTCATGTGAAGCTTTCTGCAAGTGGTCTAGTCACATGAGGTTTCAGTCTACATTTACTGTATCTACATGGCTGCACCGGAATACGTCCAACATTATCCAATACTGGTATTCGTGGTCATTCGGAAAATAAATCAGGTGATATCTATCCTATTTATTTTTAATACATATTAATTCATCCGAGCAAAAATACCTCGCCTTGCTGTATTTTATACGCAGGAAAAATATTCATTACAAAGTGGCATTATGCCGCGGAGATGGAGGCACGCCAACATCATTTGGCACAAGTGGTCGTCGTTACTCAACGGACTCCCGCACCGGTTTACAGCGCCGTGGCCATCTCTTGCGATCGCGCTGGTTTATCACACGTGGCCGTCTTTCACGACCACACCGGTTTACAACGCGGAGGACAACTTGTTCATCTGCGCTGGTTTACAACACCGTGGCTGTCTCTCCCGATCGCACCAGTTTACAACACCGTGGACGTCTCTCGCGACCGCGCCGGTTTACAACGCCATGGCCGTCTTTCGCGACCGCGCCGGCTTACAACGAGGAGGGCAACTAGCTCGTCGGCGCCGACCGACCCATCTGTTGTTCGAGCAAATCAGGTGTTATCCCTCCTATATATTTTATCAGGACATTTTAATTCCTCTGAGAACCATTACACTGCCCTATTGGTGTTTTTATATACAGGTAAATTTATTGTTATACTGCGGGAATAAAGCACGCACTGGCAACGTTCTACAATGGCGTTTTCCTCCGTGTCACATTACCTGATGAACGGACAACCAGTTCACGCGTCCACACCGGCTTACAACGAGGAGGACGACTCACCCGTCCACACCGGCCTGTAATATTGCGGCCAACTCATTTGTCTGCTCCTACGGCTGACTCGGCCGTGATTGGTGTTAGTTTCACCGTGGTGATAATCAACTCCGCGGTGGAAAATTTTTGGCCTAAAGATGTCAGGTGAAATCCATCCAGTATATTTTTATATTATATATCGCTTTCTTTAAAAGAGCAATTACTCCGGCTTGTAAAGTTATCTAATGCAGGGCTCTAAACCATCACGGTGCTGTTTTAAACCGCCGGACCATCGTTTTCCTTGCGAGTGTTGCATCCAAACCGCCACCGCGAGCTGCCTGTGATCCTGCTCCTGCCACGCTCATCTTGCGGGCTTTAACCCACTTGGTTATCTTTGAGGTCTCCTTGAGAAAATGATTAAAGTGCCATTGAAATCGCTCCGGATTATTCATGGATGATATATGATATATATAAGAATCATCTATCATCCAGACAAAGTCAGGTGATGTCTATCTAAGTCTATTTTATTGGCAAATATTATCTTTGTCAAAGAACAATTACTTTGATATATATATTTTCATGAGCAGGACAAATTGTCTGCTACAGAAGTGGCCACCATATCACCAAGTTTATTGAATGATTCATATTGGGATATACATTGATATCACAGTCATTATGGAGAGTTTCTTGCGGCCTGGTCTACATCAACATGTCTGGCCGCACCTATTTGCATGAGCTGTTTATTGAGTATGAGCAAGTGACAGCTTGGGTAGCCCGGTTTTGTTTCAACAAAATGGAGGCAAATTATCATATACTATTGATCACCGTCTGCACTGGTTGGCTCAACAGCCAAGCACACAAATCGCCGCCACTACACTTTGGTTAACTTCAAATTGCCAGTTGGAAGGAACCATTGGCCGAGTTGCTGACACGGCTCATACGGGATCATTGATTACCCGCCGCAGTCACCTCAATTTCTATGGATTCATATCGCACTGTCAACAACAATGATGGACACCTAATGTTATGATCAAATATGGAGAGTCTCAAGCTAACTCCTCGAGTAGTCTCAAGACTCGGGGGCTACGATGACCTGACTCAAATATCCGGTTTACAATCCGGTTCAAGGGAATTTTGTCTCCAACAAAGCTCTGAAGCTCTCAAATCCGGTTTAAGAATCTCAAGTTCAAAAAGAATTAATCTCTCGCAAGTTCGAGCTTAAAGGCCGTAAAAAACATTCTGGCTGAAAATGAAGATTCCGGTTTAAAATCCGATGCAAGGGAAAGATGTCTCCCACAAAGCTTTTAAGCTCTCAATATCCGGTTTAACATCCGGTTCAAGAAGAAGTATCTCTCGCAAGTTCGAGTTCTCAGGAAAAATTAAGGGGACCAAAGAGAGTTTGTTGCACAGCACAACTCAAACATAGGTACCCGACGAGCACGGCTCAGAAATATATCACTTGGGGGCTTATGTTTATAAAGTGCAGTTCTGACTACCCTCCTGATCCGGAGACCAAATCAAGACCATCATAAGAGTATTACATGGGGGCTTCCGTGGGCAAGGGAGTTCATATGGCCTCTTAAACCGGCAGCCACGTCAAGACCATCATAAGAGCACTGCTCTGGTTGCTACATCAGTTTCCACATGATGATGAGGGGCAAAAGAGAGTTTGATGCCTAGCACAACTCAAACATAGGCCCCGACGAGCCATGATCAAATGCTACCTGGGGGCTCTTGATGCAAGACATCAACGAGTTGAAGACCCTTGTAGTAACACGGCTTGGAAGCTTGGTGTATACACCTAAAACCCCGGATTAACCTGCCTGCATCAAGTAAATCACTCCGTCCAGGTAAACCTGGTATGACCCGTCGAACGTACACACAAGTCAATCCTTCGCGACCCTGAACTTGGTAATGTTAAATTGACGATCATCAAGTGATTACACAAGTCAAATCTTTATGAGATTTTTTGAACTTCGTAGCATTTGGCATTGATGATTTGGTTAAGGATTGCAGATCATCTTAAGAGGCTTTGCAAAAATGGTTAATGACAGTAGCCTGGCAGCTCATAAAAAGCCTCGAATTTGGAGCCTGGTAGCTCGTAAAAAGCCTCGACTACATGGTCTTATTTGCCCAAAACTTTATTTTTATTTTTTATGTTTTATCAAATCTTTATCCTCAAGGTCATTGGTTTTTCAACCAAGTCCATCGATTCAGGGAGTGGATGACTATAAGTTGCCACTACATCTGTATTTACAGAGTTATAGTCTGGGTTATAAACACCAGCACTAAACTACAGCTAAACCGGAGTTCATCATAACCCGGTTCAGTTTCATAATGAACCGGCAAGTAATCAAGGGAGTCATCAATACTTGTACCTTGGATCATTATCTTTGCCTACCAGATTAAGGTTCATCGTGACACACTTAATCACAGGTATGATGCATACTTTATATTTTATACACAGTTCAAGTTATAAGCTTAGACCATGTGTTTTGGGCATTATGACACCTCAAACAATGACCGGTGATTATTAACCCGGCCTCGCTTTTGACTATAAGTCGCCAGTATGAGATAAGATAATGACCGGTGTTTATTAAACCGGCCTGGCTTTTGACTATAAGTCGCTAGTATGAGATAAAATAATGACCGGTGGTTATTAACCCGGCCTGGTTGTGATCAAATATCACTGGAACCACTTTTCAAACCAGGTTATATTATTCAAATCTTTAATAGCCAACATGGCTGGATTTTTATTATGGTTATCAATAACCAATATTATGATTGAGGTTTTTTAAAGTCGCTTCCGCGCAATGGATATTATTTTATCAATGGTATGATTTATTCTACAAAGGAATAGTCCCGAGTCGCTGCAGGCTTACAACCCGGCACTTGGGGGCTACATTATTCAAATTGAGATTACATCAAATATGCAAGTCCCATGTCACTGCCAGCATGCACCATGGCACTTGGGCGCTTACGCAAAGTCATTGTTTGATCACCTTTATTGAAGACCCGACTCATCACATCATAATGAGTCGGCCCTTGGGGGCTACCAATTGCTCCTGTCAACAAATCAAGGTAAACAAGTATTAACCATTATATTGAAGGGTCCACTGCTCAGTTGGTAAAGCACAAAGCTCTTAACCTTGTGGACGTGGGTTCAAACCCCATGATGGGAATTACATTATATATTGTTATTTTCGAAGAGTATATACAAAGTCCCTGCTCATTATTACATAATGACCCGGCCCTTGGGGGCTACACATTGCTGTTCAAGTCTACATGATCATATTTATAAAGTCCCTGCTCATTATTGCATAATGACCCAGCCCTTGGGGGCTACACTGGTTGAAGTTTTTATGAGCATAAGGCAATTATAAGTCCCAGGTTGCTGCAAGCATGACAACCCGGCACGTGGGGGCTACATATGTGGAATATTCAGTTTTTACTAGTGATTGGGATGAACAATCTGGATTTCTTCAAGGTTGCAACATTTATATTGAAACAAGTCTTAAGCTATCAGTATGTTCTCTTCTTAAGACTTGGGGGCTACAGGTAATATGCATATAAAGGAGGAACATCTTCAAATTCTCAGTTTTGGGCAAATCAGGAAGATTAATTATGTGACCCGACGTTGGCAACAATCATAACCCGGCGTCCATAAACAGCCATGACCCGGGATTATCAGTTTTTATAACCCGACAATTTTGGTAATCATAAACCGGCAAGTTCTACATCTTCAAGCCGGCTGGATATCAATTGAATATTTGAAGACCAATATTTTTGTCAAATCGGAGCATTGAAGGCCAAATCAAATGGATTCATAATATTTCTTATGCAAGCAAACTGATTTTGAAGCTGGTCTATTGACCCGGAGTTTTCAGAAGAAGTGCCTGGATTTTTTTTATTTGGTAATGTTTGAAAATATCTGCTAAGGAGATTTGTTATGATATCATGGATACATATCAAGGAGGAAATGATAAGGATATAAGGATGATCAGGTGCCGGTTCAGGAAAATATTTTAACCCGGAGCACAACCTATCAAATTTGTTCTCGTGTTTATGTATGTAGGAAGAATCAAGTTTAACATGGATAAATCCAAATTAAACCGGGGGCTAATGTCGGGGATATACCCCGCGGTGTAACCCGACCGGAAGTATAACCCGGCCGGACTTGGCGGTTTACTTGAGACGGTTTACACTTGGCGATTCACTGGTAACCTGGCGGGCGGATCACGGATGACAAGGCCCAAGGCCCAGAAGGCCGGTTCATGTTATGGTGGGCCGGTTTATGAAGAAAGCACAAGGAATATTCTCCTACAAAGGAAGCAAGACTAGGACTCCTTGTAATAGAGTAATCCTAATCCTACTAGGACTAGTCATGTAACCCGCCCCTTCAACATATATAAGGAGGGGCAGGGCTCCCCAAAGAGGGACAAGTTCTCACAAGTTAGAGGCAAGAAGAAACAGTCTCTAGGGCTAGACACCAAGAGCCGGTTTACCGGCGACTCTCTCGTGATCATAATGAGACATAGCCTCAAACAACATGTAGGGCTATTACCTGATGATGTTTCCCGGGGCCGAAGCTGTCTAAATCATGTCTTGTGCGTTGCGTCTCTCGATTCCGCTCAACCCCTCTCAAGCTACCACATAGATGCGTTGGCCTCGCGACTAAGTCCTTACACTAGGACATCTGCCGTGACAAAACCATGACAATGAGCATTCAGCACGAACATGTGGGACGAAGCTTCTATCATGTATTTGTTCCATCTGCTCCTTGTTGTTTTATGTTACCTTTTGTTCTCCCAAGTGGCTTCTCGACAAGTTGTTGTACCGTTAAGTTGTGGAATACATTCGTTCATTCTGTTCGAATGTTCTTGTGAAGATCATGTTGCAACATGTCTATCCGTTGTTTTTTTTGTCTTGATTCTGGTATTCGAGTTGCTTCGACGTCAAGTGTTGATTCCATACCTTTCCTAATCGGTGTTCTCATATTTCTATGGGAGTTCTAGTTCTTCTTGATCATCAAGATTGTCATGTTAAATTCTTTTCGACCGGTACATTTCTCTTCAAGTTACCCGATCCTTTTACTTTGTGCAAGACCAATCCTTGGTTTCTCAACGGTGTCTGTTTCATTCGTCCCAAGTTGTCTTTGTTTTTCCCCACCCTCCCACCCTTTTTCTTCATGGAGCCAGAGTCCTTAATGAAATATCCATTTTATTCATGTGATGTTTCTTCATTCTTTTCCTTCAATGTCCTTATCCGGTGATTTCTCAGGAAGATGCTCAGGAACTTCAAGTTCATCATTCTTTTGTTCTCAAATTCTGTCGGTGGATGTAATTCAAGCTTCGATCATGATTATATCCTTCCTCTTGTTTCATATGTTTTCACATGTTGGAATTTCTTATCCGAAGTCTCTCTTGTTTATGCAACCCTCTCTAATTCTTAACCGGAGTGCTGAAGATATCTTAGAATATTCGCGTTTCCATTCTTAGTCTGTTCAAGCTATTTCAAGATTGTTGTCTCATTCAAGCAGTTTAATTCAACCGGTGCAATATCTCTTAAGCAATCTTCCCAACGGTGTTTCTTTTTAGTGGGCTCTAACCCACAGGTCTTTTTCCAGGTTCTTACCTGACACTTCTAATTTTTTTCCGGAGTTATTCTCAATTCTTTTCAAAGTGTGACGTAAGAATGATTTCCATCAGTCACATGCCTTCTCCAAGATTGTTTTCAATTATTTTCATCTTTAGCTCCACCTTCCTCTTGTCATTCGTCCGGAGTATCTCGAAATTCTTCATGGTATTTCTCGTCGTTCTTCTGAACATTTGAAGACCGGAGAAGAGTTTCTCATAAATCTTGGCCCGTCCTCTTGAAGATTCATGGTTCTAGCTTCATGCCATTATTGTTCCGATTGTGAGGAGTTCTTTTTATACCCATCCGAAGTTTTTCATGAATTCTTTCCATTGTGATCCTCCGGAGGCCATCATTTCAGAAGATTTCTTCGTTCTCAGTTTTCAACTTCGTCCTCCATATATTCTTAATTGATGCCTGATGACCCACAACCATAAGGGATCTATTGCAGCGTTTTCAATAAGTAAGAGTGTCGAACCCAACGAGGAGCAGAAGGTATAGATAAATGATTCTGAGCAAGGAATAACTGCAAGCACTGAAAGATAACTTTTAGGGGTTTTCTTGATATAAGCAACAGGAAAGTAAAAGCGAGCAAAGTAAAAGGCACTGGAGAGTAACAAGTGGCCCAATCCTTTCTGAGCAAAGGAGAGGCCTAGCAACTGAACTTATAAAGGCTAAAGTGTTCTTGAGGACACACGGGAAAGGTAGTCATGTGCTTTCGCCAAATTCCGTATCGGTACTATGTGATGTGTTGATAAGTGTTGAGTGGGTGAATCTATGCTAGTACACTCTCTAGACTAAGATGAGTGCACTCTTATGATTAAACACCTTGCAAGCATCCGCAAATACAAGATAGTATTTAAGGCAAAAACCTAACCATAGCAATACGATCGATAATCCATTGTTCCCTTGTGCAAAAGCGTGCGAACTGGGGTTCAGGTTTCTGTCACTCCGGCAACCCACCGTAAGCATTCTTTGTACACAATGTATTCCCCTAGGTCCTTAATAAGGCGAAGTGTTGAGTGTTCGACTCACACAACACCACTAGGAAAATATCAACGCAACTTAAGTATCAAACAACACATACATATTACTTCAACATCATATGACTACTAACAACAAGACTTTTCCCATGTCCTCAAGAACTAAAGTAACTACTCACAAGACATAAAAGAGATCATGATCAGTGGAGATAAATGGGTGATAAACAATCTGGACATAATGATATTTCTCCAACAAAACTCAATAGCATTCACCACAAAGTAGTAATCAACACCGATAGAGTAGAGAGGATAGATAGTACGGATTACAACACAAGTTGCACTTGAGAGATGAGATTGGATGAAGATGGAGATGGTGCTGATGTTGGGGATGATGTTGATGATGATCTGGATGATGCCCGTGACGATGGTGATGACGATGGCGATGATCTCCCCTTCCGGTAGGTGATTTCCCCGGCGGAATCTGCCCGCCTGAGATGGCTTTTTCTTCTCTGTAGGTTTCCGCCACGGAGTGGCGGCGGAACTCCGTCAAAACTCTCCTCTTTAGGGTTTTTGGATGACGAGGAATATATATGCCAAAGGGGGCAGCCGGAAGTGGGCCAGGGGCTCCAGGCGCCCCCCTGGCGCGGCCAGGGTGGGGGCCGCGCCAGGTGGCCGCCTGGGCGCCCTGTGCCCCCCCTCTGGTTGCTCTTTTGCGTGTCTTCGTGATCCTTCTGGAAAATATCCTCCGTCGATTTTCAGGTAATTTGGAGGTATTCTTCTTCAGCAACTCAGCGTCCACTTTTCACCGCTGAATCCTGCGTCTGCTGCTTCGGCACCGGAAAGTTGCAAACTGTGTAAAATAGGCCAAAACAACATAAGAACATCATCGTAATGTGAAATATATCAATGAATAAGGATGAATTACGATATAAAATAGTGATGCATTTTGGACGTATCAACACCCCCAAGCTTAGACCTCGCTTGTCCCCAAGCGAATACTGAGCTCGGTAAACCTGTCCACAAGTTTAGAGAGTGAAGTGTCGATAAATAGATTACAGACAAGAAGCATCACAGTCTCTTCACCAAACTCAAATATCCTCAACAGCAATCTTCAACTCATAAGGCCCTTATATAATAATGGTAACACTTATAATCAAAAAGTAGGGCTAAGGAAACTCATCAAATCATGGCAAACATGTCCTTTGGTCAAAGAACAACTAATAGCTTTTACTTTTGCTCTTTCTCTTTATGTTTTGATGAGATTAATTGAAGCTTTTGAAAGAACATGTTATTAGGCAAGAAGTGAAAGTGTTAACACAAAGGAAGATGTTTGCTTTAGCTGGGCTTGACAAACAACTTACTTATCAAATGATAATGTCAACAAGGATATGTTATGACAAATCTTAATGCAACTTTATATGAATGGATCCTCGTCAACATCAAATGTCTGCTCTCTTTAAGAATAGAAGGAAGTAGGAATAACTGACTCAACCTAAAACTAAGAGATAGGCCCTGCTCTAGGGAAGTAGGGAAAACTCATGTGCTATCCTTAAATCAAACAGAATGAAAACAAGTTTTGAGAGGTGCATGATTTGTCAACGAATGCTAATAGATAACTCAATTACTTCTCGAGCTGGACAAGTTTCGAGGAACGGCTCCCGCACGGGGACGATCACATCCCCTTGATCTCCTTTGTTTATTGCTGCCAAAGTTTTCTGATTTCTCATGAACAAAGCGTGAAGGAGGGTTTGTTTGTTGTATTATCTTTTATGAGCCGGGCGCACTCATGCCAGTTCCTTCTCGTATTAGGGGTTTGCAGATTAGACATGCAATCCCGGGGTAAAACTTGTCCAACTTAAAAAGATCATGAATTAACTATTACTTCCTCATGAGCTAAAACAGGGGCACAAAATAGAAGATTTTGAACATTCAAGGATAACACACAAATTCTATACTTTAAGAGGTGGTAGTGGAATACCACGAATAGGAAGGTATGGTGGACTCATATGGAAGGTATTGGTTTAAGGGTATGGATGCACAAGCAGAATTCCGCTTAGTACAGAGTTTAGGCTAGCAAAGGCTTTGAGAGAACAGACAATTGATGATGACTAAGATGCAAAGCAATATAAAGCATAAACATTAAAATAAGCATAACACATGAAGTTGTCTTCCTTGTCAGCATAACACTTCAAGCATAATAACATAAAGGTTTTGGCTATGTCGCTACTTTAAGAGAATCATGCTTGTTGTTATGACCAAAGCTATGTTTGCCAAGATTAAATAAAGTTTTCAAAGCCATACCTGATATAAAGTCAACACTCCCCATAGTAATCATCATATAAGGTCGATTGCGTGAGGAGAATACCGAGTGCAGCAAAGGAACCAATAGACTTCTCATTAATATTCCATCATAGACGACTCCACACTCACAGATACAATCTCTCCACCGAGGGAGTTATAGACCTCAATGCACACACCTATTTCATATAATAACCTCCCTAAACATGATACGACTCTACTTGACTCTAAAAGACAAAAGATAAAGATAAAGATACTGGGCACTCCCCCAAGCTTGGAACAAGCCAAGGGAATGCCATTACCCAAGGAGATTTCACTCCTCATTCTTGTTGACGTTGATTCTTCAAATCTCTTATGACACGGCGAAGGGTTTGGTTTTCCTTCTCCAAGATCTCCACTTGTACCTTTAGTACACGGAAATCTTCGCACAGCTGATTGGTGATGCGATAAGCCTCGGAGATGGTGGAGAGCGTACGTTGATCTTCAAGTGAAGTAGAGGGCCCTGAAAGGTTAAGAGAAAGATCATAATGAGGTTGGACAGATCCCACCGTGATGGGATTGCTTGGGCCTCCTTGTTGTTGGGCAGTGATAGTCTTGACTTCCTCCCTCACGGAGCGCTCCATCTCCGCTTGTCTTGCGGCAATCTCTTCTTCAGTAGCCCAGTCAACGTGCTTCCCTTGATTAAGATCCTTCTGGACTTGACGTAGACGCCATCCCAAGAAGTCCTCTCCGCTCGAGCCACAAGAAGACATCTCTAACAATAACTTTTTACCCTGGCAGAAACAGATCGAAAAGAAAACACACGAAAGCGCGAGATACGTTGCCGGAACAGTCCGAGCAAATATATAGCAACCATTTATGCACAGAAAGGAAGGTAACAGGCTAAAGCGGGGTCGGAGACGGACTCCTGGGTGCCCAGGCGGCCTCCCGACGCGGCCAGGAGGTAGGGCGCGCCAGGGGGCGCCTGGGCCCCCTGGAGCTTGTCTCCGGCTCCACTTAGGCTTAGAATTTTACTAATTTTGCAAAAACTCATAATATGGAACTTTTATGGCGGTTTGCGATGTTTCCTTACCGTAATACATACCTTTTCTTATTCTGCTTCTGCTGGTGTCTGAAACAGGGCTGCAACATGTTCTTCGTGAGTTGTTGTGTATATCATATTCACATCAACATTGACAGGGTCTCCTGCTATGTAATGCTTAAGTCTTTGCCCATTCACAACTTGAGGTTTGGTGCCTTCAAAATTGTTAATCTTGTTTGCACCAGACCGATAGACTTCTTCAATATGAAATGGCCCTTCCCACCTGGAAAGTAGTTTGCCTTGAGAAAACGTGAAACGGGATCTAAACAACAAAACTTTATCACCAACATTAAATTCACGTTTCAGAATCCTCCTATCATGCCACTTCTTTACCTTTTCTTTGAACATTTTAGCGCTCTCGTAAGCTTCACTTCTCCACTCATCTAGAGAAGTCAAGTTCTTGAGACGCTTCTCGCCAGCTAACTTTGGGTCAGTGATACGTCCAAAACGTATCTATAATTTCTGCTTGCTCCATGCCACTTTTGGGTGATATTGCTATGATATTCATACACTTCCATACACTTTTGATCATATTTGGACTAACCTACTAATCCAGTGCACCCCGGTGCTAGTTTCTGTTTTCGGCTGATTTTGTATTTCAGGTTTTCACATTACGAGAACTGCCAGGAAAAATCCAGAAAAAATATATAAAAAATCAGCGTTCTAGGAGCTACCGTGCGGCCAAAGTACAGCCGGGGGGGACCCACAGGGGCTCCAGGCGCCCTGTGGGCGCGCCCCCCCTGGGCCGCGCCGGGGGGCGCCTGGGCCCCCCGAGGCGCCTCCGATGCCCCCCTTTGGCATATATTTAAAGCGTGTCGAGGAAACCCTGATTCCAGACCCCTTTTCTCCAGACGCGATTCCGATCTCCGCCGCCATCGCCATCAAGCTTCGGTGGACCAGAATTCCTGCGCCGGCACCCTGCCGGGACGGGGAAGTGCCCCCGGATTCATCTCCATCGACGTTGCTTCCTCCCTCCATGATGCGGGAGTAGTTCCACCTCGGGGCTGAGGTTCTTACCAGTAGCTATGTGGTCAATTCTCTCTCCCATGATGTGATCTTCGTTGTGATCATGGGCTATGTTAATCTAGGGTGATCCCGTGATATTTCCCCTTCCTCTATGTATTGGATTGATGTACTCACTTGTCTTTATCTAGTATAATCCCCGAGACCAAGGTGACAGCGGTCTATTGGACATGGATTAGAAAAGTATTTTCATGAGTGATTTCCTCTCTTGTGTGTTGATTGAAGATTGAGAGTCTCTTGGTGCTTGTCTTTGACTATCCTTTAGATACGTTGTGGTGATTGTGGTACTCTCTTTGGATGGCCGCGGTGACATTGGGAAATCCTTAGATTGAGAACTACGAACTTTGAGGTGTGCTTTTGTAGCCCTACATAATTCTCGTCCTCTCTTGACCACGAAGGAATGACCTCCGAGTGTGTCCCCTTTGCATGTTTTATGGGAAATATCATGTGATTCGATTATGTTAATGTTGTTGGGAGTTGCCACTAGTGAAAGTATGAACCCTAGGCCTTGTTTCCACCATTGCAATACCATTTGTGCTCACGTTTACCACTTGTTTGCTTGCTGCACTTTTTACTACATATTTATATTACTTTGCTTTGCCACTCCTATCATCCATATTTTACCATCTCTTCGCCGAACTAGTGCACCTATACAACTCCTAGTTGTATTAGGTGTGTTGGGGACACAAGAGACTTGTTGTATCTTAGTTGCAGGGTTGCTTGAGAGAGACCATATTCAACCTCTACTTCCCTGAGTTCGATAAACCTTAGGTCATCCACTTGAGGGAAATTGCTACTGTCCTACAAACCTCTGCGCTTGGAGGCCCAACATAGTCTACAAGAGTAGAAGCGTGCGTAGACATCAAGCTATTTCTGGCGCCGTTGCCGGGGAGGTGAGCGCTTGAAGGTATATCTTTAGATCTTGCAATTAAATCTTTTTGTTTCTTGTTTTTATTTCACTAGTTATGTTTATGTAAAACATTGCTATTGGATCGTTGCTTGCGGGAGGACGCCCCACACCTGTGGTGGTTGCTCCTCCTCCTACTGAAATTGTGCCCTATAAAATACCGGCTGGTATTATCGATTATGTTTTGGCTAATCGTTATGCAGGAGACAGACATCCCGGTGAACACTTGCTATATCTGTCACAACTATGTTCATTATTTAAGCTTGCAGGTGTATCGAGGGAGTTTGTCATGAGGAAATTATTTGCCTTGTCACTGAAAGGAAAAGCATTGGAATGGTATAGGCTACTAAATGACTCTCACCTGCTGGAGTGGGAAGAGATCCAGTCTCTCTTTTACTCCAAGTTTTATCCTCTTCATGAAGTCCATGAGAATAGGAATTATGTTAATAATTTTTATCCTCATGACGGAGAGAGCATAGCTCAAGCTTGGGGGAGACTGAAAACGTTAATGCTAAAATGTCCTAACCATGGGCTCCCCAAAGATATTATTATTACTAACTTCTATGCGAGGCTCTCTCGACAGGATAAAGATTTGCTCGACGCTTCTTCTATGGGTTCTTTCACAAACAAAAAGATTGATGCTAAATGGGAACTCCTTGAAAGAACTCAACGCAACACTGAAGATTGGGAGATCGACAAAGGTAAAGAGTCAGGTATAATTTATGAGTATGATTGCATTAAGTCCTTTGTTGAAACTACAAGTTTTAATAAGTTTAGTGCTAAGTTTCGGCTTGATTCTCAACTCCTTGTTGGTTTCCTCAAATCTTTTTCTTCACATCTTAATATGCCTAAGGAGGACTGGATCAAGTATCATAAACCTTTTAAAGAGACTTGCAAAGAAAATGAAATTGTTCATGATGATTGCAACATGCATGATCCAATTCCTAAAAATGAAGTTTTATATAAGCATGTTAATTTTTGTGGAGTGGATAGACCTTGTGAAAGGCCTATGATTGAAGAAGAGAAGTATTGTAAGCAACATAAGCATGAAAGAAAAATCACTTGGGTCAGAAATTTAAATGAAATTGCTAGAGAATTGTGTGACCTTTATCCTTTTACTTGTGAACTTTGCCGTATAGAGGGTCACTTTAATTTTCAATGCATGAACTTTCAAAACATAACTATTAACCGGTTGTGTGATAACATGATCACCTCTGATCTTTACGATGAGCTTATGTTATTTTTGATGTGTGAAGAGTTATCAGAAAAGACTTCTTGGCTGGATGATAATGCCATAGGAATAAAAAACACTTTGCAAAATTGCCATCTCTATTGCGTTGTTAATTGCCATGAAAATGATTACATAAGTAAGATTAGAAAGGAGGGAACTTTACCAAAGTATAAAAATGTCTCTTATATTTCTGCTAATAAAAAGGAGAGTTTCTCCCAAGTTTCCCCTATTGTTTCTAATGATAAACCAGGATATGTGGAGAAGCTTCGTCTCCAACCACTCCCTCCTAAGGTGAAGAAGAAGAAAAAGAAGAGGAGGAGGAAGAGGAGCAAGAAGGAAGAAGAATGGGTATCAACCTGGCCTGAGCATATTCCTCCCATCAACTTTTATCCTAACGGTTGTAAGTTTAAAGAAGAAGGTGAAGTTTATTTCCTTAATTATCATCTTGATGATACGTCCGTAGGTACTATTGAAGATGATTTTGATTATGATATGCATGCTACTTATTGTGATTGGGAAAATGATGATAATGCTGCTTATGATCTTGAAAATCTTTTTGGTACCAATTCTGAAAGTGAAGATATGGGAAGCTCTAAGCTTGGGGATGATAGGATTGCAAATCCTATCCCCACTAGTGATGTGATAATTGATTATTCTCTTGCTAGTAAGAATAAAGACAACATGTTTACAAATATAGTTGCTAGCAATGATAATGCTCTTCCCTACCATGATGATGTTATAACTCCAATCTATAGTGATTATAAAGGTACCTATGACATAAGGAGAAATTATCCTTATGAAACTTGTCATAATCATGAACGGAATTACTCCCTTGTTGAACACCACCCTCCTAATATACAATTAATCTATAGTGTTCAAGTTGTTTATGATAGTGTGACGCCCGAAGACCGACGTCCCAGAAGATCCCAGAAGATTCCAGAAGATTCCAGATGTTCCGGGTCTCCCGTGTGTTTCAGTTGTGCTTGCTTTATTTATTTTTTTGCATTGCATCATGTCATCATGCCATCATGTCATATTAATCTTTGCATCTCAAACTAAATAAATTGTGTGGACCTTCGGTCCATTTAAATCGAGGGAAGAATGTCTTCTCTTTAAAACATATAAAAGCCTCCCAATATTATTAGGGAGCTATATAATAATATTCCATTTGTTTGGAATTAACCAACACACGTGCATAATTTTCCCCATGCTTTCTTACTTCGAGTTTCTCCTTCAAAAACCCTTGCCAATATTTCTTTTTCCGTTGTACCGAGGCTCCTCCTAAAGTCTAGACTCCTTTCAAACTCCTTAAGGCAAGCTAATCGTTTTAGTTTGCACTTCCCTTTTTGTTGGAACTATTTTTGTTGGGTTGGTAATATCCCGTAAAGCCTTACAAAAATGTTCCATCTTTTATTTTCTGTTCATGGCCTCCTTTTCTTATTTTTGTGGACTCTCTCTAATTTTATTTTCTGCTTTAGAGATTAATAGAAGAGGGCAGCCGCAACGGGCCTCCTCCTTCCTCCCAGCCGGCCCAACACCTCCTCCTCCCTCTTGGCCCAGACACCAGGCGGCCCACCTATCTCTAACACTAGCTCTCCCGAGCCAATCTCCTCCTGGCTCCCTTCGCTCCCTCTTCAGCGCCGCCAGAGGCCGAGCGCTCCTCCCTCGTGCTTCCCCAGCCGCTCCCGCATCGATCCCCACAAGCGCCCAGGGAGCCACCTAGCCTCGATCTCCCTCTCGTCCCTCTTCCCCCGCAGGTCGCCCGCACCTTTCTCCTCCGTCCGCCGCCTTCTGGCCCCGGCGCCCGCTCCCTCGAGGACGCACCCCAGCTGCCTCGCGGCGCCCCCCTCGCGTGGTCGTCCTCAGCTGCAGCGCGAAGCAGCCGGCGCCTCGCTGGTGCCGTGCGCCCTGCCGCCGTCGGGCCAGGGCCTCGCCGCTCCGGCGTCCCCCCCTCGCCGGCCCCGCACCTTGCCTCTGGCCAGGAGCCGCGCCGGCAACGGCGCCCCAAGCCCCGTGTCCAGAACAACCAGGAGCCGCGCCCGTGCCCGACCTCCGTCGAGCAGCTCCCCCAGCGCCGTAAAGCCTGTGCCTCCTCTCCATCTTCAGACTGCAGCAGCACCGCAGCGCGAGCCGCCAGCCGCTCCTCCTCGCTGCTCTGTGCCGTGCCGTGCTTGTTCTTGTTACTGTTTTTTTTCTGCAAGTCCAAGAATCTCCGTCGCCGGTGCCTAGTACAACTACATAACGTCGATCCGAGACCGAGACCGGCAAGACCGAAGAACTGTGTACGAGACCGACGCCGAGTACCCCTCCGTGACAAGTACAACTACGGACGAGAACGACTACACATCCGGCGACGCGACAATTACCCCACGCACAAGTACCACGACGACCGAACGGCTATGATGACGAGTACATCTACGAACGTGAACAACTACCGTCGCCAAGACCGCGAGTACCCCTACGAAAATGAACGTGTACCACTACTTCCACTACCGTCGCCCAGAAACGAGGAATTCGCCAAGTACCTCTCCGAAACGGAATGTGAACGGCTACTTCCTCTCCGAACGGGAACAACTACTTCCTCTTCGGAAACGTGAACGACTCCTTCCTCTACGTCTCGAACCGCCCCGATACGCACGCTTCAAAGGTATAACAAGACGACTCCGTGGATGAACCGTGGATGCTTGATGTGGTTGTATGAAATGTCTCTCGTGTGTGCTTCGTACCGTTTCGTCCGTTTGTCATGTTCCTCGGTTGCCTTCGTTGCCGACTCGTGGGAACCCGGCAACGGGGTCGCCCCACCTTTCATCTCGTTTGACTCGACCACGCCATCTTTCCTTTTGCACCGGACTCCCAACGAGTTACCGGCACCGATATGTTGCCGTTGCATCATTTTCGGATCGTTTCCGTGGCACCCTTTTCCTTCCACCACGGTGACGATGCTTCATATCATCTTCTTGTTAACCTTTTAATAAATTGCATAAACTTGATCATGTCATCCGCATCATGTTAACAACATTATATGTGTGAATTGTTGTTGCTTTATAATTACTAAACATGCTCATGGGGATTTTCCGGATATGTTGTTGTTATTTCCGGCCTCATTTAAAATGCTAAATAGTGTAGTTTTATTATGCTTTACCTCTTGCCATGTTAACAAACATTTAATCTTGTCTTGTAAATAAACGAGAGTCAACTAAATAATTAACATGTGGTGTTTCGTCAATATGCAACTCGTTGCATATTGAGCTCCACTTAACTTGTAGTATTTGTTTGTGCATTTTGCCATGCCATGCATATTTAAACCGGACATGCATCATACTTGTTTGTGCATCGTATGCCATGTTTTTGCTTGTGTGTTTACCGTGTCGTTTGCTTCTTTCCGGTTGCTTCTTTTGTTAGCTTCGGTTGTGTTCCGGAGTTGTGAGGATTCGCTCGACTATGTTGCTCCGTCTACTTTGTGGATCCGTTCTTCTCCCTTGTGGAATTCCAGGCAAGATGACCGAACCCGGATACCATTACTATTTTTGCCTATTGCTAGTAGTCTCGATCTATAGTTTTGCCTCGATGCCCATGCCTTTCCTGTCAGCCTCCTATTTGTAACCATGAACCTGTCTAACCACCCTACCTACCCAAACCGTTGCTTGGCTAAGTACGCTTCGCTCAGCCCTTCTTATAGCATTGCTAGTTGCAGGTGAAGATTGGAGATGCTTGCTTCATGTTGAAGTTTGGTTGGGTTATATCACACTATATATATGCTTAAAAAATGAAATCATCTATATATTGGCAAGGGTGGAAGGCTAAGCCTTTTGCTTGGTGTTTTGTTCCACTCATGCCGTTAGGAACCGTATAAACCGGTGTTATGTTCCTTGATTATGCGTTCCTAACACGGTTGGGGTGATGGGACCCCCTCGATAAACCGCTAAGTGCTAAGTCTTTTCCAGCAAGTCCCAACATTGGTACTATTTGCCTAATAACTAATAAAACTTGCATAGGGCCTTGCAAACCCGAGTTCTTAATCAACAACCCCGGGCCAGTGCTCCTCATGAGTGTTGGTCCAAAACGAGCAGACTGCGGGGCCACCTCAAGGAAACTTGAGGTTTGGTAAAAACCTGTAGGATGACTCATCCGGTCGTGTCCTGAGACTTAGATACGCGCGGCTACAATCAGGGTGTCGACACGCCGGGAGGATTTGCTGGATTAGCCTTACCTTAGTTCGGAGTATCTTGAGCACGGGATTCCGAGAATACTCGGGTCTTCCCACCTATGGAGTTGCGACTCCGCGGATCGTGGGCTTGTAATGGGTCAAGTTGGAACAACCCTGCAGGGTTTAAACTTTCGAAAGCCGTGCCCGCGGTTATGTGGCAGATGGGAGCTTGTAAATATCCGGTTGTAGATAACTTGACACAATGATTCAATACACTACCAGCGTGTGTACCGTGACTGTCAATTTCCGAATAGGGATTCGGGAGTTGAACACGGTGGGGTTATGTTTGACGTTCTTTAGCTAGGATCACTTCGTGATCACCTCTCGACCGAGGCACTTCTCTTCTCGCTCTCTTTTACGTAAGCTAGTGCTAGTCGCTGCTGCAGACTCTTGTTGTTCCTTCACCTCTTGTTCTTTCTTCAGCCTTGTCCTCACCCAAGGCTTAAATAGTCTTGTTACCCGGGAACGGGATTGCTGAGTCCTCTGTGGCTCACAGTTACTTCACCACACCAGATGCAGGTTCAGCCGAGGTTGATGCAGGAGATGGATCAGTACTTCACTGGGAGCTCGATGAAGAGAGTGGCCGTATGCTTGTGACGTTTCGACGATCAGTAGTGGTTTCTACTAGGATTCGATCCTGACCTGTGGCTTTATGTTGTTTTGGTATCTTTCTTTTGGTTCTTCGCCCTTAGATGGGTTGTGATCTTTTGAATGATGTATTGCTTATGTATTGTATTGTGTGAAGTGGCGAGTGTAAGCCAACTATCTCCTTTTGCAATTTAATCCCTCTTTTACATGAGTTGTGCAAAGATACCAAACTTGAGATCATTCTAGGATGGGCTTATACCTTTAAGTCGTGCCTCGACACGTAGGAGGTATAGTCCCATCCTGGGCATTACAAGTTGGTATTCAGAGCCTTCTCCGACCTAGGAGCCCCCACTGATTGATCGAATCGTTGACGGTCGAGTCTAGGCACACACTGAAAACATTTTGAGTCCTATATTATATTGGAGAGTAGGATTTCTTTGCTTCTCATCCCCTTTCTCTCTGGTGAGGACTCCTGACGACTACTCTTGTCTCTCCTATCTTCAAAAATTGCACCAAATTTTTTGTAGGAATCCCGCGAGTATTCTGGGATTGTTTCGATGTTCTTGTTACGAGAATATTGTTCTCGATGCCTCCTGACATTAGGGGTTGTGGCAGTGTCCCGGGGAGTTGAGCTTCGGTGTATTGTCGTCACAAGCATATCGCGGCAGTACTAAATACTTAAGACGGCCGACATAGAAAACTCTCCTATGCGGTTAGTGGCAAGATAACCCCGACATCACCCAGTACTGGGGAGGTAGTTCGGGAGTATTGCCATAGCTTGTATAGTAGATGCGTTTCAAAGGTCCGAGGTAAACGGTTTCCGAGAACAACTGGTTATGTGTTGAAGGATGGATACAGCTGGATGTAGGATTAGAGTTGAGTGCGCGGTGCTTCCCCTGTATCCCCAACACCTGATTGCATAACTGGAAACTTTCGGAAATTAATAGGTGGGTTCATCCAGTAGTTCTAGGCATTCTTCCAACGGATGCACGATATGAAGTTCGGGGTTCTACATTGAGTGAAGTGGTTTTATGGACTTGTTCTGATCGGGAGTTGCATCTTAAAGGGTCCTTGGCTATGCTGATCCGGGGATTGCAAAACCCTTTTGTAACACGTTCCATGAGCTTTCAGCACGAATATGTCAGACGAAACTTCTATCTTGTATTTGTTCTATCTGTTCCTTGTTCCTTTTTATTTATCCTTTTCTTCTTCCAAGTGGCTTCTCGTCAAGTTGATGTACCTGCGGAATTCATTCGTTCAATTCTCTGTTCGAATGATATTGTGAAGATCATGTTGCATATCTATCCTTTGTTCTTGTTGATTCTGGTATTCGAGTTGCTTTGATGTCAAATGTTGATTCCATACCTTTCCTAATTGGTGTTTTCATATTTCTATGGGAGTGTTAATTCTTCATGACCATCGAGATCTTCATGTTAATCCTTTTCAACCGGTGTGACTTCTCTTCAAGTTATTCCATACGGACGCCGT
This sequence comes from Secale cereale, assembly GCA_902687465.1. NCBI lineage: Eukaryota > Viridiplantae > Streptophyta > Magnoliopsida > Poales > Poaceae > Secale > Secale cereale. Next base: position 765,683,721 of record LR738711.1, on the reverse strand, counting down.
TGAGTAATTTGACGATTTGTCTGTTTTATTCATCCCAAGTTGTCTTTGTTTTACCCACCCTCCCACCCTTCTTCTTCTCGAAGCAAGAAATTCTAAATGAAGTATCCATTTTATTCATGTGAGGTTTTTTTATTCTTTTCCTTCAATGTTCTTATCCGGTGCTTTATCGTGAAGATGCTCAAGAGCTTCAAGTTCATCATTCTTTTGTTCTCAATTCTGCCGGTGGATGTAATTCAAGATTTCGGTGTTGATCTTATCCTTTTTCCTCTTTTCACAATGCTTTCTTATTTCGGTGTACCAATTATTCATGCTCCTCTTGCTATTCATATCCGGAGTGCTGGAGATTCATAATTCCATTCTTAATCCGTTCAAATTATTTCTTGAGGATTGTTATCTTATTCAAGCCATTTAATTCAACCGGTGCAATATCTCTGAAGCAATCTTTTTCAACGGTGATTTCTTTAGTGGGTCCTAACCCACAGGTCTTTTTCCAGGATCTTACTTGACTCTTCTAATTTTTCCGGAGTTATTCTAAGATTCTCTTAAGTGTGACGTAAGAATGTTTCCATCAGTCACAGTCCTTCCCCAAGATCGCGTTCAATTCTTTTCATCATTGGTTCAACCTTTTTAATTCTTCTTTCCGGAGTGCTCAACAATTCTTATGGCATTTCTCGTCTTCATTCTCAACATTTGAAGACCAGAGAAGTGTTTCTCTTAAATTTTGAACCGTTCTCAAGATTCGTGGTTCTAGCTTCATGCCAACCTCATTATTGTTCCGTTTGTGAGGAATTCTTTTATACACGTCCGAAGCATTTCATGAATCCTTTCTTTGTGATCCTCCGAAGGCCATCAGTTCAAAATATTTCTTCGTTCTCAGTTTTCAACTTCATCCTCCAAATATTCTTCATTGATGTCTCTTCGTTCGTCTCCATATTCGTACGGTGGTTCGTTCAAGTTACTCTTCCGTTGTTATCGTTTTAATTCATTTCTTCTTTTTCATAATCCTACCGGTGCCTTGTTGAAGTTTTACCCAAGCTTGTGCTAGATCTCTCTAATTCTTTCCAACGAGAATAAGTAGTATGCCAAATCCTTTGGTTGTCATCAACTTAATTGGTGAAGGAGATGCATGACATAATTCTTATTCTTATTCCTTCAAGGGGATTTAATTCCTTCCTTCGGAGCTTGTTCATCATATCATATCCTTGGTTCTAAGTTTCTCATCTTGTTTTCCGGAGCTCCAAGTTATTTCAATTATATCATTTCAAAGCTCCATCTAATTCATCGCAGGCCTTGAATCTTATTCTTTTCATCTTTCGCTTCTCATGTTTTCATTACCGGAGTTCTTCATGGTGGTTCATCATGTTTTAATTCATCCTCAAAGTCTTCATCAAGATTCTTGTTGGAGCTCAAGCATTCTTCATCATGCTTTCCAATTGCAATCCTTTCTACCTTATCTTTTCAGATGGTGGTATGCCATTCTTGACAATTTTCCTTCATGTTTCATGACTCACGAGTTGTCAAGAATGAGATATTTAAAACCATAATTTCTTTTTCTTTAGAAGATCCTTTCAACCCCTCATTTTTATTTCGTTGGAGTTATCTTGGGTTGTATTTCACCTAAAAGCTTTCCTTGAGAATTGTTGCTAATTATGGTGCTCATAAATGACCCAAGTTCTTCTTCTATCATTCCGGTGAAATAAGTTTTTCGTCTCCTTGTTGATCTCAATCCAAGCAATTCATTTCCGTCAGTGGCTGGTTGTCACCCCTTAATTTTGGGATGTTTTCCATAAGCCCACAACAAGAGTTTGTTCGTTTTCGTGTTGATTTTTCCATCAACTCCGCTCAACCCTTCTTCGTAAGGATGCTCTTTCAAATTCAATTTTGAGAGATGTTGTCATTTTCTTCTCAGTTCAAGTTTTTCATTGATTTATATGCTATTCTTTCATTCCAGAGGCTTTGTGATATTGCTCTCTTTGACCATCATCTCGTTTTTTTATCAAGATCATGTTCTTTTCCTTGTTTATCTATTTAACCGGAGTGTTGTATTCTTCATTCTAGTTCTCTCATCTTATCAAGTTTTGCCTATCTTTTTAACCGGAGTGCTGTCTGAATCTTTCTTTACCTTGTGCCATTCATTTAATTGTTTCGGAGGCAATATGCTGTTGATTTCATCAAGTATCATTCCATCTCCTCAAGTTCTTGTTAATTCCTTCCATTTTCAGTCGGAGTGCTGTCCGAATCATGTCATTCTTATTCCTTGGCTATACCGTTGCAGTTTCATATTCTTTTGGTCCGTGAGCTCTTGCTTCATGTCTTTCAACCTACAAGGTTCTCTTAATGTTCCTGGTTCCTCCTTTTACCGGAGTGCTCTTAACTTCGTTCATCTCTGTTGTACTCTTTCCTTCAAGATTGTTCAACCTCTCAAGGTTCTTTGGTTTCACTCGTCTGTCAAAGAAGCAACTTTGTTTTACCTCTTCCTCTTCCGTTTTTACCCGGTGATATCTCTAGGATCTCGGGTCGAGATCCTCTGATTGTGTGGGAGAGTTGTGACGCCCGAAGACCGACGTCCCAGAAGATCCCAGAAGATTCCAGAAGATTCCAGATGTTCCGGGTCTCCCGTGTGTTTCAGTTGTGCTTGCTTTTTTTTTTGCATTGCATCATGTCATCATGCCATCATGTCATATTAATCTTTGCATCTCAACCTAAATAAATTGTGTGGACCTTCGGTCCATTTAAATCGAGGGAAGAATGTCTTCTCTTTAAAACATATAAAAGCCTCCCAATATTATTAGGGAGCTATATAATAATATTCCATTTGTTTGGAATTAACCAACACACGTGCATAATTTTCCCCATGCTTTCTTACTTCGAGTTTCTCCTTCAAAAACCCTTGCCAATATTTCTTTTTCCGTTGTACCGAGGCTCCTCCTAAAGTCTAGACTCCTTTCAAACTCCTTAAGGCAAGCTAATCATTTTAGTTTGCACTTCCCTTTTTGTTGGAACTATTTTTGTTGGGTTGGTAATATCCCGTAAAGCCTTACAAAAATGTTCCATCTTTTATTTTCTGTTCATGGCCTCCTTTTCTTATTTTTGTGGACTCTCTCTAATTTTATTTTCTGCTTTAGAGATTAATAGAAGAGGGCAGCTGCAACGGGCCTCCTCCTTCCTCCCAGCCGGCCCAACACCTCCTCCTCCCTCTTGGCCCAGCCACCAGGCGGCCCACCTATCTCTAACCCTAGCTCTCCCGAGCCCATCTCCTACTGGCTCCCTTCGCTCCCTCTTCAGCGCCGCCAGAGGCCGAGCGCTCCTCCCTCGTGCTTCCCCAGCCGCTCCCGCATCGATCCCCACCAGCGCCTAGGGAGCCACCTAGCCTCGATCTCCCTCTCGTCCCTCTTCCCCCGCAGGTCGCCCGCACCTTTCTCCTCCGTCCGCCGCCTTCTGGCCCCGGCGCCCACTCCCTCGAGGCCGCACCCCAGCTGCCTCGCAGCGCCCCCCTTGCGTGGTCATCCTCAGCCGCAGCGCCAAGCAGCTGGTGCCTCGCCGGTGCCGCGCGCCCCGCCGCCGTCAGGCCAGGGCCTCGCCGCTCCGGCGTCCCCCCCTCGCCGGCCCCGCACCTTGCCTCTGGCCAGGAGCCGCGCCGGCAACAGCGCCCCAAGCCCCGTCTCCAGAACAACCAGGAGCCGCGCCCGTGCCCGACCTCCGCCGAGCAGCTCCGCCAGCGCCGTAAAGCCTGTGCCTCCTCTCCATCTTCAGACTGCAGCAGCACCGCAGCGCGAGCCGCCCGCCGCTCCTCCTCGCTGCTCCGTGCCATGCCGTGCTTGTTCTTGTTACTGTTGTTTTTTTCTGCAAGTCCAAGAATCTCCGTCGCCGGTGCCTAGTACAACTACATAACGTCGATCCGAGACCGAGACCGGCAAGACCGAAGAATCGTGTACGAGACTGACGTTGAGTACCCCTCCGTGACAAGTACAACTACGGACGAGAACGACTACACATCCGGCGACGCGACAAGTACCCCACGCACAAGTACCATGACGACCGAACGGCTACGATGACGAGTACATCTACGAACGTGAACAACTACCGTCGCCAAGACCGCGAGTACCCCTACGAAAACGAACGTGTACCACTACTTCCACTACCGTCGCCCGGAAACGAGGAATTCGCCAAGTACCTCTCCGAAACGGAATGTGAACGGCTACTTCCTCTCCGAACGGGAACAACTACTTCCTCTTCAGAAACGTGAACGACTCCTTCCTCTACGTCTCGAACCGCCCCGATACGCACGCTTCAAAGGTATAACGAGACGACCCCGTGGATGAACCGTGGATGCTTGATGTGGTTGTATGAAATGTCTCCCGTGTGTGCTTCGTGCCGTTTCGTCCGTTTGTCATGTTCCTCGGTTGCCTTCGTTGCCGACTCGTGGGAACCCGGCAACGGGGTCGCCCCACCTTTCATCTCGTTTGACTCGACCACGCCATCTTTCCTTTTGCACCGGACTCCCAACGAGTTACCGGCACCGATATGTTGCCGTTGCATCATTTTCGGATCGTTGCCGTGGCACCCTTTTCCTTCCACCACGGTGACGATGCTTCATATCATCTTCTTGTTAACCTTTTAATAAAATTGCATAAACTTGATCATGTCATCCGCATCATGTTAACAACATTATATGTGTGAATTGTTGTTGCTTTATAATTACTAAATATGCTCATGGGGATTTTCCGGATATGTTGTTGTTATTTCCAGCCTCATTTAAAATGCTAAATACTGTAGTTTTATTATGCTTTACCTCTTGCCATGTTAACAAACATTTAATCTTGTCTTGTAAATAAACGAGAGTCAACTAAATAATTAACATGTGGTGTTTCGTCAATATGCAACTCGTTGCATATTGAGCTCGACTTAACTTGTAGTATTTGTATGTGCATTTTGCCATGCCATGCATATTTAAACCGGACATGCATCATACTTGTTTGTGCATCGTATGCCATGTTTTTGCTTGTGTGTTTACCGTGTCGTTTGCTTCTTTCCGGTTGCTTCTTTTGTTAGCTTCGGTTGCGTTCCGGAGTTGTGAGGATTCGCTCGACTATGTTGCTCCGTCTACTTCGTGGATCCGTTCTTCTCCCTTGTGGAATTCCAGGCAAGATGACCGAACCCGGATACCATTACTATTTTTGCCTATTGCTAGTAGTCTCGATCTATAGTTTTGCCTCGATGCCCATGTCTTTCCTGTCAGCCTCCTATTTGTAACCATGAACCTATCTAACCACCCTACCTACGCAAAACGTTGCTTGGCTAAGTACGCTTCGCTCAGCCCTTCTTATAGCATTGCTAGTTGCAGGTGAAGATTGGAGATGCTTGCTTCATGTTGAAGTTTGGTTGGGTTATATCACACTATATATATGCTTAAAAAATGAAATCATCTATATATTGGCAAGGGTGGAAGGCTAAGCCTTTTGCTTGGTGTTTTGTTCCACTCATGCCGTTAGGAACCGTATAAACCGGTGTTATGTTCCTTGATTATGCGTTCCTAACACGGTTGGGGTGTATGGGACCCCCTCGATAAACCGCTAAGTGCTAAGTCTTTTCCAGCAAGTCCCAACATTGGTACTATTCGCCTAATAACTAATAAAACTTGCATAGGGCCTTGCAAACCCGAGTTCTTAATCAACAACCCCGGGCCAGTGCTCCTCATGAGTGTTGGTCCGAAACGAGCAGACTGCGGGGCCACCTCAAGGAAACTTGAGGTTTGGTAAAAACCTGTAGGATGACTCATCCGGTCGTGTCCTGAGACTTAGATACGCGCGGCTACTATCAAGGTGTCGACACGCCGGGAGGATTTGCTGGATTAGCCTTAACTTAGTTCGGAGTATCTTGAGCACGGGATTCCGAGAATACTTGGGTCTTCCCACCTATGGAGTTGCGACTCCGCGGATCGTGGGCTTGTAATGGGTCAAGTTGGAACACCCCTGCAGGGTTTGAACTTTCGAAAGCCGTGCCCGCGGTTATGTGGCAGATGGGAGCTTGTTAATATCCGGTTGTAGATAACTTGACACAATGATTCAATACACTACCAGCGTGTGTACCGTGACTGTCAATTTCCGAATAGGGATTCGGGAGTTGAACACGGTGGGGTTATGTTTGACGTGCTTTAGCTAGGATCACTTCGTGATCACCTCTCGACCGAGGCACTTCTCTTCTCGCTCTCTTTTACATAAGCTAGTGCTAGTTGCTGCTGCAGACTCTTGTTGTTCCTTCACCTCTTGTTCTTTCTTCAGCCTTGTCCTCACCCAAGGCTTAAATAGTCTTGTTACCCGGGAACGGGATTGCTGAGTCCTCTGTGGCTCATAGTTACTTCACCACACCAGATGCAGGTTCAGCCGAGGTTGATGCAGGAGATGGATCAGTACTTCACTGGGAGCTCAATGAAGAGAGTGGCCGTATGCTTGTGACGTTTCGATGATCAGTAGTGGTTTCTACTAGGATTCGATCCTGACCTGTGGCTTTATGTTGTTTTGGTATCTTTCTTTTGGTTCTTCGCCCTTAGATGGGTTGTGATCTTTTGAATGATGTATTGCTTATGTATTGTATTGTGTGAAGTGGCGAGTGTAAGCAACTATCTCCTTTTGCAATTTAATCCCTCTTTTACATGAGTTGTGCAAAGATACCAAACTTGAGATCATTCTAGGATGGGCTTATACCTTTTAAGTCGTGCCTCGATGTCGGTGTACTAAGGTAGGGGTACCTCAGTACCCCAACTTGTGCACGGGCAGTTGCAGCTTCCCGCAGCAGGGTTTACCACGCGCTCGCCGGAGACCTTTCTGCTCCATATTAAGCCATTCAAAAACAAAGTATGCAAGACAGAAGATCGAGACCCCGACAAGTGGAGCTTGCCGGGAAGGCCGTACCAGGCTCAAGACTGCCCCACTAGCACAAGGCCCTGGCAAGAGGAGCTTGCCAGGAGGACTAGAAGACACACCTCGGCGCTATATGCGCCCCGGCGAGGGCCCGGGGAGCGGCAAGCTCCCGGGCCCGGCAAGATCAGGGCCCCGGCAAGGTGCTTGCCGGGAGAGTTGCGCTGTGTGCCCGCGCTCCAGCTCATCGGCCCACGCGTCGCCCTGGGGCCTATCCAGGGACGCGTGGCGGATGGCTGTGCAGCCTGGGGGACATGGTGGCACTCCACGGTGGTGGATCCATCGCCGTGGCGGACGGAGACGCAAGGGCGGGAGCTTTTGGAGTCGACGGCGACGGGCATTAAATGCCCTTGTCCCCCACTATCAAAGTAGGTAGCGACCACTATTCACGCACTGCAGCTCCACTGTTCCCGCACTGTTACAACTACCACCTCTTTTACGTTTTTACCCCTTTCTCCTACGTTGACACCTGTCGGTGACCCCTTGCACTATAAAAGGAGGCCCATGCACAACGTGGGTGGGGGTTCGGAACCTAGATCACTCATACGCTCGGTGTAGCTGCTTCTTCAAGCTCCCGAGCTCTCCAAACTTAATACACAACCAAGCAGGAGTAGGGTTTTACGCGTCTACCACGGCCCGAACCTGGGTAAAACTGCCCGCGTGCTCGCTACGATCTGCTCTTCGTGCTCCCTCCGCCCTCGTACCGCACAGACAAGGGGCTCCGGTCCCATAGGTGTTCGTGGCGGACAGTTTCCCCCGACATCTTTGGCGCGCCAGGTAGGGGGCGTCGAGGTTGTGCGAACCTGATCCGGCGTTCGCGCGGGCGCATTCTTCATCAACCTCTCCGGATTCATCAACTTCACCAGCAACAGCTCCATGGCCCCGAAGAAGAAGGCTTCGGAGGTCGGAGGCCCGTCTGCGTCTCACCCGCCACCACCAGAGCCAACGGTGGGAGGGGGAGACGTCGTCGGAAGGGTGGTCGCCGGCGAGGACACTCACGGCGCCACCAGATCCAAGAACAGGACGGACGACCGAACCTCGGTCTCCGTGGACGCACCGCGTCCCTCTCAGCACACAACAACCCAGCAGCGCCATGTCACAGGAGGTGGCATCCGTTTGCTGGGCCAAGGCCAAACCGAAGGCTCGCGGGACGCCCCGGACCCTCGTCCGGGCACAAGCAAAGCGAAGGCGCCGGCGCGGGACCCCGCTCCTTCTAACGCTGTTAGAAGTCCGAGCGTATCCCGCTCCTCGCACCGCTCGCCCGCGTTCCCCTCCACTCCGGCAGAAGCGCTCGCAAGAGCGCAACTGCTCCTCGACTTCCCTCCAGCGGCAGACAAGGCCGAAGACTGGAGGGCCACCATCCAGAGCCTGATAGCCTTCGCCAACAACGATTCTCCACAGCAACCGTCGGCCTCGCGGCCGCGGCAAGCTGAGAAGACGAAGGCTGACGGCGACAAGACCGCCGGGGGTGCGACAAGCGTGCACTCCCCGCCGCGGAAGCAGAAGACGCCGCCCCGCCGGAACAACGCCGACGACGGCTCCACGGCATCGTCGGACCCGCGGGCCCGTCGGGACCAGCGCCAGGTCCTCGACGACCGGCAACAAGAAGACGCTCGGACGAGAATCAAGCGCCACCGAGAAGCTCGGCGACAATCGGACCACAGAGCTGGGAACGCTGTCGACGCGCACGCGCCCGGTGAACCAGGCGACTTGCCGTACGCGGCAGGCTGCCCTGCGTTCACCCGCGAGCTGCGGCGCGTCCAGTGGCCCAGCATGAAGAATTTTAAGCCCGACGTACCGGAGAAGTACGACGGCAAGACACACCCCTCGGAATTCCTCAGCGTCTATACCATCGCAGTGCAAGCTGCCGGGGGGCGCGACGAGAAGATCTTGGCAAATTACTTCCCGCTCGTGCTTAAGCCGAACGTCCGTTCGTGGCTTATGCACTTGCCGGAAGGTTCCATCTCTTCTTGGGCCGACCTTTGCCACCAGTTTGTTGGCGCCTTCACCGGCGGCCACAAACCCCACGGCCAGGAGAGCGATCTCCACATTCTGGCCCAGAAGGAACGCGAAACCCTGCGCAAATACATCCAACGCTTCAGCCGTGTGCAGCACAACATCCCTGATGTCCACCCTGCCATGGTTATCAGCGCGTTCCACCAGAACGCGCGTAACCGCCGCATGCGTGAAGAAATGGCGATGACCAAGATTCAGGATGTCAGCGAGCTCTATGCTCTGGTTGACAAGTGCGCACGCGCAGAAGAGGGGAGGAGACTCCCCGGGGAGGATGCTGGCGCAGGAGGAAGCGAAAGCGACGACGCCGCCCCGGCAAAGAAGAGCCGGCGGCGGAATAACAGAAGGAAGGGCAAGAAAGAGGTGCTTGCCGTCGAGAAGTCCGGCAAGGAAGCTCCCGCCAAGCAAACGCAGGCTGGCGGCTCCGGCAAGGAGCCTGCCCCTGTAGCGGCAGCCGACAAGCCAGGCAGCTCCGACAAGCAATACTGTAAGATCCACCGCACCAAGGGCCACGACCTCTCCAACTGCAAGCGCGTCGAATACCTCGTCGAGCAGCAGAAAGCTGAGTACGAGAGGCGCGACAAGGAGAAGGCCCAAGGTGGCGGGGAAGAGCCAAGCAAGAAGCGGCCGATCAACGGCCGGGGAGGACGCCGCGGCAAGGAGATCGACCTCCCCGGGGCCGCGACAAGGACGAGGAAGAGGACGACGAAGACATGGAGGACGAGGATAACAGCGAGCAGGAGTTCCAGAAGGCCACAGAGGTCCTGTGCGTCGACGGTGGCGCCTCTCTGCACACCTCCCACCGCCAACTAAAACAGTGGGTGCGTGAGGTGAATGCAGCAGAGCCGCCCGTGGAGTCGCGCAGGCTCCTCAAATGGTCCAGCACGCCCATCATTTTCGATCTTGAGGATCACCCTGACCGCACCACCGCGGTCGGGTGCTTGCCGATGCTGGTTTCTCCCACCATCCGCAACCTCAAGGTCACCAAAATGTTGGTTGACGGCGGGGCCGGGCTGAACTTGATCTCCTCTACTGTGATCAAGAAACTCCAAATTCTAGATGGCGAGCTCGAAGAAACCGGTTCTTTCCAAGGAATCAACCCGGGGAGGAGCAAGCCCAAGGGAAAGATCACTCTGCCGGTGACCTTTGGCGGGGAGCTCAACTTCAGAACTGAGCGCATCACTTTCGATGTCGCCGATATTCCATTGCCCTACAATGGAATACTTGGCCGTCCCGCCCTCGCCAAGTTCATGGCAGCTTCCCATTATGCCTACAACGTACTCAAGATGCCGGTGCCGATAAGCGTCATCACCGTCCACGGCGACAAGAAGGATGCGCTTGTCTGCGCCGACAAGATCTACCGGGATGCGGCAGCTGCGGCCGAGAAGGATACTCTTGCCGCTGAAGCTCCCGGGGGGAAGAAGACGAAGACCAAGTCCGGCAAGTGCTCTGGGGCCCAGTCCGGCAACCGCACCTCTTCGGAGTGCTGCGCTGCCATCGAGGACGTTCCATCGAGCTCCACCGGCAAGAGTAAGAAAGGAATGGCCGCTCCTCCGGCAACCAAGAAAGTGTCCGCCAAGGAGGACGGCACTGGTGGTACCTTCACCATCAGTGCCACACTTGACAGCAAATAGGAAAGCGCGCTCGTTGCCTTTCTGCGGGCGAATGTCGATGTGTTTGCCTGGCAACCATCTGACATCCCCGGTGTTCCCAGGAAGGTAATTGAGCACAAGCTTGCTGTTTGTCCTCATGCGCGGCCCATCAAGCAGAAAGTGAGGAAGCAAGCCGTGGAGCGCCAAGAATTCATCAACGAAGAAATCAAGAAGCTAGAGGCAGCAGGCCTAGTTAGAGGTGTGATCCATCCGACGTGGTTGGCAAATCCAGTCGTCGTGCGCAAGGCCAATGGGAAATGGAGGCTGTGTATAGACTTCACCGATGTGAATAAAGCATGTCCCAAGGATCCATTCCCTTTGCCGCGCATTGACCAGATCGTTGACTCCACTGCCGGATGTGAGCTACTCTGTTTTCTTGATGCATACTCAGGCTATCATCAGATTTTCATGGCCAAAGAGGATGAAGAGAAGACTGCATTTATCACTCCATGTGGCACTTATTGCTTCATACGCATGCCATTTGGGTTGAAGAATGCAGGCTCAACCTTTGCAAGGGTAGTATACACTGCTTTTGAGCCACAGATCCACAGAAATGTAGAGGCTTACATGGATGACATCGTGGTGAAGAGCAAGAGCAAGGAAACCCTGATCCAAGATTTGGAGGAGACGTTTCAGAACCTGCGCAGAATACAGCTCAAGTTGAACCCCGAGAAGTGCGTCTTTGGAGTCCCCTCCGGCAAGCTCCTCGGGTTCTTTGTGTCACAGAGGGGGATTGAAGCCAACCCCGACAAGATTAAAGCCATTGAGCAGATAGAGGCCCCAAAGCGCGTCAAGGATGTCAGGAAGCTTGCAGGTTGTGTGGCTGCCCTCAGTACGTTCATTTCAAAGTCTGCAGAACGCGCCCTACCTTTCTTCAAAATCTTGAAGAAGGCAGGTCCCATGAAGTGGACTCCGGAAGCGGAGGCGGCGCTGCAGGATTTGAAACGGTACCTGTCCTCCACTCCAATACTTGTCGCACCTAGACCACAGGAAAAGTTGTTGCTATACCTAGCGGCAACCAACCAGGTGGTTAGTGCTGCGTTAGTAGCGGAGAGGGAGTCCGACGAGGAGTCAGCACCACCGGCAAGCGAATCCAGCGACAAGCAGGGGGCTGCTTCGGCAAGCTCTGGCCCCGACAAGGATAACTCTGCGCAGGAACAGGATGAGGTGCGGAAGAAGATGGTGCAGCGCCCAGTGTATTTTGTAAGTTCCCTTCTCCAGGGGGCTAGATCAAGATACTCTGGTGTGCAAAAATTGCTTTTCGGCCTCCTCATGGCCTCGAGAAAGCTGCGCCATTACTTCCAAGCCCATGAGATAACAGTGGTCACTCGCTTTCCGCTGAAGAGGATATTGCACAACCCAGAAGCGACAGGCAGGATCGTTGAGTGGGCACTGGAGCTGTCAAGCTTTGGACTCAAGTTTGAAAGTACTTCAACCATACAGAGCAGAGCTTTGGCAGAATTCAGAGCTGAGTGGACCCCAACGCCCGATGAAGGAGTCCAAGAAACAAGTACACCCGTACAAGAAGCGACAAGTGAATGGGTAATGTATTTTGACGGTGCCTTCTCGCTGCAAGGCGCCGGTGCTGGCGTGGTACTCATCGCACCCACCGGAGAGCACCTCAAATATGTTATCCAGATGCACTTTCCCAGGGAGCAAGCGACAAACAACACTGCTGAATATGAAGGCTTGCTTGCCGGCCTCAGGATTGCGGCCGAACTTGGGATCAGAAAGCTGATTGTGCGGGGAGATTCTCAGTTGGTGGTCCGGCAAGTCAACAAGAGCTATCAGAGCCCTTTGATGGAAGCTTATGTCGATGAAGTGAGGAAGCTTGAAGAACACTTTGAGGGTCTGCAGATGGAGCACGTCCCGAGAGCTCAAAATGAAATTGCAGATGGCCTTTCAAAGTGTGCTTCGATGAAGTTACCTGTGGAACCAGGGACCTTCTTGCTCAAGCTGACTCAACCATCCGTTACGCCATCAATTGGGCAGTCCAAAAAGAGAAAGTTGGTCTCCGGCGACTACTTGCCGGCGGATCTTCCTGAAACCGCCGCCAAGGTCCCCAAGATCAACATCCACAACGCTGAGGAACAGTTTGCTCCTGTAGATCCTCGGGTCTGTACAGTTGAAGCAAGCGTTCCCGACAAGCCTCGCCCCGGCGAGCTTGCCGGGGGACCATCAGCTCCGGCAGAACCAGAGGTCCTTGCCGTAGAAGCTGAGGTTCCCGCAGCGGCCCTCGAGCCTTTAGTCCTTGCCGCCGAGCCCCGGGCTCTGGCATGGGCGCAGCAAATCGTCTGTTTCCTTCAAACTGGAGAACTTCCCGACGACCAAGAAGAAATAGAGAAGATAACCAGGCAGTCAAGTATGTACCAGTTCGTGGATAACGAGCTGTACAGAAGAAGACTCAATGGTGTCAGACTGAAGTGCATCTCCAGGGAAGATGGACAGAAGCTGTTGGCAGAAATACACGGAGGCATATGCGGCCACCACATTGGCGCAAGGGCGCTTGCCGGGAAAGCTTTCCGGCAAGGGTTCTTTTGGCAAGAAGCCCTCCAAGATGCAACTGCACTAATAACCAAGTGTGAAGCGTGCCAGTTCCATGCAAAGCAGATTCATCAACCAACTCAAGCTCTCCAAACAATCCCTTTGTCTTGGCCCTTCTCGGTCTGGGGGCTCGATATCCTCGGCCCTTTCCCTCGTGCTGTCGGGGGCTTTGAGTACTTGTACGTTGCAATCGACAAGTTCACAAAGTGGCCGGAAGTGGAGCCAGTGAGAAAGGTGACAGCACAGTCAGCAGTCAGGTTCTTCAGGTCGATTGTTTGCCGTTTCGGGATCCCTAACAGGATCATCACCGACAACGGTACGCAATTCACTAGTCGCACCTTCATGCAGTACGTCCAAGACCTTGGCGCCAAGGTCTGTTTCGCTTCTGTTGCTCACCCGAGGAGCAACGGTCAAGCGGAGAGGGCCAATGCTGAAGTGCTGCGCGGACTCAAGACAAGGACCTTTGACAGGCTGCGCAAGTGCGGAAGAAATTGGATAGAGGAGCTACCGGCGGCTCTTTGGTCAATCAGAACGACACCAAGTCGAGCCACCGGACAGACACCCTTTGCTCTAGTCTATGGAGCAGAGGCAGTTCTCCCCACGGAACTCGTATACGGATCTCCTCGAGTGCTCGCTTATGATGAGCTCGAGCAAGAGCAACTGCGGCAAGATGACGCGTTGCTCCTCGAGGAGGGACGTCTCCAGGCTGCTGTACGAGCTGCTCGATACCAGCAAGCCTTGCGCCGCTACCATAGCCGCAAGGTTAAGGCCAGGAGTCTCGAGGAAGGCGACCTTGTTCTTCGGCGTGTTCAGTCCGCCAAGAATTCCAACAAGTTGACGCCGAAGTGGGAAGGCCCTTATCGGGTGAGACAAGTTACGAGGCCCGGCGCTGTCCGACTCGAGACCGAAGAAGGCTTACCGGTGAGCAACTCCTGGAACATAGAGCATCTTCGCAAGTTTCACCCCTAAGGCGCGGTTGCCGTGATCCGCTCCGACAACCACCTTTTGTACAAGCATTGCCGCTGTTGCATGTAACCCTTTGTACAAAGCCGGGCGCAGACCCCGTGCATCAGTAAAGTTTTTGTGTTTCTCTCGTCGATTGCCTTTTGCATGCTTTTCTTTGCTATTTGCATGTATTGTTTGGCATTTGGTGCAACACTCAAATATCCGGTAAGCATTAGCACGCCGAAAGGCCATGTACTTGTTTCCCTCTTCTTTTCCTTTGCCTCTTAAACAGAAGGAACGTTCCTCGCGCACAAGTTTGCCGGGGGGGAAGGAGGTGGAGGGGGAACCAAGTGCTGTTCAAGAAAGAGAAGCCTTACCGGGAAGCAAGCAATATATGAAAGCTAAGTTGTTAGAATTTGACCAGTTCAAATTTTTAATTTTAGTTGTCTTCCTTGAACAATCACACTTTGTATGGAAAACCTGTGCGCGGAGGAACCTACCCGTAGCTCGCCGCACCCTTATCTTGTTTCCGAGTTCGCTCGACGATTTAAGTGAGCTGCGACAAGTGTCGCGCCCTTGTTTCGTTTCCGAGTACGCTCAGCAAGCTAAGTGCGTTGCGGCTAACCGCGGCAAGGTTGCTTGCCGGTGAGACCTTGGCCAGCAGGCTGCTCAGAGTCCAGCACTCAGCGCTCGCGGCAAAGGCCCCTTGCCGGCAAGCTTCCCGGGAGCGTAGGGCGAAAAACATACAAAGTCAAGGGTTAGGACAAGGAAGATAACATTGCACTGATTGATCAAAATGAGATAAATATCTTACAAAGGATAACTTGTCACAATGGACTAATGAGTTCATGACATCATGTGCAGCAACAAAAAGAGATAAAGATAATGGAGGCCTAATCTACGCGGTCGCCCTCCTTCCTGGAGATCTTGGCCACCTTGGCAATGATGTGGGCGACCTGCTCCTTCAAAGCCTCCGTGTTCGCGTCGGCCGGCAAGCTGCGAAGAACGTTGGTGAGGTTGATGCCCGGATTGCGGTACACGATCTTCGTCAGCACGCGCTCCAGAGTTCCCGCGCAGAGCAGGCGCGTCTCCTCGGCCAGTTGCGCGGGGATCTTATTCCGCAGATCAGCAAGGGCCGGCGCGATTCCCCTGAAGAAGAGGCTGAGCTTGGCGCTGTGTGGGAGGTTTGGATCCGGGGAGTAGATGAGGTGCTCCAGCTTCAACGCCAGCAGCTCCTGGTCGATGTTGGACGCGCAAGACACTAAGTCCTCGGTCCATACCTCAACAGTTTTGCGGAAGAGCTCGGCCGCTTTGTTGGCGCTGTCCACTAGGGTCCGCTCCTTGTGGAGCTCCTCCTTCAACTTGGTCTCCCGGGCCCGGGCAGCGTCGAGTGAATCCTTCAGTGTAGAGACCTTCAACTACAAGTCCTCGATGGAGTCCTTGGCGGCCTTCAACTCGTCGCCCCTCTCAGAAAGACGCACCTGGAGTTCTGAATTGGTGTGGGCGTCCTTCTCGCGCTCCGTGATGAGCGCGGCAACCTTCTCCGCGCTCACCTTCAGCGCCTTCTCCAGCTGCACGACCTTGGCGGCGAGCTCCTTCTTGGCGGTTTCCGCGGCAACCGCGGCGGCTTTCGCCTCCTTCAGTTCCCCGCCAAGGGCCTCCTCCCGAGCGGCAAGGTCCTCCTCATGGGAGTCGAGTTGGACCTTCCGCTGGGCGAGTTCTCCTTCTCGCCGGGACAGCTCCACCCCGGCGAGCCGCTGCTGCTCTTCAGCCTCAGCCTTCTGCAGCACCCATTCCTGGTATTCGCCGGCAAGCCGCTCGCGCTCCTCCGCCACCTCGCGGAGGGCCGCCTGGTTGGCGGCACTGAGCTCCGCCGCGCGCTTCTCCATCTCCGCGGCGGCCTTGGCGGCAAGGGCTTCCCGGGAAGCGAGCTTCGCCTGCCTGGCCCGGTAAAGGGCCAGGAGCTGGTGGAGCAGCTTCTCCTCCTCGGGCCCTTCACTCCCGCCGGGCGCCTCGACGATCTTCAGGCCCGCGGAGGCGAGGACTTCCCCGTCAAATGCCTCGCCCTCCGCGGGAGCTCGCGACGAAGACCCCCAAGGCATCTGGATGAAGACGCCATTGGGGGCCTCAAGGTAGTAGCCCTGCTCCTTGCCGGCGGAGGGGTCGGCGGCCGGCGCAGCACTTG
This sequence comes from Secale cereale, assembly GCA_902687465.1. Taxonomy (NCBI): domain Eukaryota; kingdom Viridiplantae; phylum Streptophyta; class Magnoliopsida; order Poales; family Poaceae; genus Secale; species Secale cereale. Next base: position 765,667,465 of record LR738711.1, on the reverse strand, counting down.
ATGCTCCCGCCGCCTCCGGGTCGGCGGTGCGGCTGCCGTCCCCCTCCCCGGCCGCTGCGTCCGCAGCCGGAGCGGTCTCCTGCGCGGCCGGCTCGGCGGCTCTCGCCGTGTCCTCGACCACAGGGACGTCGCCGCCGCCGCCCTGCGCGCCCTCCTCATCCTCGATGTTGATGACTTCCGTCTCCATCGGCTCGGGAGGAGGAGGATCTAAAAAGAAGAAGAAGAAAAAGAAGTTCAAGCAAATATCCAAAAAGAGACGAAGCCAAGAAGACAAACTACAAGACATACCTTGGCGGACGTCCTCAGCGGCGGGCTCCCTCGCCGGGGAGCTCTGCCTTGGCGGAGTGGCCGCCCTCGCCGGGCTGCTCGCCCTTGGCGGGGTACCCTGCCTTGGCGGAGTACCCGCCCTTGGCGGAGCACTCTCCCTTGCCGGAGAGTTCGGCCTTGGCGGGGACGGCGGGGCCTGCGGCTCCTCAAGGACGGTCTCCGGGCGCTCCTGCCGCTGTGGCTCCACCTCTGCACAAGAAAAGACAAGAAACATCAAGATGTTGAAAGAAGACAAAATCCCTAAGCACATCCCGACAAGCGGAAGGATGGACCCCAGACTTACGCTGGGGGCTGCGCTGGGGGCTGCTCCTCGGAGCAGCGCTTGGGTCCGGCAGGGTTGGCTCCGGCACATCCCCTGTTGCCGCGGTGGCCGAGCCTTCCGCGACCTCGACCACAGGCGCCTTGGCTTTCTTCGCCACGCGCTGAACCAAGGTCCTGAAATCAAAGCAACAAACAAAGTCAGCATCAACAATAATCAAGACAAAACTCGAGAAGGTGTAAGATCTTGGATCCTTACTCCTGATCCTCCTCGTCGTCCTCGCTCAAGGCGGAGAAGTCGTACTCCACCGGGGGCGCGTCGGCGCGAGGAGTGGAAGATGAAGATTCCCTCGGGCGCTTGGCGATCCCGGGGGCTGGGGGCTGCGAAGACCCAGCCCCTGTGGTAGCCGGAGCCCGGGGAGCGGGCGGAGCCGCTGCTCCGCTCCGAGAAGACCCCTGTCGGCTCGACGCCTGCTTGCGGGACGCCTCCGTCGTGGCCCGCGCGCGGGCCGCCTCCGCTGTGACTGGTGCGCCGGTCGCCCCCGGCGCAGCTTGGCTCCCCCGGGGAGCTGCCCGGCGAGCTGGTTGTTGCCGGGGCGCCTGCGCCCTCTCTCCCGTCGCCGTCTTGCGGAGACGCTTCGGTGGAAACTGCCTTGGGCTTGCCGGGGGCGGGGAGCTCTCCGACGAGGAGAGGTCGTCGGCGTAGACCTCCGTAGATCCGTCGGAGTCCTCGGCCTCCTCCTCCTCCTCCTCCCCGGCCGGCTCACTGGGCCCAGCGCCCTGCGCTGCGGCCTCTTTTCCCTTGGCGCCTCCGCTCCCTCCGGCGCCACCGCTCCTCGCGGCGCCTCTGTTCCCTCCGGCGGCACCCTCCATTGCCGCGGCCTCGGCCACGATTCCGTGGATCCCGGAGTGCCTCAGAGAGGGGACCCCGGCGAGCGCGTCGGGAGGGAGTTGCAGCAGTCTGCGGATCTCCGCCTCCTCCGCCTGGCTGGACGCATCCGCAGCCTCCGCCTCATCAGGCGTATACCCAAAATCTCCTGCCGCTGCAGCTGCAGCGGCCTCTTCAGCCCGAGAAGCTATGTAAGCAAGCTCCTGCTCGGTGGTGTCCCGCGTGTGCTCCTTGATGTCGTTCTTGTTCTTCGCCACCTCCACGAGGTTGTCGAAGAAGGTGAGGACGTCGATGGGCTTGGGCGGAATCCACGTGCGGTCCACGCCGTGCGAATCGCACGCGGGCATCATCGCGCAGAGACGGTCCCGGACTGTGCTGTTGCAGAGGGGCACCACTCCCCGGGGAGGCCTGAACCACTCAGGGTGTGCCGGGTCATACTTGAAGAGTTCCCGGACCATCCCCTTCAGCTCCAGCGTCGTGAAGTTGAAGTTTAGCCCGGGGCGCAGCCTCATTATGTCCGCCGGGCCGCCGTACTCCCAGGCCGCCCTTTTCCTGTCTTGGAGAGGGGCGATGCGGCGGCGGAGGAAATCTGCGCCTACCTCTGCAACGGACAGCTTGGCGGTCCGAAGACGAAGAATCCGGACGAGGGCGACGTCGAGCTTGATGTCGTCCGAATCCAGCTCGCTCCAATCCCTGCCGCGCACGATGGGCGTTGTGTGCGGCGCGGTGAAGGGCTGCGGCTCGTCCTCAACGATCCAGCACCACTCCGCGCGCCACTCCTCCCACTTGCCGCGGAGCTCCCCCGGCAAGTAGGACCCCTTCTTGTTCAGACGGAAAACCCAAGAAATTCCTCCGGAGAGGGGGGCGTCGGCCTCTGCTCTAGGAGTGAAGAAGTGCCTAAACAGCGCTACGTTTGGGTGTATCCCTATGAAGTTTTCGCACATATGTGCGAAAACCGCCATGGTGAGGATGGCGTTGGGGGTGAAGTCAAGAAGGTGGAGGCCGTAGGTGTGCATGACGTCGCAGAAGAAATTTGAGAAAGGAGGGCAAAGACCGCAGTGAAAGAAGGCTGCGAAGAAGTAGTACCCGCCGGGGTAGTTGTCCTTGGCGGCGGCCGGATAAGCTTGAGTGCGGGGGTGCGCCTTGGTTTCCTTGGCCCAGAACAAGTAGTACTTGTTCCAGAGCTCCCGCGCGCCGAGCCTCGGCGGGAAGACGAGATTCTGCTTCCGATACGCGCCGAGCTTCGCCGCTTGCTCCGACTTCTCCCTCTTGGCCTTCTCCGCCTTCGCCTTGTCGGTCTTCGGGGCCATGGCGGACGCGGCGGGGGAAGGGGGACGAAGAGCCCGGCGACGCCGGAGATGCAGACGACGGCTACGGAGGTGTGGAGGCAGAGCGCAAAGGGATCTCTGGAGGAAGAAGAGAATGCAATGAAAGCGCAAGGAGGGGAACCGCTCCTGCTTCCTCTGCTTTTATGGGGGAGTGGGGGGCGTTTCGCCCTTTTCATTGATGGAACGTGGGCACGTCCCATCCCACGACGCCGCAATCGACGCGTGCCGTTACGGGGGGATGCGGCGGATACGGAAGTGGATTCGGCACGCTGTGGGCCGCGTGTGCCCGTGCACTGTTTTGGGCCTGGCCCAACAGCGCTGGGCACCGTTTGTGGCCCAGGCCCGGGGGCTCCTGTCGGTGTACTAAGGTAGGGGTACCTCAGTACCCCAACTTGTGCACGGGCAGTTGCAGCTTCCCGCGGCAGGGTTTACCACGCGCTCGCCGGAGACCTTTCTGCTCCATATTAAGCCATTCAAAAACAAAGTATGCAAGACAGAAGATCGAGACCTCGGCAAGTGGAGCTTGCCGGGAAGGCCGTACCAGGCTCAAGATTGCCCCACTAGCACAAGGCCCTGGCAAGAGGAGCTTGCCAGGAGGACTAGAAGACACACCTCGGCGCTATATGCGCCCCGGCGAGGGCCCGGGGAGCGGCAAGCTCCCGGGCCCGGCAAGATCAGGGCCCCGGCAAGGTGCTTGCCGGGAGAGTTGCGCTGTGTGCCCGCGCTCCAGCTCATCGGCCCACGCGTCGCCCTGGGGCCTATCCAGGGACGCATGGCGGATGGCTGTGCAGCCTGGGGGACACGGTGGCACTCCACAGTGGTGGATCCATCGCCGTGGCGGACGGAGACGCAAGGGCGGGAGCTTTTGGGGTCGACGGCGACGGGCATTAAATGCCCTTGTCCCCCACTGTCAAAGTAGGTAGCGACCACTGTTCGCGCACTGCAGCTCCACTGTTCCCGCACTGTTACAACTACCACCTCTTTTACGTTTTTACCCCTTTCTCCTACGTTGACACCTGTCGGTGACCCCTTGCACTATAAAAGGAGGCCCATGCACAACGTGGGTGGGGGTTCAGAACCTAGATCACTCATACGCTCGGTGTAGCTGCTTCTTCAAGCTCCCGAGCTTTCCAAACTTAATACACAACCAAGCAGGAGTAGGGTTTTACGCGTCTACCGCGGCCCGAACCTGGGTAAAACTGCCCGCGTGCTCGCTACAATCTGCTCTTCGTGCTCCCTCCGCCCTCGTACCGCACAGACAAGGGGCTCCGGTCCCATAGGTGTTCGTGGCGGACAGTTTCCCCCGACACTCGACACGTAGGAGGTATAGTCCCATCCTGGGCATTACAGATAGTCCTACTCCCACTATTACCAATGAGAAAGATTATTCTTATGTGGAGAGTAAGAGTACCTTTTTGCATGTGAATCATGGTAACAATGCTTTATGTGATGCTTATATTGTTGAGTTCATCCATGATGCCACTGAAATTTATAATGAGAGAGGGAGACTTGGTTCTAAATATCTTAATAATAAGAAGTTTCCTCTCTTTATGGTGAATACTTTGAAGTTATGCTTGTTTTGCCTTCCTATGCTAGTTGCTTTGTGCTTCAATGAATTATTCTATTGCAATATTCCTATGCATAGGAAGCATGTTAGGTTTAAATGTGTTTGGTATTTTCTTCTTGATGCTCTCTTTTGTTCTTCAACTCTTATTCCCACGAGAGCATCATTAAAGTCTTATGCCTAGCTTAAAGGCATAAAAGAAAGCGCTTTTGGGAGGCAGCCCATAATGAATAAAATTTTATTTTGCTTTTGTTCTGTCTTGATGTTGTTACTATAGTAGCATCATCATTGTATCTTTGCTTTTCAATTTTGTGCCAAGTGTAGCCTCTGATTGCTAGAAAGTTCAAAAGTTGTGAGGTGCTGTCCAGGAAACAGATTCTGTCCTTGGATAGAAAAATTCGTATAAAATCACCAGATCATCTTTTTGGTCTGAATTTTTTCGACAGCGTGATCTATATAATTGTCTTTCGTGCATCTGTTCTGAGTTTTTTGATTAGAGTTGCAGAAGTGCCCCGAACAAATCAATTACTACCTGCTGTTCTGTTTTTCACAGATTCTGTCCTGTTTTGCTTTTCCTTCATTTTGCAAACCAAGAGCTTGCTTTTCCTTTGCAGAAACCTTTTGGCAATCTTGAGAAACAGTAGACCTTCAAGAATATCTTTATTTCCAGCAAGGTATAATCATTTTATTATGGGTACTAACCTCGCTAATCAGATTATGATGAGTTATGTATGAAGGGAGTTTTCAAGTGTGCGAGGGAAGATGATAAAAAGATTCAGGAGTGTCAAGCGCTCAAGCTTGGGGATGCCCCCATGCATCCCCTTCTCCATCAACATTATCAGTTCGTCTTTCGTTCCACTATATTTTTATCACTTCATGTGTTATGTGCTATGCTTGGAGCGTCTTGCTTTTAGTTTTCCTTTTTTTAGTTTTCTTTATCTTTTCATAATGAGTCGGAACTCAGCTTTCTTTATGTGGGAGAGAAACACGCTCCACTTCTACCTAGAACATAACATATAATTTTCATGTCTATCCTTGCTGTGTGTGTTCTTTGTCTTTTAATAGCTACTATCATGCTCTGCTCGTAGTATTCATGCTTATCTTTCAAAGTGCTTTTGTTTAGTTGGTTGCTTGAACTCTCTTTAATTACCATGCTCACCTTATTAAGAGAGTTTGCTTCCGTTGCATTGGTTAATATGTCTATGATAAAGATGCTACGTGCATAATGGCGCTTAGTAGTTCAGGTTTTCTTATGGTTAGTCTCAAATAGCTGGGGGATTCCCAATGTGTTATTGGAGTACCAACATGATTTGTTTGCCTATGATGTGGTATGGTTTAGTAATATCTTCCTTCGAGAATTTATTTTGATTGACTTGGCGTATGCTCACGTATGTAAGACTGTAAAGAAAGTCTGTCAAGCCTTGATGATCTTTAATTTCAGAGTAGCGATATAACTACCATGCCTGATTCAATGTTGCTTTGTCGCTCTGCATGATTATGACCGTCATTGCTCTCTTAGTTGGTCGCTCCCAGTCTTTTGCTAACCTCCACCTGTACTAAGCGGACTGACTGCTTGTGCATCCACATCCTTTTAAACCAGTTATGACATATGAGTCCACCATATCTACCTATACGTGGTATTTCACAGCCACTCCAAGTAATTTACATGTGCTACCTTTAAAACCTTCAATCTTTGCAATACATAGCTCATGGGAAAGTAGCTTAAAAACTATTGTGGTAAAGAATATGTTGCTTATGTATCTTATTTCTTATAAGTTGCTTGCTGAGCGGTAACCATGTTTCTGGGGACGCTATCAACTGTCACACTTTTGTTGAATATCATGTGAGTTGCTATGCATGTTCGTCTTGTCTGAAGTAAGGGTGATTTGCCGTGGGTTGAATGAATATGCATATTGTTAGAGAAGAACATTGGGCCGCCAACCAAAGCCATGTATCATGGTGGAAGTTTTAGCTTGGACCTTAATCCTCAATCTCTTATGAGAATATGCTTATGCATTAAAGAGGAGTCCATCATCTATTTTCTATGTTGTCCCGGTATGGATGTCCTCAAGTTGAGATCTATCAAAAACGAGAAATCAAATGCGATTTATCTCCTTGGACCTTTGTACAGGTGTCATAGAGGTACCCCTTTGTGACACTTGGTTGAAACATAGGTAATGCAATAATAACCCATGGAAATCCGAGCTAATTAGGACAAGGTGCGAGCACTATTGGTATTCGATGCATGAGGCTTGCAACTTATAGGATGTGTTATGCATGACACATATGAAGTACTACTACCGTTGACAAAATTGCTTCTATGTTTTTAAAATAAAAAGCTCTAGCACATAACCATTCTTTTACTTTTATGTTGAGTCTCCATCTTCTTTTAAAAGCACCAACTACTGAGAGCATGATTGTCATTCTGAGTGTAATGTGCATTGTCCCAAAGTAGCATTGTCTCTTGCATGATTGTGATATCGTTTATTTTGAAATCATTGTATCTAGTCATCACTTAAACCTTGAAGGTGTCCCTGCATTTATGTTTTGCTTCACTAAAGGGGGCAAGCTAGATATAACTTTATCATATTTGCACATCATGATCATTGCAAATCTTTTTGATGTTTCAGTTTCATATTGTAAAAACTTTCAGTCATTTGTGATTTTCTCATGAGGCAACTTAATTACTATAGAATCATTGTCTCAGTAAGCTTTTGTCATATGACTATAAAAGGTCCTATATGGTTAATAGCATGTCACCACAGAAATTATTCTTGTTATCATTTACCTACTCGAGGACGAGCAGGAATTAAGCTTGGGGATGTTGATACGTCCAAAACGTATCTATAATTTCTGCTTGCTCCATGCCACTTTTGGGTGATACTGCTATGATATTCATACACTTCCGTACACTTTTGATCATATTTGGACTAACCTACTAATCCAGTGCACCCCGGTGCCAGTTTCTGTTTTCGGATGATTTTGTATTTCAGGTTTTCACATTACGAGAACTGCCAGGAAAAATCCAGAAAAGATATATAAAAAATCAGCGTTCCAGGAGCTACCGTGCGGCCAAAGTACAGCCGGGGGGGACCCATAGGGGCTCCAGGCGCCCTGTGGACGCGCCCCCCTGGGCCGCGCCGGGGGGGCACCTGGGCCCCCCGAGGCGCCTCCGATGCCCCCCTTTGGCATATATTTAAAGCATGTCGAGGAAACCCTGATTCCAGACCCCTTTTCTCCAGACGCGATTCCGATCTCCGCCGCCATCGCCATCAAGCTTCGACGGACCAGAATTCCTGCGCCGGCACCCTGCCGGGACGGGGAAGTGCCCCCGGATTCATCTCCATCGATGTTGCTTCCTCCCTCCATGATGCGGGAGTAGTTCCACCTCGGGGTTGAGGTTCTTACCAGTAGCTATGTGGTCAATTCTCTCTCCCATGATGTGATCTTCGTTGTGATCATGGGCTATGTTAATCTAGGGTGATCCCGTGATATTTCCCCTTCCTCTATGTATTGGATTGATGTACTCACTTGTCTTTATCTAGTATAATCCCCGAGACCAAGGTGACAGCGGTCTATTGGACATGGATTAGAAAAGTATTTTCATGAGTGATTTCCTCTCTTGTGTGTTGATTGAAGATTGAGAGTCTCTTGGTGCTTGTCTTTGACTATCCTTTAGATATGTTGTGGTGATTGTGGTACTCTCTTTGGATGGCCGCGATGACACTGGGAAATCCTTAGATTGAGAACTACGAACTTTGAGGTGTGCTTTTGTAGCCCTACATAATTCTCGTCCTCTCTTGACCACGAAGGAATGACCTCCGAGTGTGTCCCCTTTGCATGTTTTATGGGAAATATCATGTGATTTGATTATGTTAATGTTGTCGAGAGTTGCCACTAGTGAAAGTATGAACCCTAGGCCTTGTTTCCACCATTGCAATACCATTTGTGCTCACGTTTACCACTTTTTTGCTTGCTGCACTTTTTATTACATATTTATATTACTTTGCTTTGCCACTCCTATCATCCATATTTTACCATCTCTTCGCCGAACTAGTGCACCTATACAACTCCTAGTTGTATTAGGTGTGTTGGGGACACAAGAGACTTCTTGTATCTTAGTTGCAGGGTTGCTTGAGAGAGACCATCTTCAACCTCTACTTCCCTGAGTTCGATAAACCTTAGGTCATCCACTTGAGGGAAATTGCTACTGTCCTACAAACCTCTGCGCTTGGAGGCCCAACATAGTCTACAAGAGTAGAAGCATGCATAGACATCAGTCAGCATTAAGCTCTCTAACAGCCCAGAAAGCTTTGTGCTCTATTTCTAATGGCAAATTGCAAGCCTTGCCATAAACCATCTTATAGGGAGACATGCCCATGGGGTTTTTGTAAGCAGTTCTATACGCCCACAAAGCATCTCCTAACTTATTTGACCAGTCCTTTCTATTTCTATTTACTGTCTTCTACAAGATCAACTTGATCTCTCTATTGGTGAGCTCAACTTGCCCACTAGTTTGAGGATGGTACGGTGAAGCAATTCTATGATTGACATCGTACTTGGCTAAAGCTTTTCTAAAAGCTCCATGCGTGAAGTGTGATCCTCCATCAGTCATGAGATATCTAGGTACACCAAACCTAGGGAAAATCACATCTTTGAGCATTTTCAAAGATGTCTTATGATCAGCACTTTCAGTGGGGATTGCTTCAACCCACTTGGTCACATAATCAACAGCTACTAAAATGTGAGTATACTTATGCGAAGAAGTAAAAGGACCCATAAAATCAAAACCCCAGCAATCAAAAGGTTCAATCACTAGTGAGTAATTCATAGGAATCTCATTCCTTCTACTAATGTTACCAACTCTCTGACATTTATCACAGGCTAAAACATAATTTCTAGCATCCTTAAAGAGAGTAGGCCAATAAAAACCTGATTGAAGAACCTTATGTGCGGTCCTCTCACCGGCATGATGTCCTCCATAGGGACTATCATGACATTGTCTGAGAATGTCCTTCTGCTCATGTTCTGGTATGCATCTTCTCACGATCCCGTCTGGACCTTCTTTGAAAAGATGTGGGTCATCCCAAAAGTAGTGCCTCACGTCATGAAAGAACTTCTTCCTTTGCTGAAATGTTAAACCTGGAGGCAAATACTTTGCAACGATAAAATTAGCATAATCTTCAAACCAAGGATCGGAAAGAGATTGTACTTTTACAATGGCAAGTTGCTCGTCTGGAAAACTGTCGTTGACTGGGATGGGATCATGCGGTATATCTTCCATCCTTGAAAGATTGTCCGCCACCAGATTGTCTTCTCCTTTCCTATCAACAATATGCAAATCAAATTCTTGAAGAAGGAGTACCCATCTGATAAGCCTTGGCTTGGCATCCTTCTTTGTCATAAGGTACTTAATGGCAGCATGGTCAGTATGAATAATAACTTTGGAATCAACAATATACTGCCTAAACTTATCACAAGCAAACACTATAGCTAAGAATTCTTTCTCAGTAGTAGCATAATTCTTTTGAGCACTATCAAAGGTTTTACTAGCATAATGTATAACATTCAATTTCTTATCGAACCTTTGCCCTAAAACAGCTCCAACAGCAAAATCACTAGCATCACACATGATCTCAAAAGGTAAATTCCAGTCAGGTGGTTGTACTATAGGAGCGGTTATTAAAGCTTTCTTAAGAACTTCAAAAGCCTCCTTACAATCTTCATCAAATACAAAAGGAACGTCCTTCTGTAGAAGATTAGTGAGGGGTCTCGAAGTCTTAGAAAAGTCTTTAATAAATCTTCTATAGAAACCAACATGACCGAGAAAACTGCGAATACCTTTGATGTCCCTTGGATAGGGCATCCTCTCAATTGCTTCGATCTTGGCCTTGTCCACCTCAATTCCCCTTTCGGAAATCTTGTGACCAAGAACAATTCCTTCGTTAACCATGAAGTGGCACTTCTCCCAGTTGAGTACCAGATTTGTCTCCTCACATCTCTGCAAAACTTTATTAAGGTTGTGGAGACAATGGTCAAAGGAAGTTCCATAGACAGAGAAATCGTCCATGAAGACTTCCACAATCTCTTCACAGAAACCATGAAAGATAGCAGACATACACCTTTGAAAAGTAGCAGGGGTATTACATAAACCAAAAGGCATACGCCTGTAAGCATAAGTACCAAAGGGACAAGTAAAATTGGTCTTCTCTTGATCAGCAGTGTTAACATGAATTTGAGAAAAGCCAGAATAACCATCGAGGTAACAAAAGTGGGTATTTTTGGATAACCTTTCAAGCATTTGGTCGATGAACGGCAACGGGTAGTGATCCTTCCTGGTTGCCTTGTTCAGCTTCCTGTAATCAATACACATTCTATATCCAATAATAATTCTCTGAGGTATTAGTTCATTCTTATCATTAGGAACCACACTTGTACCTCCTTTCTTAGGAACACAATGTATCGGGCTTACCCACTTACTATCAGCTATAGGGTAGATAATACCTGCGGCTAGAAGCTTGAGAATCTCAGTTCTTACAACATCCATCATCTTCGGGTTCAACCGTCGTTGATGATCAACAACTGGTTTAGCATCGGGCTCAAGGTTGATAGTATGTTGACAAATAGATGGACTAATCCCCTTAAGGTCACCAAGGGTATAGCCAATTGCACCTCGGTGTTTACGAAGTACTTCCAATAGTCGCTCTTCTTCATATCCTGAAAGGTTAGAGTTGATAATAACAGGATATACTTTCTTTTCATCTAAATAAGCATACTTGAGCGTATCGGGAAGAGGTTTAAGATCGAACACCGGGTCTTCTTTTGGTTTTGATAAAATTCCCAAAGGTTCAACCGGAAGGTTGTGCTTCAGGATAGCAGGTTATCTCAAGAATATTTCATCTAGTTCATTTCTTTCCTGCATATGCAAATCATTCTCGTGGCCCTCCATATATTGCTGCAAAGGATCATTAGGGGGAATAGCAATAGAAGCAATACTTTCAATAATCTTATCATCACTAGGTAAATCGGTACCACGAGGCTGCTTAGAGAACTTAGAAAAATTATATTCATATGACTCACCATTGAATTCAACAGAAACCTTACCTTTCTTGCAATCTATTATAGCTCCACAAGTTCTGAGAAAAGGTCTACCAAAAATAATAGGACAAAAATTGTCCCTCTCTGAACCAAGTACTAGAAAGTCGGTAGGGTATTTTACCTTTCCACATAGGACTTCAACGTCTCTCACAATTCCGATGGGAGAGATAGTTGCTCTGTTTGCAAGATGAATGGTAACATCAACTCCTTCAAGTTCACAAGGTGAAATCTCACCGATGATCTCTTGATAAAGTGAATAGGGGGTAGCACTAGCACTCGATCCCAAATCGCATAGCCCATAATAATTATGATCTCCTATTTTAACAGATACTACTGGAGTACCTGAAATTGGGCCTTTATTCTTGGCTGTGACAAGGTTAGTGGAAACAGCACAAAAATTTACATTGGAATCCAAAACATCATTAGTAACAAGGTCTTTAACCAATGCAACTTGAGGATCGACCTTGATCTGGTCCTCAGGCTCATCAATTCTTCTCACACTTTTATTTATTATGCCTGTCACAAGAGAGTGCTCCCTTATCCTTGCGGGAAAAGGAGGCTTTTCATATATAACTGCAGGCAAAATAGGGTCAGCAACATGAATATCAACAGGTAACTCTTTGAAAGGTTCATGATGCTGGTCTCTCTTCTTTTTAAAAGAATCAACGTGAGAGGCAAAATCCTTACAGAAATCAATCATTAGATGGGAATCAAGACCAATCTTAGAGCAAAAGGTATTGAAGTAATCAGTTTTCACATAGCTCTCAATATAATCATGCTCATAATTTATAGCGGGTTCAATACCTTTATCGATTTCCCAATCTTCGGTATTCCTCTGGATCCTTTCAATGAGATCCCACCTTTCTTCAACACTCTTCGTCTGAAACACCCCACTAGAGGAGGCATCCAACATCTCCTTATCCTGACGAGAAAGCCTGGCATAAAAATTTGTAATTATAATTTTCTTGGGGAGCTCATGAATAGGACATTTGAGCATTAGGGACTTCAATCTCCCCCAAGCTTGAGCAATGCTTTCTCCGTCACGAGACCTAAAGTTATAGATATAGTTCCTGTCTCGATGAATTTCATGAAGAGGATAAAACTTGGTATAAAAGAGAGACATAAGCTCCTGCCAATCAAGCAAGTGTGAGTTATCGAGAATCTTATACCAATCTGAAGCTTTATCTATAAGCGATACGGAGAACAATTTCCTCATGAAAAACTCCATTGATACACCTGCAAGCTTAAATAATGAACATAGTTGTGACAGATATAGCAAGTGTTCACCGGGATGTCTGTCTCCTGCATAACGATTAGCCAAAACATAATCGATAATACCAGATGGTATTTTATAGGGCACAATTTCAGTGGGGGGAGGAGCAACCACCACAGATGTGGGGCGTCTTCCCTCAAGCAATGATCCAATAGCAAGGTTGTCCATAAGGACAAAGAGCAGCAACAGCAAAATAAAAATAGAAATATAAAAACTTCCTTACCAGCTTCACTTACCAATAGCGCTACACTCCCCGGCAACGGCGCCAGAAAACGGTACTTGATGACCCACAACCGTAAGGGATCTATTGCATCGTTTTCGATAAGTAAGAGTGTCGAACCCAACGAGGAGCAGAAGGTATTGATAAATGATTCTAAGCAAGGAATAACTGCAAGCACTGAAAGATAACTTTTAGGGGTTTTCTTGATATAAGCAACAGGAAAGTAAAAGCGAGCAAAGTAAAAGGCACTGGAGAGTAACAAGTGGCCCAATCCTTTCTGAGCAAAGGAGAGGCCTAGCAACTGAACTTATAAAGGCTAAAGTGTTCTTGAGGACACACGGGAAAGGTAGTCATGTGCTTTCGCCATATTCCGTATCGGTACTATGTGATGTGTTGATAAGTGTTGAGTGGGTGAACCTATGCTAGTACACTCTCTAGACTAAGATGCATGCACTCTTATGATTAAACACCTTGCAAGCATCCGCAAATACAAGATAGTATTTAAGGCAAAAACCTAACCATAGCAATACGATCGATGATCCATTGTTCCCTCGTGCAAAAGCGTGCGAACTGGGTTCAGGTTTCTGTCACTCCGGCAACCCACCGTAAGCATTCTTTGTACACAATGTATTCCCCTAGGTCCTTAATAAGGCGAAGTGTTGAGTGTTCGACTCACACAACACCACTAGGAAAATATCAACGCAACTTAAGTATCAAACAACACATATTACTTCAACATCATATGACTACTAACAACAAGACTTTTCCCATGTCCTCAAGAACTAAAGTAACTACTCACAAGACATAAAAGAGATCATGATCAGTGGAGATAAATGGGTGATAAACAATCTGGACATAATGATATTTCTCCAACAAAACTCAATAGCATTCACCACAAAGTAGTAATCAACACCGATAGAGTAGAGAGAATAGATAGTACGGATTACAACACAAGTTGCACTTGAGAGATGAGATTGGATGAAGATGGAGATGGTGCTAATGTTGGGGATGATGTTGATGATGATCTCAATGATGCCCGTGACGATGGTGATGACGATGGCGATGATCTCCCCTTCCGGGAGGTGGTTTCCCCGGCGGAATCTGCCCGCCGGAGATGGCTTTTTCTTCTCTGTAGGTTTCCGCCACGAAGTGGCGGCGGAACTCCGTCAAAACTCTCCTCTTTAGGGTTTTTGGATGACGAGGAATATATATGCCAAAGGGGGCAGCCGGAAGTGGGCCAGGGGCTCCAGGTGCCCCCCCCGGCGCGGCCAGGGTGGGGGCCGCGCCAGGTGGCCGTCTGGGCGCCCTGTGGCCCCCCTCTAGTTGCTCTTTTGCGTGTCTTCGTGATCCTTCTGGAAAATATCCTCCGTCGATTTTCAGGTAATTTGGAGGTATTCTTCTTCAGCAACTCAGCGTCCACTTTTCACCGCTGAATCCTGCGTCTGCTGCTTCGGCACCGGAAAGTTGCAAACTGTGTAAAATAGGCCAAAACAACATAAGAACATCATCGTAATGTGAAATATATCAATGAATAAGGATGAATTACGATATAAAATAGTGATGCATTTTGGACGTATCAATGCCTCTTCGTTCATCTCCATATTCTTCTGGTGCTTTGTAAAAGTATTCTTTAATCAGTTCGCGATCTCTTCGTTCTCTTGTAACTAAATTTCCTCTAGTGCTTATTCTTCCCGGTGATTATTCTCTTTCATCACCCGGTTTCAATTCTTACGGTGGTTCATTCAAGAGTTTTTTTCCTATGTTACCATATCAATTCATTCGTTCTTTTTGAAATCATGCCGGTGATTTGTTGAATACTTTCTCAAGTTTGTGCGAGATCTCTCTTTAATTCCTTGCAACGAGAATAAGTAGTATGCCAAATCCATTGATTGTCATCAATTTAAATTGGTGAAGGATACGCATAACATAATTCTTATTCTTATTTCATCCAAGTGATTAATTCCTTTGTTTGGAGTTTGTTCTTGATTAATAAACTCTAGGTTCGAAGTGTTTCATCTTTCCTTCCGGAGTTCCAAGTTTTCTCATTATCTCATCACGGAGCTTCGTCTAATTCATTGCAAGGCTTCAATCTTATTCTTTTCATCCTTCACTTCTCATCCTTTTCTTACCGAAGTTCTTCATGGTGGTTCATCATGGTTTAATTCATCCCCGAAGTGTTCTTTAAGATTCTTGCTGGAGCTCAAGTATTCTTCTTCTTGCATTCCGAAGTGCAATTCTTTCTACCTTTTTCTTTTGAGGTGGTGTTATGCCATTCTTGACAATTTCCTTTCGTGTTCATGATTCACAAGTTATCAAGAATGAGATATTTAAACCCATCTTTTCTCTCTGTTCAGGAGATCTTTCCACCCCTTCAATTTATTCGTTGGAGTAATCTTGGGTTGTATTTCACCTAAAAGCTTTTCCTAAGGATTGTTGCTAACTATGGTGCTTATAAATGACCCAAATTCTTCTTTTATCCTCTCGGTGAAAGAGATTTCATCTCTTCGTTGATTTCTACAAACAATTGGTTTTCGTTAGTGGACGGTTGTCACCTCATAATTTTGAGATGTTTTCCATAAGCCCACATCAAGCCTATCTTCAGGGGCGGGCCCACCTCAATTCAAGGGTATTCAGTTGAATACCCATTATTTTTGTCGAAAAACTAGATGTATATAGTGTATACCATATGTATGTACAAGGAAAAAAACGAAACTGATGCAATATAACGCTCTACCTCAGTATTTCAGCCCATAAACAAAGGTTCGCCCCAGCTCCTACTCTCCCTCACCACCCACGACATGGCCCATAGGCCCAATTTGCTTCAGGCCGCACTGTGCGCACGCATCTGCAACGCAATCTATCGATCCCGTAGCAGACGAACCGGCGCCTTCCTTCCCCAAATTTTGTTCGCAAGCAAGCCATCAGGCGGCCAGGCTGATTGCCATCTTCCATCGCCGCCGCATCGCGTGCGCGTACGGCGGAAGGCACTGGCGGGCGGCGCGACGGCAGCATCCATCCATATTCTAGATTCAAACGTCATGGCGTCCATCCATGGGCCTCGCTCCCTCATGTACCGATGTACGGATCTCAGTACGCATCAGCCTTCGATTTTAAAGGCACATCCCACTGGTTCAACTATTCTGTGTATTTCTAAAAAAACACTATTTTGTCTATTGAAGGTCTAATTGCTAATAAATGTATGGGAAACGCTTTACACCGGCTAATTTTTTGTTTCAACAGATGACTTGACTTTTTGTTGCCGAAATTTGTTTTGCTGGAACCGATGTTAATTTTTGCTGGAACCAGCTAATTTTTTGTTTCAACATATTACTGTACTTTTTGGTGCTGAATTTTGTTTGCTGGAACCGATGTTAATTTTTGCTAAACCGGCTTCGTTTTTGCTTCAACCATGTATTGGAGTTTTTGTTGCGAGATTTTGTTTTTGCTAGAGCACGGTGGTGCAAGTCGACGACGAAGGCGGCGAACAACGGGAGCGGAGTTGTAATCAAACTTGATTTTTTTGTGTTCGTCGGCTGATGTGTAGAACTGTTGCAAATCGACATCTAGCAGGGGGTGGATCGAAGTTGGAACCGGCAAGTGTGCGGCGGCAGAGCTGCATCAGAAAAAGCAGCAACGGGAGATGGGATGGTGACTGTCGGCGCATCACAGCGAGCTCGGGCGTCGTCTTCGCTAAGACCGCAGGGGAGGAGGTAGCGGTGCGTGGGGGTGAGTTTCTCGTGTAATTTTTCACGCGCTGGGATGAGGGTAGCGCTCTGGGGGACGAATCCATTGCGTTTCTGTGAGGAATTGTAGCGTTGACTAATAAGGGAAGGGAAGAGAGCCTGAGATTTGACGGTCACGTGGTCTCCAATCGAACAGTCGGCAGCAGACCGGCCAAAAGTTGGGCCGGCAGTCCGGCGCCTAGCACTGGCCTAAATGTATTCATGTGGCTTAATACATTACCAACATTTAAATTGGGTCACTCCTCTCATCTTGTTTTTTAATTGAATAATTTATCTATTACTGCAGGGTCGTCGTCTTCTCCTATTGTCCAGCAAGCCGCAGACTACACGAGTCTCATCGAGCACCAATAATAATGCATGCGTAGAACACTACAAGTAAGTTAATTTTACTAGAATTAGATATTTTTGTGCAGTCAATTATCATTTGATGTTTTCTATCCTCTATAAATTTTGGATGTTGCGACTCGAATATGCTGAACAATCAGTATTTCTACATGGTGGACAATTTTAAGTTATGATCAATTATGTGAATCTAATCGGTTATGTTTCTCTATCTTTGTGTATTACAATTTGTATAGTTTTGCACTATAATAAGTAATACATACCAAAACAAGGCTTTAGGCTTTTGAAAAATTGCCTTTGAAATTTTGAATACACACTCTTGAAATCCTGGGCCCGCCCCTGCTATCTGTTGCTTGTTGATTCTTCCAACAACTTTGTCCAATCCATCTTTGTAAGGATGCTCTTTCAAATTCATTTCTGGGAGAAGTTGTCTTTTTCTTCTCCGTTCTTTTCTTTCCAACGATCTAGCATCTATTCTTTCATTCCGAAGGCATTGGGATGTTGCGCTCTTCGTCCCGTCATCTCATTTTTGTCAAGATCATGTCTTTTCCTTTGCTTATCCATTCATCGAGAGTGGTGTGTCCTCCATTCAAATTCACTCATCTTATCAAGTTTTAACTATCTTTTAGCTGGAGTGTTGTCTGAAATCTTTCTTACCCCTTGTGCCATTCTTTCATGTGTTCTGGAGGTAGTGTGTTGTTGATTTTATCAAAGATCATCCAATCTTCTCGAGTTCTTGTTCAATTCCTTCCATTTTCAGAGGGAGTGCTGTCCATATTATGTCATTCTTATTGCTTGGCAATACCGTTGCGGTTTCATATTCTTTTGGCTCGTGAGCTCTTATTTCATGTCTTTCAACCTACAAGGTTCTCGTAATGTTCCTTGCTCCTCTTTTATAATGGAGTATTTTCATCTTCGCTCATCTCCGTTGTGTTCCTCTTTCAATTAGTTCAACCTCAAGGTTCATGGTTTCACTCGTTTGTCGAAGAAGCAACTTTGTTTGACCTCTTCCTTTTTCCTCTTCTATCCGGTGCCATCTCCAGGATCTCGGATCGAGATCCTCTGTTAGTGTGGGAGAGTTGTGACACCCCGTGATCGATGCGCCAGGTGTCAGCCAGTTATTCATAGTCGTTGCCATGTCTTTTGCTTGCGTGTTGCTCTTGCCATGTCATCATGACATCATGTGCATTTCATCAGCATGTTTTCAAAACTTGCATTCGTTCGGGCTCCCCAGTTCTCTCCGTTGTCCGTTCTGAGTCCAGACACACTCGCACGCGCCCGCGGCACCTCCGAATATTTATTTTATAAGTGACCGGAAAATGTTCTCGGAATGGGTTGAAACTTGGCGTGCGGTCTTATTATAGCGTAGGTAGACCGCCGGTCAAATTTCGTCGCGTTCGGAGTTTTTTCGATAGCCCAATCGATAAACATATAGCGGCACTATAGCCGGATAAATGTTGGACGTTTCGGTGTTCCGAAACAGTCGCCGGGCCCCCTCTCTCTCCCTCTCTTCTCAGCCCAATCACTCTACACAGCCCACATTTACCCCTCGACTGCTCGCCCGAAACTTACCCGAACCCGACCCGTGTTGTCGTTACCGATGGATCCGGATCATCCCCAAACATCCCTAAAACATCTCCGTATTCTTGTTTGGGCCACCTAACCTATTTATTCCGGGCCGTCCAATTACGATCGGAGGGACCAGATGACCCTAAGCCTAAACCTCTTGCTATATAAACTAACTAACCCTAAATTTTAGGAGTCGTGTCCCATCCATCTCCATCCGCCACCACCCTCTTCCCAAATCCTCCTCGGAGTCCACATCCAACCAACCACCAAGCACCAGCCTCCTTCCCCGTCGGGATCCCTCCCGACCCAAAAAATTCCCCTCCCATGTTCAGCCGCAGCAGCAGCCCCAAGTTCCCATGGATCCCCTCTGCCTCGCCTGAGATCGCCGGGGAGCAGAGCACAAGAGGCAGCCACCTCCAGCCCGCAGCCGTGTGGAGTTCCTCGGCACCCGAGCTGCAACAGGCCCCGAGCGACCTCGCTCCCTTGCTGTCTCTGGGACCACGCCGGCGAGCGCCTCCGCCCGAGCTGCTTCCTCCGCCGCCCGAACCTGCCAGGATCTCGACGCCGAGCTCCAGGAACTGCTCGCCATGCCCCCTCCTTTTCTTTTCTTCCCCTTCCCCTGGTTCTTCTCTCCTTTGAGCGTCGTGTCTCCTGTCCAGTGCAGGGTACTGCCTCGACGCCCCTTCGTCGTCTCCAGTCGTCCCAGTCCCATCTCCGGCCGACCCGCGCCTCGCTGTCGCCCTCGAGCCCCGCGTCACGCCTGAGTTCCAGTGCCTCCTCCCCATGGGCGCGCCTACCTCCCGCACCTCGCCGCGGGTCAACCACGTCAGCCACAGAGGCCTCATGCCTCGCCGGAACCAACCTCCGCCGGCTCGCCACCGCATCAAGTCGCCCAAGATCCCACCGCCCTTCGCGCCGCTCGTCGGAGCTCTGCTCCCAGCCGCCAGTTCCCTGCTTTAGTTCCTTGTTCTTCAGGACGAGCACCCAGCCGCCCAAGCGAGGACAACGCCGAGTCCCCGCTCACCGTGCCCGTTAACCCGTGCGCCCTCCTGGACCTCCTCCAGCGTCAAACCGAGGCCCAGCCCCAGCTCCCCTCTGCACCGACTGGGCCATAGCCCATGGGTGAGCGGCCCCTACAGCCCCCTGTTCCTGTTGGGCCAGCCAGATTCGGCCCGGTATTTTTTTTTCCAGTGCGGCGAATTTGTCTAATTATTCAGGAAAAACTGTTTTACAGATTAGGCCCTCTAGATCATGCATTTAATAACTAAATAACCATGCATCATATGTAAAAACTTTATATATCAAAAATGCTTAAAATTTTGTGTAGATTAATAATATGCCACTTTCACCCCTGTTTAAAATGTTTAAAGTGATGTTTGCTTGAATTTTGCTCAAATGTCATGTTAAAATGGTTTTATTCATAACTAAATAACCATAGCTCTGAATTTAATAAACTTTATATGTAAATGGGGTGGAAAAATGTGTAGAATAACATGGTGCAATTTTTTTTTGCTGTTTAACAACATTAAAATGTGGTAATAGGAAGAATAGTACCAAATTCAAAATATGAACATAGGGTTTTTCCGGAATTGTTGTTTGTTGTTTCCGGCCACATTTAAACTTGCCTAAATAGGTAGTTTGCTTTTGCTTCACCTCTTGCCATGTTAACAAACATTTAATCTTGTCTAGGGATGGCAATGGGTAGGGTATGGGTGGGTACGACACTTTTCTACCCAAACCCATACCCAAATCTTTTTTCTATACCCACCCACTTCACTATCCATGGGCGCAAATTGGTACCCATGCCCATACCCATCGGGTATCCTATACCCAATGGGTATCCGGTGGGTATAATATATAGGATTAACATGACAAAATTAAGATGAGAAAAAGGTATAAATTCAGGTACCCATTCGGGGGTACAATATATAGCCTTGGTTTGGGATGAATCGATGAGGATTCAGTAACCTGGCTCTTGATTGCTTCATCTTCCGAAGTCAAGGAAAAGTAGAGAAGATAAGTACTTTAGGTATATGAGGGGTCTGGGGCGATGGCTGGCTATGGGCCTATGGTCCGTGGGCTAGTTAAGAACTCAAGATAATTATTTACTCACATATTACATGGTTTAATTTATTTATTTATTTTTTGGGTATCCATTGGGTTACCCATGGGTATAATTTCATACCCATACCCTACCCATGCTTTTTGCAGGTATGGATACCCATACCCATGGGTGTGAAATGGTAAAAAAGTCTCACCCATGCCCACTATTTTCGAGTAGGGTATCCGCGGGTACCCATACCCATGGGCAAAACTGCCATCCCTAATCCTGTCTTGTAAATAAACGAGAGTCAACTAAATAAATATAATGTGGTGTTTTGTCAATATGCAACTCGTTGCATATTGAGCTCCACTTAAATTGTAGTGTTGTTTGTGCACTTTGCCATGCCATACATAATTAAACCGGACATGCATCATACTTGTTTGTGCATCTTAAGACATGTTTATGCTTGGGTGTTTACCCTGTTGTTTGCTTCTTTCCGGTTGCTTCTCTTGTTAGCTTCGGTTCCGTTGCGGAGTTGTGAGGATTTGTTCGACTACTTCATGGACTTGTTCTTCTTCCTTGCGGCATCCCAGGCAAGATGACCATCACCTTGGATACCTTTACTATCTTTGCCATGCTAGCTGTCTCGATGCTATCGTTATATGTCGCGCTACCCATCATTTTTTGTCAGCCTCTCCTTGTTGCCATGAAACCTCTAACCTTTGACACCTTCCCAGCAAACCGTTATTTGGCTATGTTACCCGCTTGCTCAGCCCTCTTATAGCGTTGTTAGTTGCAGGTGAAGATGAAGATTGTTCCATGTTGGAACTTGATGTTTTGGGAATATCACAATATATCTTATATATCTTAACACACCTATATACTTGGCAATGGGTGGAAGGCTTGGCCTTTTGCTCGGTGTTTTGTTCCACTCATGCCGCCTTAGGAGCCGATAAACCAGCATTATGTTCCTTGATTTTGCGTTCCTTACACGGTTGGGTATATGGGGACCCCTTGACAGTTCGTCTTTGATAAAACTCCTCCAGCAAGGCCCAACATTGGTTTTAATTTTCCTCATAATAACAACTTAATTAATTAACTAACTTGCATAGGGGGTCATGTCCCCGAGGATTCTTCTACAGCCACTTGATGGTGTTGGTCCCAAACTAGAGCCACTTGCGGTGCCACCCAGTTATCTGGGGTCTTCGGTTGCTGTACGTAGTGCTCATCCGGATGTGGCCTAAGACGAGATACGCGCTGCTACTATCAGGGTGTCGGCACGCCGGGAGGTCTTGCTGGACTTGTTTTACCATTATCAAAATGTCTTGTGCACCGGGATTCCGAGTCTGATCGGGCTGTCCCTAAGATAAGGGGTAATATTATTATAACTTCTGCTGATCATGAGAGCTTGTGATGGGCTAAGTTGGGACACCCCTGCAGGGTTATGATCTTTCGAAAGCCGTGCCCACGGTTATGTGGCAGATTGGAATTTGTTAATGTCTGGTTGTAGAAAACATGGCAGAGGATCCGAAGTAAAACACACAACCGTGTGAGTAACCGTGACTGTCTCTTTTTACTTTGAGAAGAGAACACGGTGGGGTTATGCTTGACTCGTAGGTAGTTCAGGATCTTTAGCGATCATTGCTAGTTTGCGATCGTTTGCGTAGATGCTCATCTTATTCTTGTACTCGTAAGTTAGCCACCATACTTTGGCTTAGCCGCTGTAACCTCACCACTTAACCTCTCCTTGCCCATTAAGCTTTGCTAGTCTTGATACCCATGGTTATGGGATTGCTCAGTCCTCTGTGGCTCATAGATTCAACACACACCTGATCCAGGTACGGCCGAGTACGATGCAGGAGATGGATCAGAACTTCAGTGGGAGTTCGATGAAGAGCGTGGTCGTTGTATGTGACGTTTTTCGACAATCAGTAGTGGTTCCTACTAGGGGCGATCCGGGCTTGTGTTCTTTATGGTATCTTTCTCGTTTGGTTTTTCGTCCGTAGTCGGACCCTGTGTTTTGGATGAATGTATGTTATTGTATTTATTGTGTGACGTGGCGAGTGTAAGCCAACTATTTTACTCTTTCATCCCTGTTCTTTTACATGAGTTGTGCGAAGATACCACGCTTGCGATCATTCCAGAATGCGCTTATGTCTCTAAGTCATGCCTCGACACGTAGGAGATATAATCCCATCCTGGGCATTACAACCTTTGAGTGGTGGTTTATTTTATTATAGTAACGGAGCTCACGATATTTTTGTCTAAGTTTTGTGTTGTGAAGTTTTCAAGTTTTGGGTATTGCTTTGATGGACTATGGAACAAAGAGTGGCAAGAGCCTAAACTTGGGGATGCCCAAGGCACCCGAAGGTAAAATTCAAGGACAACCAAAAGCGTAAGCTTGGGGATGCCCCGGAAGGCATCCCCTCTTTCGTCTTCATCTATCGGTAACTATACTCGGGACTATATTTTTGTTCACCACATGATATGTGTTTTACTTGGAGCGTCATGTATTATTTGAGTATTTGCTTGTTAGTTTTCCACAATCATCCTTGCTGGACACACCTTGTTGAGAGAGATAAATATGGCCTAGGAATTGTTAGAACACTCTATGTGCATTAGTTATATCTTTTGAGTTAAATAGTTTGCTCTAGTGCTTCACTTATATCTTTTAGAGCACGGTGGTAATTTATTTTGTAGAAATTGTTGATCTCTCATGCTTCACTTATATCCTTTTGAGAGTCAATTAGAACATCATGGTAATGTGCTTTGGCTATAAAACTAGCCTTCACATGATAGGCATCCAAGATGAATGTAGTAAAAACTTTCATACTAAGTGCATTGAATATGATGAGAAGTTGGATGCTTGATAATTGTTTTGAGATATGAGGATAGTGATATTAGAGTCATGCTAGTGGAGTTATTATGAAATTGAGAAATATTTGTGTTAAAGTTTGTGATTCCCGTAGCATGCAGGTATGGTGAACCGCTATGTGACGAAGTTAGAGCATGAGGTATTTGTAGAGTGTCCTCCTTTGTGTGGAGGTCGGGGGCGTGTGATGGTTAACTCCTACCAACCTCCCCCCTAGGAGCAAGCGTTGATTTCTTTGTTTTGATTACTCATAAAATTTTGCAATAAGTATATGAGTTCTTATGACTAATGTTGTGTCCATGGATTATACGCACTCTCACCCATCCACCATTGCTAGCCTCTCTTGTACCGCACAAGTTTCGCCGGTACTATACACCCACTATATACCTTCCTCAAAATAGCCACCATATATCTTCCTCAAAACAGCCACCATACCTACCTATCATGGCATTTCCATAGCCATTCCGAGATATATTGCCATGCAACTTTCCATCGTTCCGTTCATATGACACGCTTCATATTGTCATATTGCCATGCATGATCATGTAGTTGACATCGTATTTGTGGCAAAGCCACCATGCATAATTTTTCATACATGTCACTCTTGATTCATTGCACATCCCGGAACACCGCCGGAGGCATTCGTATAGAGTCATACTTTGTTCTAGTATCGATTTGTAATATCGAGTTGTAATTCAATATAAGTGTGATGATCATCATTATTAGAGCATTGTCCCATGTCAGGAAAGGCCAAACAAAAGAAAAGGCCCCTCCAAAAAAAGAAAAAAAGAAAAAAAAAAGAAAAAAAAGAAAAAAGAGAAAAGAAAAGAAAAAGGGAGAATTGCTACTATCTTTTCCACACTTGTGCTTCAAAGTAGCGCCATGTTCTTCATGATAGAGAGTCTCATGTTTAGTCACTTTCATATACTAGTGGGAATTTTTCATTATAGAACTTGGCTTGTATATTCCAACGATGGGCTTCCTCAAATGCCCTAGGTCTTCGTGAGCAAGCAAGTTGGATGCACACCCGCTTAGTTTCTTTTGTTGAGCTTTCATACATATTTAGCTCTAGTGCATCCGTTATATGGCAATCCCTACTCACTCACGTTGATATCTATTGATGGGCATCTCCATAGCCCGTTGATACGCCTAGTCGATGTGAGACTATCTCCCTCCTTTTTGTCTTCTCCACAACCACCACTCTATTCCACATAGTGCTATATCTATGGCTCACGCTCATGTATTGCGTGAAAGTTGAAAGGTTTGAAAGAATAGAGTATAAAAACAAGTGCTTGGCTTAAACCAGGGTTGTGCATGATATGAATATTTTGTGTGATGAAGAGGGAGCATAGCCAGACTATATGAATTTGTAGGGATAACTTTCTTTAGCCATAGTATTTTGAGAAGACATGATTGCTTTGTTAGTATGCTTGAAGTATTATTATTTCTTTTGTCAATATAGACTTTTGTCTTGAATCTTTTAGATCTGAACATTCATGCCACAATAAAGAGAACTACATTGAAAATTATGTTGGTTAGCATTCCACATCAAAAATCCTGTTTTTATCATTTACGTACTTGAGGACGAGCAGGAATTAAGCTTGGGGATGCTTGATACGTCTCCAACGTATCTATAATTTTTTATTGTTCCATGCTATTATTTATGATGTTTTGGATGTTTAATGGGCTTTGTTATATACTTTATATTATTTTTGGGACTAACCTATTAACCCAAAGGCCTAGTCCAGATTGCTGTTTTTTTTGCCTATTTCAGGGTTTTACAGAAAAGGAATATCAAACAGAGTCCAAATGGAATGAAACTTCGGGAGAGATATTTTTGGAGCAAAACACGCACGGGAGACTTGAGAACCACGGAATAGGGCTGACATGGCGTCCACGAGGGTGGGGGGCGCCCCCCCTCCTACAAGGAACGCCCCCTGCCTCATGGGCCCCACGTCTGTCCCCCAGTGCCCTCCTTCTTCCTATATATACCTACGTACCCCGAAACCATCAGAAACAGAGAGAAAACCCTAGTTACACTGCCGCAACCTTCTGTTCCCGTGAGATCCCATCTTGGGGCCTGTTCCAGAGCTCCGCCGGAGGGGGGATCTATCACGGAGTGCTTATACATCATCATCATCGCCTCACCATGAGTTGTGAGTAGTTTACCACAGACCTTCGGGTCCATAGTTAGTACTTAGATGACTTCTTCTCTCTCTTTGGATCTCAATACCAAGTTCTCCTCGGTCTTCGAGGAGATCTATTCGATGTAATCTCTTTTTGCGGTGTGATTGTCGAGATCCGATGAATTGTGGGTTTATGATCAAGATTATCTATGAGAAATATTTGGTTGTTTTCTAAACTCTTTTATGTATGATTATAATATCCTTGCAAGTCTCTTCGAATTATTGGTTTGGATTGGCCTACTAGATCTATAGTTCTTACAATGGGAGAAGTGCTTGGCTTTGGGTTCAATTTTGCGGTGTCCTTTCCCAGTGACAGTAGGGACAGCAAGGCAAGTATTGTATTGTTGCCATCAAGGATAAATATGTGGGGTTTATACCATGTTATTTGAGTTTATCCCTCTACATCATGTCATCTTGCTTAAGGCGTTACTCTGTTCTTATGAACTTAATACTCTAGATGCGTGTTGGATAGCGGTCGATGTGTGGAGTAATAGTAGTAGATGCAGAATCATTTTGGTCTACCTGTCTCGGACGTGATGCCTGTATATACTGATCATGCCTAGATAGTCTCATAATTATTCGCTTTTTTATCAATTGCCCGACAGTAATTCATTCACCCACCGTAGAAATATGCTATCATGAGAGAAGCCACTAGAGAAACTTATGGCCCATGGGTCTATTCTCAACATATCAATCTACAATCTACTTTACTTTTCCGTTTTTACTTTCTGTTCTTATATAAAAAATACCGAAAATATCAAACTATCATCTCTATTAGATCTCACTTTCGTAAGTGACGGTAAAGGGATTGACAATCCCTCATCGCGTTGGCTGCGAAGTTCTTATTTGTTTGTGCAGGTGCGAGGGACTCGTGCGTGGTCTCCTACTGGATTGATACCTTGGTTCTCAAAAACTGCGGGAAATACTTACGCTACAATGCTGCATCACCCTTTCCTCTTCGAGGGAATACAATGCAAGCTCGAGAAGTAGCAAGACTCTCTAAATGGGAAGGCCCTTGCGTTATTGAAGAGGTCTATCGTTCCGGTGCCATAAAAATCAACAACTTTGAAGGCACCAATCCAAAGGTGGTAAACGGCCAAAGAGTCAAACATTATATCTCAAGTAATCCCATAAATGTTGAAACCAATGTTATTGAAACCGTAACCCCGGAGGAATACATAAGGGACACTTTCATGAACAATTCAGACTCTCAAAAGGAAGAGGTATGTAGTACAGTAAGTAAACCGACTCCAAAACAGTTCTAATGGCAATTTTTATCCGTTTTGGAATATTTAAGAAAATATGAAAATAAGAAGTAGTCCGAATGGGACACGAGGCGTCCACGAGGGTGGAGGGCACACCCTACCCCCTGGGCGCGCCCCCTACCTCTTGTGCCCTGCAGACTCCGTTTTCTTGCACGATATTCCTTTTGGTCGGCAAAAATTCATTAAATAATCTACCAAAGGTTTTGACCACGGTACCACGACAAAATCCTCTGTTTTTGTTTCGAGTTGTTTCTGTCGCAGATTAGAGCAAGATGTCTTCTCGGGAGTTAGTTGGAGAGAGTCGGGTGTCTCATCCGACACTAGGACCAGGAGCAAACAGTGATGCTGACCACTTTGGGCCATCAACGGAGGAAGAGATGGAGGCTGACTTGAAAAGTATAGATGCCACGGAGGAAGACCAATAAGTTACTTCTCGTTTTCGAGCCGGATTCACGATGGGGGAACTACAGAGCTCAGCCATTCCAAACTCGGTCATCCCTTCCAATGTCAAGTTTCTTTCTTATGAAAATATGAAAAAGAGTGTTACTTGTTCTCCCGTAGCTATGCAATATCCTTGGGTGAAAGCAGCTTTAGCCGTCGCCGGCAAGCTCCACAGGGAAATAATGGACCTCAAGCAGCAAGTTAACAAGCTCGAGGAGGAGAATCGTATCCTAAGGGGTATCATCGCCAAGAATATCACATCACCACCCCCAAAGAAAGAGACATAATCATATGCGTATGGGCACTCCCCTTGGCAACTGCCAAGCTTGGGGGAGGTGCCCCGGTATCGTATCACCATCACACTCCTATCTTTACCGTTTTTCTTAGTTCGATCCTTTTGGTAATATCTTGATCTAGTAGAATAAAGTTTAGTATGATCTAGTTGTGAGCTTTGCTTTATGATCTTTATCTATGTAATCGAGTCTGGGAGCTATAAAATAAAGATTAGTTTTGATTCAAGGGCTTGATTATCTCACCATGACCATGAAAGAATAAAAAAAGAATCAAAGAGATCATATTGATCTTATGGAGAGTAATGACTTCACATATAAAGAGTATGATGAATATAAAATGTTGAGAGTTGACAAACATAGTTTTGGTCATCGTTGCAATTAATAGGAAGTAATAAAGAAATAGAGGTTTTCACATGCAAATATACTATCTTGGACATATTTTATGATTGTGAGCAGATGTTGGACAAGGAAGACAACGTAATGGCTTATGTTTTCCTATATCTGAAATAAAGTATGTTGTCATGGATCATCCAACATGTTGAGTTGCCTTTCCCCCTCATGCTAGCCAAACTCCTTGCACCAAGTAGAGATACTACTTGTGCTTCCAAACATCCTTAAACCCAGTTTTTCATGAGAGTCCACCATATCTACCTATGGATTGAGTAAGATCCTTCAAGTAAGTTGTCATTGTTGCAACTCTCTAAATGTGTATGATCAACTAGTGTGGAGAAAATAACCTTTATACGATCTTGTGATATGGAAGCAATAAAAGCGACGGACTGCATAATAAAGGTCCATATCACAAGTGGCAATATAAAGTGAAGTTCTTTAGCGCTAAGATTTTGTACAGCCAACCATAAAAGCACATGACAACCTCTGATTCCCGCTGCGAAGGGCCTATCTATTGTTCTTACCTTATAAGAGTCACGGTGATCTTCACCTTTCCTTTTTACATTTTATCCTTTGGCAAGCACATTGTGTTGGAAAGATCCTAACATATATACCCAATTGGATGTAAGTTTTCATAAACTATTATTGTTGATGTTACCCTTGAGGTAAAAAGTTGGGAGGCAACACTATAAGCCCCTATCTTTCTCTGGGCCCGATTAAAACTCCATACCCATAAGTATTGCGTGAGTGTTAGCAATTGTGAAAGACTAAATGATAGTTGAGTATGTGGACTTGCTAAAAAGCTCTTATATTGATTCTTTCTGATGTTATGATAAATTGCAATTACTTCAGTGACCGAGATTATTGTTTGCTAGTTTTCAATGAAGTTTCTGATTCATACCTGACATTGTGAATATATATGTTGCTGTTATAAGAATGATCATGATGCCCTCATGTCCGTATTTTATTTTATCGACACCTCTATCTCTAAAACATGTGGAAATATTTTTTGATGTCGGCTTGCGCTTGAGGACAAGCGAGGTCTAAGCTTGGGGGAGTTGATACGTCCATTTTGCATCATGCCTTTATGTTGATATTTATTGCATTATGTGCTGTTGTTACACATTATGTCACAATACTTATGACTTTTCTCTCGTGTTTCACATGGTTCACATGAAGAGGGAGAATGCCGGCAGCTGGAATTCTGGGCTGGAAAAGAAGCAAACATTGGAGACCTATTCTGCACAACTCCAAAAGCCCCGAAACTCCACGAAAGTCAGTTTTGGAAAATATAAAAAATATCTGGAGAAGAAAGTACCGGAGGGGGCCACCTGGCAGCCCCCCGATGCCCATCTTCTGCTATATCAAGTGTTTTGACCTGGAAAAAATCATAAGGAGGTTTTCGGAATGAAGCGCCACCGTCTTGAGGCAGAACCTTGGCGGAACCAATCTAGGGCTCCGGCGGAACTGTTCTGCCGGGGAACCTTCTCTCCGGGAGGGGGAAATCGTCACCATCATCATCATTAACAACGCTCCCATCTTGGGGAGGGTTATCTCCATCAACATCTTCGCCAACACCATCTCCTCTCAAACCCTAGTTCATCTCTTGTATCCAATCTTTGTATCAAAACCTCAGATTGGTACCTGTGGGTTGCTAGTAGTGTTGATTACTCCTTGTAGTTGATGCTAGTTGGTTTATCCGGTGGAAGATCATATGTTCAGATCCATTATGCATATTAATACCCCTCTGATTATGAACATTAATATGATTTGTGAGTAGTTACATTTGTTCTTGAGGACATGGGAGAAGTCTTGCTATAAATAGTCATGTGAATTTGGTATTCATTCGATATTTTGATGAGATGTATGTTGTCTTTCCTCTAGTGGTGTCATGTGAACATCGACTACATGAAACTTCACCATTGTTTGGGCCTAGAGGAAGGCATTGGGAAGTAATAAGTAGATGATGGGTTGTTAGACTGACAGAAGCTTAAACCCTAGTTTATGCGTGGCTTCGTAAGGGGCTGATTTGGATCCATATGTTTCATGCTATGGTTAGGTTTACCTTAATACTTCTTTTGTAGTTGCGGATGCTTGCAATAGAGGTTAATCATATGTGGGATGCTTGTCCAAGTAAGGGAAGCACCCAAGCACTGGTGCACCCACATACCAAATTATCGAAGTAACGAACGCGAATCATATGAGCGTGATGAAAACTAGCTTGACGATAATTCCCATCTGTCCTCGGGAGCGCTTTCCATCATATAAGAGTTTGTACAGGCTTGTCCTTTGCTACAAAAAGGATTGGGCCATCTTGTTGCACCTTATTTACTTTTACTACATGTTACTCGTTACAAATTACCTTATCACAAAACTATGTGTTAAGAATAATTTCAGTGCTCTCAGAGAAACCTTACTGAAAAATGTCTATCATTTCCTTCTGCTCCTCGTTGGGTTCGAACTCTTACTTATCGAAAGGACTACGATAGATCCCCTACACTTCTGGGTCATCAATATCCCATTGCAAGACATACATCAAGTGGTCTCACATACAAAGATTCAATTCAACATAACAAAACATCAAAGGAAAAGACTCAATTCATCACAAGGTAGAGAGGGGGAGAAACACCATATGATTCAACTATAGTAACAAAGCTCGCGGTACATCAATATCGTGCCAAATCAACAACACGAGAGAGAGAGAGAGATCAAACACATAGCTACTCGTACATACCCTCAGCTCCGAGGGTGAACTACTCCCTCCTCGTCATGGAGACCATCGGGATGATGTCGATGTCCACTGGTGATGGTTTCCCCCTCCGACAGGGTGCCGGAATAGGCTCTCGAGAGGTTTTTCGTGGCTACAGAGGCTTGCGGTGGCGGAACTCCCGATCTAGGTTTCTGTCTGGGGGTTTTGGTATTTATAGGAATTTTTGGCGTTGAGAACAAGTCAGGGGGTCCATGAGTCGAGGACAAGGTAGGGGGAAGTGCCCTAGGGGGGTGGGCGCGCCCCCACCCTTGTCTTGACTCGCGACTCTTCTGGCCCAACTCTTTTGCTTCGGGGGCTTCTTTTGGTCCATAAAAAATCACCGTAACTTTTCAGCTCATTTGGACTCCGTTTGATATTCCTTTTTTGCGAAACTCAAAATCAAGGAAAAAAACAGAAACTGGCATTGGGCTCTAGGTTAATAGGTTAGTCCCAAAAATAATATAAAATAGCATATAAATGCATATAAAACATCCAAGATGGATAATAAATAGCATGGAACAATCAAAAATTATAGATACTTTGGAGACGTATCAAATATGTAGGAACCAATATGGGAATCTAGGTCCCGCTATTGGTTATTGACCAGAGAGGTGTCTCGGTCATGTCTACATAGTTCTCAAACCCGTAGGGTCCGCACGCTTAACGTTCGTTGACGATATAGTGTTATATGAGTTATGTGATTTGGTGAAGAAATATTGTTCGGAGTCCCGGATGAGATCACGGACATGACGAGGAGTCTCGAAATGGTCGAGAGGTAAATATTGATACATAGGACGATGGTATTTGGACACTGGAAGTGTTTCTAAGAGTACCGGGTACTTATTGGGTCACCAGAGAGGAGTTTTTCGGGCAACCCCAGCAAAGCTATGGGCCTTATGGGCTAAGAGAGGGAACACACCAGCCCACAAGGGGCTGGTGCGCCCCCTATAGAGGTCGTCCTATGAGGAGGAGAAGGAAGGAGGGGAGGGAAAGGAAAGTGTGGAGTAGGACTACCCCTTTCTTCCCTCCCTCCTCTTTCCTTCCCCCTTCTTCATACAAGGAAAGGGGGGTGCAGGGCAAGGCAGGGCCCCTAGGGGTGGCGGCGGCCAAGCCCTAGGGCCCCCTGGCTCCCTCCCGTCCCCTCCCACCTATATATATATATATATATGTGGGTAGGGGGCGCCACACAAGTACACACAACATTGTCTTAGCCGTGTGCGGCGACCCCGTCCACTGTTTCCTCCCTCTGTCATATTTTCGTAGTGGTTAGGCGAAGCCCTGCGGAGATCGCATCACCATCACCGTCACCACACCGTCGTGCTGCCGGAACTCATCCACTACCTCGCCGTCTTGCTGGATCAAGAAGGCGGAGGACGTCATCGAGCTGAACGTGTGCTGAACGCGGAGGTGCCGTCCGTTTGGTGCTCGGTCGGTTGGAATGCGAAGAAGTTCGACTACATCAACTGCGTTGTCTAACGCTTCCACTTACGGTCTACGAGGGTACGTAGACACACTCTCCCCCTCGTTGCTATGCATCTCCATGGATAGATCATTGCGTGTGCATATTTTTTTTGGTTTTACATGCAACGTTCCCCAACAATTTATTTCTATCCAAATACCTTTTTGGTAGTGTACATGTAGTTCAAATATTATTTATATCCTATAAATACCTAAAAATCCATTCAATGCATAAAAATAGCAAATGAGTTTAGAAAAGGGTTTAACTATAACATCACACATTTAATCTACTATGTTGTTTATTGAAAACGATTGGAGTTGGGTCAATATTTTTTGAATTCAATATAATAGTATCTTAAATTGGAGTTTCCAGAAAAGTAATACAAATGTATCACACGTAATTTCTTTGCCAATGATGTGTAATGTATGAATCCCACACGATAACACTGACCAAACCATGTGCCCATGCGTCTTCACCCCGATGAATGTATTCATTAATGGCATTTAAAAAGCTTAGCGACGAAGCTCATTGCCCATATCTATCTTTAAAACCCCAATGTTGATGCCTCGCCGTGATCCATACATATTTCCCCATGCCGCACGGTTGGCACTAGTGGAGAAATGGCTAGCCACAACTTCTGTTGGTAACGTGTCAATTGTCATCAACGCCAACACTATATTTTTAAATAGTGTTGATGTTGACTTATTTCGTACGCGATGGCTATGGGCTTAGTGGTGGCATGGAATTATTGTAGCACAACATTGACATTTTCTGAGTTTTTTTCTCCTTTGTTCTAAAGTTTGTTATGGTGTGCCCTGTTAGTGCCACGACAACAGTAGTACATCTTCTATCTACGACCCCGGCATGGCCGAGTGAATTTTACATCTTTTTTTTCTCGTTTACCACCAACTCCACCGTCGCCACCACCTTCGGGCCTTGCCAAGCATCGCCGCACGTGACCTCCGCCGCCACCTACGAACCTCGCCCGGCGTCGCCGTCGCTACCGTTGTCGCCTCCGGGTCACTAGGTGAGATCCCCTCCCCTTGCGCCTCTTTTCCACCCCTCCACATGTTGAATTCGCTTTAGTATGTATTGTATACTTAGTGTATAATTTTTCAGGTAGTGTTGAATACTGTTGTAGCTAGTACAACCGGATAATAGTGTTTTTGCATGTGTTGATTGAGTAGTGCACCTATAATCCGATTATACTTAGTAGAATTTGATTTATCTAGTAGTGTACAATCCGGTTGTATGCTTAGTGTATAATTTTTTTAGCTAGTGTTGAATATGTTTTAGTGTACAATCGGATAATAGTCTTTTTGTACGTGTTGATTGATTGCTTTTTTTTGCTATAACCATTTGTTGTGTGTGTGTGTGTGTTTTTTTACATAGATCATCCCATGCATTGTGAGGTTGGAATTCAATGAGCTGACTAAAGACACCATAGTCTTCGAAGCTCCTGGGCTCCCCTACACTTTGGAGGTCGAAAAAGGACCAACAATGACCTAGCTGGAGGAGATGGAATGGATCATTTCCTCGCCCACAATTGTCTCACTAGGGATGAATTGATCACCTTCTCCTTAAGAGGACCAATACCCAGGCTAGTTGTTAACTATGATGTCATCTTTGATCATAGAATGCAGTTCAATGGTGATGAGACCAACAACCTCTTGGAAAAACTTTTGTACCGTGATCACTATGTTGGGGGTGCCATTCATGATCCGTCTAACAATGACCAATGTAACCATACACCATGTTATGGTACATAGGTTACTTGACTAGATGTGTAGATTATAATCGACATGCTTAATGTAGAATATGTTGATGTACTTAATTAGTTATGTAGATTATGATTGATATGCTTAGTGTGGAGAATATATATAGGGAATTGAGGCTGATGAACCAGGCTATGTTGGAGTATGTGTCAGGACCGGTTTTCCAATAAAACATTTATTGAAAAATCGCCCCTTTCATCAAGCTAGTATAGAGAAATCCTCCATACTGGCAGACAAATCCTTGATACAGAATTCCAGAAGTGCTAAATATTATACAGGGTTGAGCTGAAGCTGCTCAACAATTTATTACAAGCACGCCAATATTATACATAGAGGCGGATATGACACAACTGGAAATGGTGGCGTAACTACTAACTCGTGGATATAGTGGTGGTGGATATATCACAGTGATGTGGGTGGTGTGACTCCAATATCTTACACTCATCAAGCGTCGGAGTGAGGCTTGATGATTTATTTATGGTGGCGGAAACGTATATAATACAAGTGACCAACTCCAGGATCGCAAGGGACTGACTGGGACTCCTCTAGGCGTCGGACTCGCTATCGAACTCTTCATCCATAAGATCGCCTTCATCAACATCTGGCCAAATCAACAAGCCAGGTGAGTACTTTGAATGTACTCGCAAGACAGTTCGGACATAAGATATAACAAATGCAAACATGATGCATACGAGCAATAATGCACACGTGAGTAATTCAATTGGCACTACAATAGATAAGAACAGCTAAAGACCGATCGGGTGTCTGAAGCGACGCCTCGAAAGGTAAAATAGAACAACATGCCGCAGTCGGGCGTCGGGGCGACACCGCAGAAAGGGCTTATATCAAAGGTAAATAACAAGAATGCCACAGTCGGACGTCTGAGCGACATCGCATAAAGGGCTTATATCAAAAGTAAATAACAAGAATGCCACAGTCGGACGTCTGAGCGACATCACATAAAGGGCTTATATCAAAAGTAAATAACAAGAGTGCCACAGTCGGACGTCTGAGCGACATCACATAAAGGGCTTATATCAAAAGTAAATATTCGAGTAGTTCCTGGAGGTAGTACCATCCTAAGGAAATACTCAGCACATAAAAGTAAACAAGTTAGTCAATTCACAGAAGTATCATTCCACCGGGTTTACCCTGACACTGAGACTGACACGGATCAGCTAACCAACATCCTCGACCAAGGACTTGGTTACACGAATGGTTTTGACTCTGCAGAGCTTGTACTTTACCACAGCCAACGGATTTCGGTAGTCACTAAAGACTAATTCCGTTCACGATGTTTCAGATGAAAACACATCTAACCGGTACACACCCATTCCACATTCCGTTGCTAGGAATCACCCTAGACAACGTTCAATAAAACTCCTGAGGCGGGGAGGCCACTCCTCGAATAGCATGGGATCAAATTTATATTCGCGCGCTCTAAGGGGTGCCCCCCTCTCGGTCCCAACCGGAAACACCCATGCCCCCTGACCGGATGACGGCTTTAATCCAGGGCCATGGAACCTTCATCACGGCCTCTCTATTTGGTGTGTACCGAGAAAGAGGTTTGCAACTTACTAAACCGCATTCTTTAAAGAAAACATGTGGCAGCACAAAAAGAGAATTGAACGGGGTCGAGACTTGACCCACGTCGACACCGGAGTTAAACAGATGTTAAAGAACTGGCATGCTCCAACAATACCAGCTTACAACCTGTCATGCCACAACATGACTAGGTTGTCTCTCCATATCACGGTCTCATCAAGTTTGTATCTCACTTGCCACTTACCATGCATGAAATATAACATTCAACAATGCCTATATAAACATGCCATAAGAAAAGCCTCTCAAGCAAACATGAAAAACATTCGTCATATCAAAAGTTCAAACATGCTTGCCTGGTTCGGAGTAGTCGGAGTCTAGTTCGGCGAGGTTTGCGGCTCCGTCACCTCCGTCGGTATCTACGGTATAAAAGAAACCGAATACTACGTAAATACGTGCATGCACAAGAAGTGTTCCAATATTTTTCAAATAAATATGATAAAAAACTAGGCAGAATTATAAAGATGACAGAAAAAGAATCAACTAAAAATCCTTTTTAGTTTAAAAGTTATAAAGAAAACAGACCCAGGGGCTAGTCTGTAATAAAACAGAAACTACCCAGGGTTTAGTTTGAATAAACAGAAAACGCTTCGGATGGAAATACGCCGAACCAAATGGAAAGCGCACTTTGCCCGAAGGTGTTTTCAGAAAACGGTTCGAATAAGAATAGGAAGCTGACAGGGGGGGCCCGCATGTCAGGTTTAAAAAGGGGGAAACAGAGTCGCCGGCGCCAGAGGCCTGCGGCGATCGCCGGCGGCGAACTACTGCGAGGTAGAGGGAGGGAGAGGTACCGGCGTGTTCAGGAGACTCTTCCGCGTCGGTGGGTGGTGGAAGCGACCGAGGGGAGGCACCACAACGACGGCGACTTCCTCGACGGCGGACGGCGGCGTCGGGCGATGGTGGATCTCACCGGACAGGGCTTCTGGCTACGAATTAAAGCTTGGGTTAGACCAGGTGGTGGACTAGGAGGCTGATGACCGAGTTTGAGGAGCTGGGATGCTCTCACCAGAGCGGAACTTGCCGGAGCCCGAAGCGGATCGGGGCGGCCGGAGTCGGGGAAGAAGGCCCTCCCGAGGCCCCTTGAGTGGTTTTGGCGAGGTTATGGAGAGGTGTGGTGGGCGCGGTGGCTTCACAACGCCTCTGGAGCTCTATTTATAGGCTGGCGAGGGAGGTGCCGCGGACGGAGTATCTCCGGCGGGGGATTACGGCGAGGTAGGGGTCGGACAGGTAGTTTAGGTGGCTGAGCATCTTCAGTGTGGTCTACTGGTTCCATTCCGCGTCTAAGTTCGATCGTAACCTGCTTGCTCCGCTGTTTCAACGGAACGGCGCATCACGGGCTCGGCGGCGGCAGAGAGCGCGCTCTGCGCTGCTCAGGCCACGGCGACGGTTCTGCAGCGCGTTCTGAGAGAGAAGAGGGACACGCGGAGGCCACCGGTGGTTTGGGCGGTGCGGAGCGGCGCCGTGTTGCAGGGCTCATCCCTGTTGGCCGCCACGGGCGGTACTGTCGCCGCTGCACTCGCCGGAGACGACGAGACAGCTCAGCACCGACGCCCGCGTCCAGCCAACCGACCATGCGGCGCACGGATAAGAAGAGGGAGCAGTGCACAAGTGGCCAAGCGAGTCACTGGCGAGATGGGCGACGGCGACTGAAGAAACGACACTGAAGACTGAAGCTTGACACTGAACTCTGAACTCAACAGAAACAGTGCAAGAAAGGTGTTTGATGAAATGTTTGATGCATGTGGGGAATTTTCCTTGAGCTGGGGCTTGGTGTGGGGGTCTCTTGATGCATCTGGAGGCTGCATGAATTTCCTCAGAATTTTTGGAAGGAAGAAAGAATGAATTTCACCAAAAATGACAAATCTGCTCCAAACTTGCAGCAAGTATATTTTGAAAATTTTTGAACTGATGACCAGTAGGTCTAGATGGATAAGAGTTGAGGTTACTAAGGACTAGCCCTAGGAACTTGTTTGGAGCAAAGATTCAAAAGGAAACTAGTAGTTCCTTTGTAAACC
Source organism: Secale cereale (assembly GCA_902687465.1). Taxonomy (NCBI): domain Eukaryota; kingdom Viridiplantae; phylum Streptophyta; class Magnoliopsida; order Poales; family Poaceae; genus Secale; species Secale cereale. The sequence goes on along the minus strand of LR738711.1, from coordinate 765,629,763 downwards.
ACTAGGGTCCAAATAAATGACAGAAAAATATTTTGTGGTTTAAATAAATAGAAATAAAATCTATAAGAAGTTGAAACCTGTTGGAAATGAAGCTTAGCTTGGCCCAAGATAGGGAAGAAGATTTTGGAGGAAAGTTACCCACCAAGGTCATGGCAAGAGGGTACTCTTTTGAATAGGTAGGGATAAATCCAAGGATTTAAAAGAGTTCTTCTAAACAAAGAAATAGCAAAATGATCCAAAAGTAATTGTGTTGAACCAACACAAGTTGAAAGACCCTCAAAACCAGAATCAAAAATTGAGAAGGGCTCAAAAAGATTTGTCAGAAGTAAAAATTTGGGAAGAAGGGTCTCTCAAAGGAAAAATTCAATAACCTCCTTTAAATCAAATAAAGCATTTGGTAAAACCCAAACCAAAAATTTTTGGGGTGTTACAACACCCACCCCCTTAGGAAAAATCTCGTCCCCGAGATTCCGGCTGATCCTCAAATAGGTGTGGGTACTCTGTTCGAAGAAAATCCTCTCTCTCCCAAGTTGCTTCATCTTCGGTGTGGTTGCTCCACTGAACCTTGAAGAATTTAATTGTCTTCTGACGGGTCCTCCTTTCAGACTCCTCCAATATTTTTACTGGACGTTCCCTGTATGTGAGGTCCGGTTGCACGTCAATGTTCTCATGAGATACACGCTTTTCTGGGTTGCTTACACACTTCCTCAGTTGTGATATATGGAACACGTTATGGACGTCAGATAGTTCTTTGGGTAGGTCTAGCTGGTAGGCTACTGCGCCTCTTCGTGCAGTCACACGGAAAGGTCCAATAAAACGTGGTGCTAGCTTTCCCTTGATTTTGAATCGCTGCAGGCCCCGCATAGGGGATACTCTTAGATACACATAGTCACCGGGTTCAAAACTGACTTCACGATGTTTCTGGTCATAATAACTCTTTTGTCGGCTCTGGGCTGTCTTGAGTTGGTCCCTGATTAATTTAACCTTCTCCTCAGCTTCTTTGAGCATGTCTGGGCCGAAGATACGGCTGTCTCCTGTCTCTGACCAATTTAGTGGGGTACGGCATCTTCGCCCATACAAAGCTTCAAAAGGTGCCATCTGTAGACTGGATTGGTAACTGTTGTTGTATGCGAACTCGGCATATGGTAAGCTTTCTTCCCAGCTGGTTCCATAAGTGAGAACACATGCTCTCAGCATGTCCTCTAAAATTTGGTTTATACGCTCAGTCTGTCCTCCAGTCTGTGGGTGATATGCCGTGCTGAATACTAGTTGAGTTCCCAGAGCTTGTTGCAATGATCCCAAAATTTAGAGACGAATTGAGTGCCTCTGTCGGATATTATGGTCTTTGGGACTCCATGCAGACAAACAATACGGGAGAGATAAAGCTTGGCAAGCTTCTGAGTGGTGTAGGTTGTCTTTACCGGAATAAAATGTGCTACCTTGGTCAACCTGTCTGTGATGACCCATATGGCATCATTTCCGTGTTGTGACCGTGGTAGTCCGACAATAAAATCCATTCCAATCTCGTCCCATTTCCATTCAGGTATCTTGTTTGGCTGTAATAGTCCTGCTGGTTTTTGGTGCTCGGCTTTAATGCGCTGACATGAATCACAACAGGCAATGAATGTGGCTATATCCCTCTTCATACCGTGCCACCAAAATCTTTCCTGAATGTCCTTGTACATTTTTGTTCCTCCAGGGTGGATGGAATATGGAGCGGTATGGCCTTCGGTCAAAATTTGCTGTTTGAGGTCTTCTATATTTGGCACGCAAAGCCTGTCTCCGTACCATAATATTCCCTCACTGTCTACGACAAATTCCGAGGCTTTGCCCATACACACTTTTCTTTTTATGCCTTCGATGCTGGGGTGTCCATGCTGGGCTCTCTTAATTTGTTCCATCAGGGTGGGTTGTATTTCTAAATTTGATATAGAGCCTTCAGTGACCAACATCATGTTGAGTTTGGCAAACTCCCTTTGAAATTCTGGTCTTAAGTTTTGTGAGCTGTCGTTGCTGGAGTTTGGATTACGGCTGAGAGCATCTGCCACTACATTTGCCTTTCCTGGATGGTAGTGAATGCCGACATCATAGTCTTTTACTAGTTCCAACCAGCGTCGTTGTCGCAAATTGAGTTCTGGTTGTGTGAAAATATATTGGAGGCTTTTATGGTCTGTATATATTTCACAACGGTTTCCAAGCAAAAAGTGCCTCCATTCTTTGAGTGCATGAATAACTGCTGCTAATTCCAAGTCATGAGTGGGATAGTTCTCTTCATGCTTTCGCAGTTGCCTAGAAGCATATGCGACTACTTTGCCTTCTTGCATTAATACGCATCCGAGGCCTTTCCGGGACGCGTCGCAATATACTTCAAAATTTTTGTGTATGTCTGGTACGACCAATACTGGTGCTGTGGTTAATCTCTTTTTGAGTTCTTGGAAACTTTTCTCGCAATCCTCAGTCCACACAAATTTCTTATCCTTCTTGAGTAGCTGTGTCATAGGCTTTGCTACGGTGGAGAATCCTTCAATAAATCTTCTGTAATATCCAGCCATTCCCAGAAAGCTTCGTACGTCGGTTACGTTGGCTGGTGGTTTCCAGTCGAGTACAGCCTTGACTTTTTCTGGGTCTACGGCAACACCTTCTTGGGTTAACACGTGGCCCAGAAAACCAACCTGTTTCAGCCAAAATTCACACTTGCTGAATTTGGCGTACAATTGATGCTTCCTTAATTCTCCCAGTACAATTCTGAGATGTTCAGCATGTTCTTCTGGTGTTTTAGAATATACCAAAATATCGTCAATGAACACCACAACAAATTTGTCCATAAACTTCATGAATACTTTGTTCATGAGGTGAACAAAATATGCGGGGGCGTTCGTCAGTCCGAACGGCATTACTGTAAATTCATACAATCCGTATCTGGAAGTGAATGCTGTTTTAGGGATATCTTCTGCCCGTACTTTTAACTGATGATATCCCGATCTTAAATCAATCTTCGAGAAGACCTTGGCTTGTGCAAGCTGGTCAAATAAATCATTGATCCGTGGCAACGGATATTTGTTTTTGATGGTAACCATGTTGAGTGCTCGATAATCTATACATAATCTCAGTGTCCCATCCTTTTTCTTGGCAAATAATACTGGCGAACCCCAAGGTGAGGAGCTGGCCCGGATAAATCCTTTGTCCAGTAATTCTTTTATTTGCTTCTTCAATTCTACCAACTCGGACGGTGCCATTCTATAAGGTTTCTTGTAAATGGGAGTGGTTCCAGGTGCTAGTTCAATAGTGAATTCTATTTCTCGATCTGGTGGCATGCCTGGTAGCTCTTCAGGAAATACATCAGGAAACTCACATACCACTGGAACTTCATTTAAATCTGAAATATCCACCTTATTCAATCTTGGTCGCAATGATACTGGTCTTACTTGAGCTGCAATTTTTATCGTCTTTCCTTGGTGATGAGTGATGATCACAGTCCGATTGAAACAATCGATAAATCCCTTGTTGGTGGTTAACCAGTCCATCCCTAGGATAACATCCAGTCCCTTATTTTCCAATACAATGAGGTTTGCTTGAAACTTTAATCCTTCAAGCTCAATGACCACACCTTGGCAATAACTTTGGGTGATTTGCTTAATTCCGGGGGACTTGATGGTCAGAGAATTTTCCAAGGGGAGAATCGAAAAACCATGTTGCAAAGCAAATTTCTTTGAAATGAACGAATGAGAAGCTCCAGAATCAAACAAAACCGTGGCAGGTATTGTGTTGACAGGAAACGTACCGAGTACGATATCCGGAGCATTTTGCGCTTCTTCCTTGGTCACATGGTTCACGTGACCCTTCTTGTGATTGTTGCTGGGATTGAAGTTGTTACGCTTGGGGGCTGAATTATTTCCACCACTATTTGTCTTGGGGGTCGAGTTTCTTGGTTTTGGGCATTGCTTGGCATAGTGTCCTTCCTCTCCACAAGCGAAGCATGTAACGCCCGGGTGATACGTAAAATCTTTATCCCTTGCATGAAAATTCTTGTTTGAACGGGGAACATTTATTGCGGATTTGTTCACCCCATTTTTCCGAGAATCAATCTTGTTCCGGTTGTCGCGAGATTGAGAAGTCTTGTCCCGCTTGCGCTTGCGAAAATCCTCCAGGCTGCGACGTTCATTCTCCAAGGTGATTGCTTTGTCCACAAGAGTTTTGAAATCTGGAAACGTGTGTACGACCAGTTGGCATTTAAGTGCTGGTGCCAGACCGTCCAGGAATTTTTCCATCTTTTTATTTTCAGTCATACGTTCTTCACTGGCATAACGAGATAGTTGAGTAAACTGGCTATTGTACTCAGTCACTGACATGCTTCTTTGCTTGAGGTCATCAAACTCTCTCTTCTTAATCTTCATAATACTTCTGGGAATGTGCGCCCCACGAAAATTTTCCTTAAATTCTTCCCAGGTGATGTTGTTTTCATTGGGGTGCATATGTAGAAAATTTTCCCACCACGATGCAGCTGCTCCAGTAAGGTAGTGAGGTGCATAAAGTACTTTCTCACGGTCTGAACATTGTGCGATAATTAATTTCCTCTCAATGTCTCGAAGCCAGTCATCAGCCTCAAGGGGTTTATCCGTGTGGGAGAATGTCGGGGGACGCGTCTTTTGTAGTTCAGCCAACTTGGAATGCTGCTGGTATGGTTCACGGTGATTTCTCATGTTGATAATATGGTTCATCATTTCTTGATGTTGCTGCTGGCTTTGCTCATAAAGGCGGCATACTTGAGAAAGTGCTGCTTCACTGTTCTGCTGACTTGACTGCCCCTGTGTGAAATCATTGCTTGCCTGGGTACCATTATTCTCTTCCGGAGGGCTTCGCATGGAACGAGTCCAGGGACGATGCATTTTCCACTCTGGGGTATTTTGCAGAACTCATGAGAAAAACCGAGTAGTAAAAACAATTAATATAGCGAAAGCAGAAATTTTTAAAACTCCAAGATTTTTCAAGAAAACACTTGATTGCGCAAGGAGAAGGACCGCTCAATATCTTACAAGCAAGCCATAATTATACAATACTCACTCAGGATGTGTGTACACATTCCTGACCTGTTATTTAGGCTAGTGCACTTCTCCAGTTCCTACATGATGCGCACACAAACTACTTCTCACCAAGCCTACGTACATATAAAACATATCATACAAGCAGGTACATCGCACGGCTGCTCGGCGCACTCAGTCGGAGATGGTAAATACTTCCTTCGACCTGCCGAGGGTAAGTCCCAGTGCTGCTGGGGACTCAACTTCTTCCTCACTAATAGGCTCCAGGCGCGGGGTACTAGGTCGTGCGGTTGCAATGGGAGTGGTAGGCAGTGCAGCACGAACTGGGGTAGGAGCAATGACTTGGTCAAACTCCTCAGTGGTAGGTAGGCGGCGAGCGGTGGCTCGGATGGCAGGTGCATAGGATGACGAGGACGAGATGAATGACAGTGGTGGTGCTGTATGGAGCAGCTCCCTCCTGTTGGCAACACAGCCCTGAACTGAATCCATACGGGCAGCCACCAAGTCGTCCACGAGGTTATCAAAAGCTGCCTCAAGAGCCTTGAGATACTCAACAAGCATCTCAATAGCATCATCTCGTTCTCCCCTAGTACAAGCGAATGCATAGTGACAAGTGTACGGCACGTGGCAGGGGAGGTAGCGGTAGCGACGAGCCTTCATTGAAGGAAGAGCATCCCGGAGACGCGCTATTGCCTCACGGGCCGCCATCTGCATGGCATGCTTCTCTGTAGGCATGGCCCTCCCAACAAATCGGAAGCGGCGTAATTCAGAACGCCCTCCCTTGAATTGCACCGCAGCTTGGTGCATAGACACGCTGTCGCTGATTTTGTGCTCGTAGAGTGTGAACTCTGGACGAGTCGATGGCCCGATCGCGATCTTGACGATGGAGGCGAGGAGTTTGATAAACCCCTCAGGCACGTTGGCGAACACCTGTGATTCGCAGTCGCGGCCGGCCATCTACAAAAGTAGACAAAAATTCCAGATAGTCAAATCATAAATTTATGATGACTAACAGAAAAATTGCTACAATTGTAATATGCTAAAACAGCACCTATTACGCTAATAACCGATTAGCGAGCGCACCTAGTGGCTTCCTACAGTCAGCCTGGCTCTGATACCAAGGTTGTCAGGACCGGTTTTCCAATAAAACATTTATTGAAAAATCGCCCCTTTCATCAAGCTAGTATAGAGAAATCCTCCATACTGGCAGACAAATCCTTGATACAGAATTCCAGAAGTGCTAAATATTATACAGGGTTGAGCTGAAGCTGCTCAACAATTTATTACAAGCACGCCAATATTATACATAGAGGCGGATATGACACAACTGGAAATGGTGGCGTAACTACTAACTCGTGGATATAGTGGTAGTGGATATATCACAGTGATGTGGGTGGTGTGACTCCAATATCTTACACTCATCAAGCGTCGGAGTGAGGCTTGATGATTTATTTATGGTGGCGGAAACGTATATAATACAAGTGACCAACTCCAGGATCGCAAGGGACTGACTGGGACTCCTCTAGGCGTCGGACTCGCTATCGAACTCTTCATCCATAAGATCGCCTTCATCAACATCTGGCCAAATCAACAAGCCAGGTGAGTACTTTGAATGTACTCGCAAGACAGTTCGGACATAAGATATAACAAATGCAAACATGATGCATACGAGCAATAATGCACACGTGAGTAATTCAATTGGCACTACAATAGATAAGAACAGCTAAAGACCGATCGGGTGTCTGAAGCGACGCCTCGAAAGGTAAAATAGAACCACATGCCGCAGTCGGGCGTCGGGGCGACACCGCAGAAAGGGCTTATATCAAAGGTAAATAACAAGAATGCCACAGTCGGACGTCTGAGCGACATCGCATAAAGGGCTTATATCAAAAGTAAATAACAAGAATGCCACAGTCGGACGTCTGAGCGACATCACATAAAGGGCTTATATCAAAAGTAAATGACAAGAGTGCCACAGTCGGACGTCTGAGCGACATCACATAAAGGGCTTATATCAAAAGTAAATGACAAGAGTGCCACAGTCGGACGTCTGAGCGACATCACATAAAGGGCTTATATCAAAAGTAAATATTCGAGTAGTTCCTGGAGGTAGTACCATCCTAAGGAAATACTCAGCACATAAAGGTAAACAAGTTAGTCAATTCACAGAAGTATCATTCCACCGGGTTTACCCTGACACTGAGACTGACACGGATCAGCTAACCAACATCCTCGACCAAGGACTTGGTTACACGAATGGTTTTGACTCTGCAGAGCTTGTACTTTACCACAGCCAACGGATTTCGGTAGTCACTAAAGACTAATTCCGTTCACGATGTTTCAGATGAAAACACATCTAACCGGTACACACCCATTCCACATTCCGTTGCTAGGAATCACCCTAGACAACGTTCAATAAAACTCCTGAGGCGGGGAGGCCACTCCTCGAATAGCATGGGATCAAATTTATATTCGCGCGCTCTAAGGGGTGCCCCCCTCTCGGTCCCAACCGGAAACACCCATGCCCCCTGACCGGATGACGGCTTTAATCCAGGGCCATGGAACCTTCATCACGGCCTCTCTATTTGGTGTGTACCGAGAAAGAGGTTTGCAACTTACTAAACCGCATTCTTTAAAGAAAACATGTGGCAGCACAAAAAGAGAATTGAACGGGGTCGAGACTTGACCCACGTCGACACCGGAGTTAAACAGATGTTAAAGAACTGGCATGCTCCAACAATACCAGCTTACAACCTGTCATGCCACAACATGACTAGGTTGTCTCTCCATATCACGGTCTCATCAAGTTTGTATCTCACTTGCCACTTACCATGCATGAAATATAACATTCAACAATGCCTATATAAACATGCCATAAGAAAAGCCTCTCAAGCAAACATGAAAAACATTCGTCATATCAAAAGTTCAAACATGCTTGCCTGGTTCGGAGTAGTCGGAGTCTAGTTCGGCGAGGTTTGCGGCTCCGTCACCTCCGTCGGTATCTACGGTATAAAAGAAACCGAATACTACGTAAATACGTGCATGCACAAGAAGTGTTCCAATATTTTTCAAATAAATATGATAAAAAACTAGGCAGAATTATAAAGATGACAGAAAAAGAATCAACTAAAAATCCTTTTTAGTTTAAAAGTTATAAAGAAAACAGACCCAGGGGCTAGTCTGTAATAAAACAGAAACTACCCAGGGTTTAGTTTGAATAAACAGAAAACGCTTCGGATGGAAATACGCCGAACCAAATGGAAAGCGCACTTTGCCCGAAGGTGTTTTCAGAAAACGGTTCGAATAAGAATAGGAAGCTGACAGGGGGGGCCCGCATGTCAGGTTTAAAAAGGGGGAAACAGAGTCGCCGGCGCCAGAGGCCTGCGGCGATCGCCGGCGGCGAACTACTGCGAGGTAGAGGGAGGGAGAGGTACCAGCGTGTTCAGGAGACTCTTCCGCGTCGGTGGGTGGTGGAAGCGACCGAGGGGAGGCACCACAACGACGGCGACTTCCTCGACGGCGGACGGCGGCGTCGGGCGATGGTGGATCTCACCGGACAGGGCTTCTGGCTACGAATTAAAGCTTGGGTTAGACCAGGTGGTGGACTAGGAGGCTGATGACCGAGTTTGAGGAGCTGGGATGCTCTCACCAGAGCGGAACTTGCCGGAGCCCGAAGCGGATCGGGGCGGCCGGAGTCGGGGAAGAAGGCCCTCCCGAGGCCCCTTGAGTGGTTTTGGCGAGGTTATGGAGAGGTGTGGTGGGCGCGGTGGCTTCACAACGCCTCTGGAGCTCTATTTATAGGCTGGCGAGGGAGGTGCCGCGGACGGAGTATCTCCGGCGGGGGATTACGGCGAGGTAGGGGTCGGACAGGTAGTTTAGGTGGCTGAGCATCTTCAGTGTGGTCTACTGGTTCCATTCCGCGTCTAAGTTCGATCGTAACCTGCTTGCTCCGCTGTTTCAACGGAACGGCGCATCACGGGCTCGTCGGCGGCAGAGAGCGCGCTCTGCGCTGCTCAGGCCACGGCGACGGTTCTGCAGCGCGTTCTGAGAGAGAAGAGGGACACGCGGAGGCCACCGGTGGTTTGGGCGGTGCGGAGCGGCGCCGTGTTGCAGGGCTCATCCCTGTTGGCCGCCACGGGCGGTACTGTCGCCGCTGCACTCGCCGGAGACGACGAGACAGCTCAGCACCGACGCCCGCGTCCAGCCAACCGACCATGCGGCGCACGGATAAGAAGAGGGAGCAGTGCACAAGTGGCCAAGCGAGTCACTGGCGAGATGGGCGACGGCGACTGAAGAAACGACACTGAAGACTGAAGCTTGACACTGAACTCTGAACTCAACAGAAACAGTGCAAGAAAGGTGTTTGATGAAATGTTTGATGCATGTGGGGAATTTTCCTTGAGCTGGGGCTTGGTGTGGGGGTCTCTTGATGCATCTGGAGGCTGCATGAATTTCCTCAGAATTTTTGGAAGGAAGAAAGAATGAATTTCACCAAAAATGACAAATCTGCTCCAAACTTGCAGCAAGTATATTTTGAAAATTTTTGAACTGATGACCAGTAGGTCTAGATGGATAAGAGTTGAGGTTACTAAGGACTAGCCCTAGGAACTTGTTTGGAGCAAAGATTCAAAAGGAAACTAGTAGTTCCTTTGTAAACCACTAGGGTCCAAATAAATGACAGAAAAATATTTTGTGGTTTAAATAAATAGAAATAAAATCTATAAGAAGTTGAAACCTGTTGGAAATGAAGCTTAGCTTGGCCCAAGATAGGGAAGAAGATTTTGGAGGAAAGTTACCCACCAAGGTCATGGCAAGAGGGTACTCTTTTGAATAGGTAGGGATAAATCCAAGGATTTAAAAGAGTTCTTCTAAACAAAGAAATAGCAAAATGATCCAAAAGTAATTGTGTTGAACCAACACAAGTTGAAAGACCCTCAAAACCAGAATCAAAAATTGAGAAGGGCTCAAAAAGATTTGTCAGAAGTAAAAATTTGGGAAGAAGGGTCTCTCAAAGGAAAAATTCAATAACCTCCTTTAAATCAAATAAAGCATTTGGTAAAACCCAAACCAAAAATTTTTGGGGTGTTACAGTATGTCTCACAATAACGGGTTCCATCTCAACCTGTGCGTACGTAGCAAACAAGGATGATCAGATTGTCTTAAGCGTGATGGGGTGGAGGGGCTTCCTCGTTAGCTAGAATTTGCACGACGGATAAGCTGTCATAGGTACTATCAGGAACATCAGACTCCACGACTTTAGGATGATGATCGTCATCGACATCATTTAAAATAATGTCTGTGGTTGAGCCATCTATGCTCGTACTAAGTCTTAAGTAAGCTTATTGTAGTGCATGTTGACAATGACTAAGCACTAGTTAGAAATATTTGTAAGATCGATGATTGTCAGATATCTTGGGTATATAATTACGTATGTGATTGATAACCCACAAGTGTAGGGGATCACAATAGTTTTCGAGGGTAAAGTATTCAACCCAAATTTATTGATTCGACACAAGGGGAGCCAAAGAATACTCTTAAGTATTAGCAGCTGAGTTGTCAATTCAACCACACCTGGAAACTTAGTATCTGCAGCAAGATAGTTTAGTAGCAAAGTAATATGATAGTGGCGGTAGCAGCAATAAAAGTAACGATAGTGTTTTTGTAGTTTTTGTAATAGTAGCAACAGAAAAGTAAATAAGCAACAAGAAATATAGGAAAAGCTCGTAGGCATTGGATCGGTGATGGAAAATTATGTCGGATGCAATTCATCATGTAGAAGTTATAACCTAGGGTGACACAGAACTAGCTCCAGTTCATCAATGCAATGTAGGCATGTATTCCGAATATAGTCATACGTGCTTATGGAAAAGAACTTGCATGACATCTTTTGTCCTACCCTCCCATGGCAGCGGGGTCCTATTGGAAACTAAGGGATATTAAGGCCTCCTTTTAATAGTGTACCGGACCAAAGCATTAACACATAGTGAATACATGAACTCCTCAAACTATGGTCATCACCGGGAGTGGTCCCGATTATTGTCACTTCGGGGTTGCCGGATCATAACACATAGTAGGTGACTATAGACTTGCAAGATAGGATCAAGAACACACATATATTCATGAAAACATAATAGGTTCAGATCTGAAATCATGGCACTCGGGCCCTAGTGACAAGCATTAAGCATAGCAAAGTCATAGCAACATCAATCCCAGAACATAGTGGATACTAGAGATCAAACCCTAACAAAACTAACTCGATTACATGGTAGATCCCATCCAACCCATCACCGTCCAGCAAGCCTACGATGGAATTACTCACGCACGATGGTGAGCATCATGGAATTGGTGATGGAGGAAGGTTGATGATGACGATGGCGACGACCTCCAATCTCCGGAGCCCCGAACGAACTCCAGATCAGCCCTCCCAGGAGAGATTAGGGCTTGGCGGTGGCTCCGTCTCGTGAAACGCGATAATTCTTTTTCCCTGATTTGTTTCTCCCCGAAAGTGAAGATATAGGATCCTGGGATACGTCGGTGGAGCACCAGGGGGCCCACGAGGCAGGGGGGAGCGCCCTGGGCAGGGGCGCGCCCCCCACCCTCATGGACAGGGTGTGGGCCCCCTGGTATGGATCTTCTTGCAGATATTTTTTATATTTTCCAAAATAATTCTCCGTTGATTTTCAGGCGATTCCGAGAACTTTTTATTTCTGCACAAAAACAACACCATGGCAGTTCTGCTGAAAACAGCGTCAGTCCGGGTTAGTTCCATTCAAATCATGCAAGTTAGAGTCCATAACAAGGGCAAAAGTGTCTGGAAAAGTAGATACGTTGGAGACGTATCAACTCCCCCAAGCTTAAACCTTTGCTTGTCCTCAAGCAATTCAGTTGATAAACTGAAAGTGATAAAGAAAAACTTTGACAAACTCTTTTTGCTCTTGTTGTTGTAAATATGTAAGCTAGCATTCAGGTTTTCAACAAGATCATGAACTAACCACATTCACAATAACTTTCAGGTCTCAAGACTACTCACATCAATGGCATAATCAACTAGCGAGCAATAATAATAAACCTTGGATGACAACACTTTCTCAAAACAATCATGATACGATATAACAAGATGGTATCTCGCTAGCCCTTTCTGAGACCACAAAACATAAATGCAGAGCACCTTTAAATATCAAGGACTGACTAGACATTGTAATTCATGGTAAAAGAGATCCTGTCATGGTCATACTCAATGCAAATTAATAGTAATACATGCAACAACAGAGGTGCTCTCCTACTGGTGCTCTTGGATAAGAGGATGATGAATCTACATAAAAGTAAATAGATAGGCCCTTCGCAGAGGGAAGCAGGGATTTGTAGAGGTGCCAGAGCCCGTTTTTTAAATAGAGATGAATAACATTTTGAGCGGTATACTTTCATTGTCAACATAACAACCAAGAATCTCGATATCTCCCATGCTACGCACATTATAGGCGGTTCCCAAACATAATGGTAAAGTTTATACTCCCCCAACCACCAACAAGCACACTCCACGGCCATCCGAATCCACGGGGTACCGTCCAAACAAGCAACAGCCCTGGGGGAGTTTTGTTTAATTATTATGATTTGAGCATGGGACTGGGCATCCCGGTTACCAGCCATTTTCTCATGAATGATGAGCGGAGTCCACTCATCATGAGAATAACCCACCTAGCATGGAAGATATAGACAACCCTAGTTGATACATGAGCTGTTCGAGCATACAAAACAGAATTTCATTTGAAGGTTTAGAGTTTGGCACATACAAATTTAGTTGGAACGACAAGTAAATACCGCATATAGGAAGGTATAGTGGACTCATGTGGAATAACTTTGGGGTTTATGGAAGTGGATGCACAAGCAGTATTCTCGCTTAGTACAGGTGAAGGCTAGAAAGAGACTGGGAAGCGACCAGCTAGAGAGCAACAACGGTCATGAACATGCATTAAAATTAATCAACAATGAATGCAAGCATGAGTAGGATATAAATCACCATGAACATTAATATCGTGAAGGCTATGTTGATTTGCTTCAACTACATGCGTGAACATGTGCCAAGTCATATCACTTAAATCGTTCAAAGGAGGATACCACCCCATCATACCACATCACAACCATTTTAATATCATATTGGCACGCAAGATAGACCATTATAATCTCTCAGCTAATTAAGCATGGCATAAGAAGCTATGATCTCTAATTATCATTGCAAGCATGTTTTATTCATAACAATTTGAATCAGGAACGATGAACTATCATATTTACAAAAACAAGAGAGGTCGAGTTCATATCAGCTTTTCTCATCTCAATTAGTTCATCATATATCATCCTTATTGCCTTTCACTCGCATGACCGAACAGTGTGGATAATAATAATAGTGCACGTGCATTGGACTAAGCTGGAATATGCAGACATTTAATACAAGAGAGAAGACAAGGTAATATGGCTCAAGGTTAAATCAACAGCAAAGCATATGAGAGCCACTAAGCATTTCAATCATGGTCTTCTACTCTTAACCCCCAAAGAAAAGAAAAGAAACTATTCACACGGGAAAGCTCCCAACAAGCAAAAGAAGAACTGGAAATCTTTTTGGGTTTTCATTTTAACTACTACTACAAGCAAAGAGAGTAAACTAGCTAGAAGCTACAACTAATATATTTTTGTTTTTTCTGGGTTTTTCTAGCACACAAGAAAAAGACTAAGAAAAAGAAATTGAAACTAGGCATGGATGGTACAGTGAAAGAGTGTGAGCACCGACAACTAGAATAAGTGTGTGAACATGAATGTAAAGTCGATGAGAAACACGTACTCCCCCAAGCTTAGGCTTTTGGCCTAAGTTGGTCTATGGCCAGTATTGGCCTGACGGATATCCAAAGTCATAGTTGGGGTTGTACTGGGATGCAGCAGATACTGCACGCTGAGCTGCAGCTCGAAGGCGGGCTGCCTCCATCATGTTATAATAAGCATTTGCCTCCTCCATAGTTATAGTGTATCTCCCTTTTGCCTGAAAGTTAAACAAAGTGGGGGCAGGAAGAACAATAGGGATGGCATGCTGTATGTTAAAGATTAGTCGATATTTGAGGGTTTGATCATCCCACTCTATAAACCGGTGACTAGTCATAGCATGGCAATCTAAATAAGCAGGAGGTAAATGTTCATCATTCTCATGCACAGGCACACCAAGAAAGCGAGCTATGCGAGTGGCATAGATCCCACCAAATAAATCTGCATGCAAACCATTATAATGTAGCCTACGTGCAACAATGGCTCCCAAGTTATATTGTCTATCACCTAATACAGCACTCTTGAGAACACTAAGATCAGGGACACACATGTGGCAAGCCTCATCCTTACCGTTTATGCATCTACCGATAAAGAGAGCAAAGTAATGAATAGCAGGAAAATGAATGCTCCCTATGGTAGCCTGTGTGATTTCCCTGGATCCCCCACCGTAATACTAGCAAGGAATTCTCTAAATTCAGATTTGCGAGGATCACCCATACTGCCCCACTGTGGGAGCTTACAGGCATCATTAAAATCCTCTAAGTCCATGGTGTAAGATTTATCATAAAGGTCAAACATGACAGTGTGAGAATTACGTGAAGATGAAAATTTAAACCTTCTCACAAAGCTATCACTTAAGCCACGGTATTGAGGGCACTTATCTTGTATGAAGCCCTCGAGGTCAGTGTTGCGCACGTATGCGTAAAATTCATCCTTGATGCCAGCCTGATCCATAAAGTCATCTGACGGCCATTCACAAGGCCGCACATCAGCATCCCTCGGTAGTTTATCGTCTAGCTCACGGAACGCGAGCCTCGGTTCTTGCTTCCTTGAAGAACCACCTTGGAAGTTTTTCCTAGGCATTTTTCTGAAATTTACTGAAATTTTTAGTAACTCAAAATAAAAGTTAACCAAACTCAACAAGAATGATAGCAACAACTCCTATAAGTGCATAGAGACTTTATCATGCATTAGAACTACTTGGGACCAAGAAAATTTGACATGCAAGCTCAAGAACAAGGTCACCACAACATAATTTTTTTGCAATAAATAGAGCACTAGAACAAAAACTAATTGGACCAATGGAGGAGTCACATACCAAGGAACAATCTCCCCAAACAGTTTGGTGAATGGTGGATTGAGCAAGGAGATCGAAAATGGCAGCAAGATGATCTAGAACTCGGGTTTGAGCTGGTTGGTGATTTTTTGGGAGGAAGAAGAAGTGTATGGGTGCAGGAATAAGTGGAGGGGGCCCAGTGGGGCCCACAAGGCAGGGGGCGCGCCCTGGACCCTCGTGGCCAGGTGCTGGCTCCCCTCGGTGTGTGTTTTGTGCCATATTTCCTCAAATATTCTAGAAAAAATCATATTTCATTTTCATGGCATTTGGAGAACTTTTATTTCCGGGATATTTTTTTATATTGCACGGATAAGTCTGGAAACAGACAGAAAATACAATTTTTGTTTATTTATACTAATTAACAGAAAGTAAAAGGAGGGTACAGAAGGTTGTGCTATCTAGATTCAGCTATCCCATGCTTATCAAAAGGAATCCATTAATAAGGTTGATCAGGTCTTGTTAATAAACTCTTTCCGAGTAACATGAAACTGGAGAATTTTCTAATAACACTAGGTTACCTCAATGGGGATATGTATGTCCCCAACAATAAGGATGTCATATGTCTTCTTGATAGTAGAAATAGGAAACTCAAAACCTCCAATAGTGATAGTTGAAAAATTTCCAATATAATTGATACTGTGGACCTGAGGTTGTTTCCTCGGAAAGTGTACCGTATGCTCATTACCATTGACATGAAAAGTGGCATTGCCTTTGTTGCAATCAATAACAGCCCCTGCAGTATTCAAAAAGGGTCTTCCAAGAATAATAGACATACTATCGTCCTCGGGAATATCAAGGATAACAAAGTCCGTTAGAATAGTAACATTTGCAACTACAACAGGCACATCCTCACAAATACCGACAGGTATAGCAGTTGATTTATCAGCCATTTGCAAAGATATTTCAGTAGGTGTCAACTTACTCAAGTCAAGTCTACGATATAAAGAGAGAGGCATAACACTACAACAGGCACACCCTCACAAATACCGACAGGTAAAGCAGTTTTGACATAGTTTTTCGTAATGGAGCAAGGCATAGTAGGTACTCCTGGATCTCCTAATTTCTTAGGCATTCCACCCTTAAAAGTGTAATTGCCAAGCATGGTGGAAATTTCTACTTCAGGTATCTTTCTTTTGTTGGTAATAATATCTTTCATATACTTAGCATAAGGATTTGTTTTAAGCACATCAGTCAAACGCATACGCAAAAAGATAGGTCTAATCATTTCAGCAAAGCGCTCAAAATCCTCATCATCCTTTTTCTTGGATGGTTTCGAAGGAAAAGGCATGGGTTTATGAACCCATGGTTCTCTTTCCTTACTGTGCTTCCTAGCAACAAAGTCTCTCTTATCATAACGTTGATTCTTTGATTCTGGGTTATCAAGATCAACACCAGGTTCAATCTCTACATCATTATCATTGCTAGGTTGAGCATCATCATGAACATCATCATTAATATTATCACTAGGTTCATGTTCATTACCAGATTGTGTCTCAGCATCAGAAACAGATATATCATTGGGATTCTCAGGTGTGTCTGCTATAGGTTCACTAGAAGCATGCAAAGTCCTGTCAATTTTCTTTTTCTTCTTCTTAGAAGAACTGGGTGCATCTAAATTAGCTCTCTGAGAATCTTGCTCAATTCTCTTAGGGTGGCCTTTAGGATACAGAGGTTCCTGAGTCATTCTACCACCTCTAGTCACAACTCTAATGGCATTATCATTATTCTTATTATTTAATTCATTGAGCAAATCGTTCTAAGCCTTAAGTACTTGTTCTACTTGAGTGGTGACCATATAAGTGTGTATACTAATGAGTTTCAGTTCACCTTTAGCTCTAGACAGATAATCACTCAAGTGTTCAATCATATAAGCATTGTGTTGTAATTGTCTACCAACATAAGCATTGAAGTTTTCTTGTTTCACAATAAAATTGTCAAACTCATCTAAACATTGGCTAGCAGACTTATAACGAGGAATATCACCTTCATCAAATCTATAAAGAGAATTTTCCTTCACTACCTGTGTCAGGTTATCAAGACCATGTATTTCTTCAATAGGCGGTAAATTCTTAACATCTTCAGCCTTAATACCTTTTTCTTTCATAGATTTCTTTGCCTCTTGCATATCTTCAGGACTGAGAAATAGAGCACCTCTTTTCTTTGGAGTTGGCTTAGGGGCTGGTTCAGGAAGTGTCCAATTATTTTCATTGGCCAACATATTATACAATAGTAGTTCAGCTTGTTCAACTGTTCTTTCGCTGAAAACACAACCAGCACAACTATCCAGGTGGTCTCTGGAAGCATCGGTTAGTCCATTATAAAAGACATCAAGTATATCATGCATCTCAAGAGGATGATCAGGCAAAGCATTAAGTAATTGGAGAAGCCTCCCCAAGCTTGTGGGAGACTCTCTTCTTCAATTTGTACAAAGTTATATATTTCCCGTAAGGCAGCTCGTGTCTTATGAGCGAGAAAATATTTAGCAGAGAAGTAATACATCATATCCTGGGGACTACGCACACAACCAGGATCAAAAGAATTAAACCAGGTCTTAGCATCACCCTTTAACGAGAACGGAAATAGCTTAAGGATATAGTAGTAACGAATCTTTTCATCGTTAGTAAACAGGGTGGCTATGTCATTCAACTTAGTAAGATGTGCCACAACAGTTTCAGACTCATAGCCATGGAAAGGATCAGATTCAACCAAAGTAATTAACTCAGGATCAACAGAGAATTCATAATCCTTATCAGTAACACAGATAGGTGAAGTAGCAAAAGCAGGGTCATGTTTCATTCTAGCATTCAAGGACTTTTCTTTCAGCTTAGCTAATAATTTCTTAAGATCATATCTATCATTGCAAGCAAGAAAGTCTTTAGCACTTTCTTCATCCATAACATAACCCTCAGGAACAACAGGCAATTCATATCTATTGGGAGTAGCTTCATCATCACTTTCATAAATATCATCAGTTTCAATATTTGCATTCTCCCTAACCTTAGCAATTTGTTCATCTAGAAATTCACCTAGTGGCACAGTATCAGGCATAGAAGTAGTTTCATCTTACATCGCAGAAGTAGCATCATCAAGAATATACGACATATCAGATTCAATAGCAGGAGTAGGTGTCGCAAGTTTACTCATAACAGAAGGAGAATCAAGTGCAGAGCTAGATGGCAGTTCCTTACCTCCCCTCGTAGTTGAGGGTAAGATCTTGGTTTTCGAGTCCTTAAATTATTCATAGTGATCAACTGATATAAATCCCAAGTGACTTAAAGAATAGAGCTATGCTCCCCGGCAACGGCGCCAGAAAATAGTCTTGATAACCCACAAGTGTAGGGGATAGCAACAGTTTTCGAGGGTAAAGTACTCAACCCAAATTTATTGATTCGACACAAGGGGAGCCAAAGAATACTCTTAAGTATTAGCAGCTGAGTTGTCAATTCAACCACACCTGGAAACATAGTATCTGCAGCAAGATAGTTTAGTAGCAAAGTAATATGATAGTGGCGGTAGCGGCAACAAAAGTAACGATATTGTTTTTTTAGTTTTTGTAATAGTAGCAACAGAAAGTAAATAAGCAACAAGAAATATAGGAAAAGCTCGTAGGCATTGGATCGGTGATGGGAAATTATGTCAGATGCAATTCATCATGTAGAAGTTATAACCTAGGGTGACACAGAACTAGCTCCAGTTCACCAATGCAATGTAGGCATGTATTACGAATATAGTCATACGTGCTTATGGAAAAGAACTTGCATGACATCTTTGGTCCTACCCTCCCGTGGCAGCAGGGTCCTATTGGAAACTAAGGGATATTAAGGCCTCCTTTTAATAGAGTACCGGACCAAAGCATTAACACATAGTGAATACATGAACTCCTCAAACAATGGTCATCACCGGGAGTGGTCCCAATTATTGTCACTTCGGGGTTGCCGGATCATAACACATAGTAGGTGACTATATACTTGCAAGATAGGATCAAGAACACACATATATTCATGAAAACATAATAGGTTCAGATCTGAAATCATGGCACTCGGGCCCTAGTGACAAGCATTAAGCATAGCAAAGTCATAGCAACATTAATCTCAGAACATAGTGGATACTAGGGATCAAACCCTAAAAAAACTAACTCGATTACATGATAGATCCCATCCAACCCATCACCATCCAGCAAGCCTATGATGGAATTACTCACGCACGGCGGTGAGCATCATGGAATTGGTGATGGAGGAAGGTTGATGATGACGATGGCGATGATCTCCACTCTCCGGAGCCCCGAACGGACTCCAGATCAGCCCTCCCGAGAGAGATTAGGGCTTGGCGGCGGCTCCGTCTCGTGAAACGCGATAATTCTTTCTCCCTGATCTTTTTCTCCCCGAAAGTGAAGATATAGGATCTGGGGATACGTCGGTGGAGCACTAGGGGCCCCACGAGGCAGGGGGGCGCGCCCCCACCCTCGTGGACTGGGTGTGGGCCCCCTGGTATGGATCTTCTTGCAGATATTTTTTGTATTTTCCAAAATAATTCTCCGTTGATTTTCAGGCGATTCCGAGAACTTTTTATTCCTGCACAAAAACAACACCATGGTAATTCTGCTGAAAACAGCGTCAGTCCGGGTTAGTTCCATTCAAATCATGCAAGTTAGAGTCCATAACAAGGGCAAAAGTATTTGGAAAAGTAGATACGTTGGAGACGTATCAGTGATCGTCATGCAAAATGCTATGTGCATATGCATAGAAAAATTTTACTGCAAAAAATTGTTGATGGTATGCCAGTCACATTGGGCACTGCTAGGTGAGGAATAATAATGCTGGCATCGGCCACATGTCACGCCATCAGTATCTCAAATAATGCTGATCTGGGCATCGACGCCACCACTATATTTTAACAATGGATTCATATTGGTGGCGTCGGGTTTCCACGCCAGTAAGGCCGTTTTTACCATGCCATAGCTAGGCTTTTCTACACTAGTGTGCCTTTCCTATTAGGGCATTGACTTTGATTGCACCCATCCCCATCCTCAATCGCATTGGACAACAAAGATGGCGAGAAGCCTTGTCACTGTGCCCACGTAGCTTCTATGGTGGACGTTCCACATTGTTATGGCACAACCAACCTCGACATTTGCGGTTCCGGCCACAACAAGCCCG
Source organism: Secale cereale (assembly GCA_902687465.1). Classification (NCBI taxonomy): domain Eukaryota; kingdom Viridiplantae; phylum Streptophyta; class Magnoliopsida; order Poales; family Poaceae; genus Secale; species Secale cereale. The sequence continues at coordinate 765,609,424 of LR738711.1, read as the reverse complement.
GCCTTCTCCGCCGTGAGCACATACTCCATCTACCCTAATGCTGACGAGCTGGCAGAGGCAAAGGCCAAGATGATTGTCAAAGACGCGATAATGAAGGCCATGGAGTCCGCTAAGCCACCCCTCCTCCTGGCCCGACCACTAACACGATACCTTCTAGCCTCCAAATCCCCATCCCCTCCTCCAAGTGTCGCCTTCGTCACTCCAGTCCACTACATATTGTTGGGAGATTGAGTAAGCATATGGTCGCATAGATACATATGGTTGCCGCTTGTGCGACAAGGTCATGGTCGTCGTCTAATACGTCTCTGGCATATCTATAACTTTTGTCATGTTCATGCTACTTTATACCATTTACACATAGTTTTGGCACATCCTATACTGTTATATTTGACTATCTATTAATCTAGAGACGATGTCAATTATTTCTGCTTGTTTTTAGAAATTACGGATTTCTTTTTTTCCTTGGACAAGAAAAGACAAATAATAACACTTTTGCTGGACATCACCGGGAGTTCACCAAGAGGGCCTAGAGGAGTTTTTTTTGGGGGGGGGGGGGG
>LR738711.1:765584476-765608732 GCA_902687465.1 Secale cereale | reverse complement strand
GGGGGGGGCAGATCCCAAGCCTCCACACGGCTAACCGACATAGTCAAACCCCTACTTGCGTCACCTGGACACCAGGGCCCGACAACCCTCCGTTATGTCTCCTCTTTGCCCCTGGCTCTATATGAGCCTAAATACTCTAGTCATATTTGTCAAGGAATTTTGTCGTCACCGCATGGTCATATTCTGAGGTGATCCATCCTGGAGACCTTTTTTGATACTTTGGTGGACATGAAATTGCTGCTGGAGTCATCTTCATCAACCTTGCCGCTCTATGGGTTGTTAAACCCTAGTCATACTATGTGAAAAACATATTGAATTGCTACTTTTGTTGGTTGTTAAGGCTATTAAGGTTAACACGCCTTTTCATTTTGAACTATGTGAGTTTACTAGTGTGATTATTCTTCGTGAAGTTATTGATAGTACGTCGATTATGATTTCACCTCAATATCAATTTTATGTTATTGAGCGATGACAATGGAAGACACTATGGTTTACCATCAAGGTTTGCCCGCCCTTTGGCTCATAGCACGTTACTATGCAATTGCATAAGACTTAAAAATATTTACTCCTCGCTGGTAGGTACTTATGTCAAATACTTAGACCCATACACCGACCCTTTTTGCATATTTGGCAATGAGATGTTCAAGGGGATGTGGAGTATCCGCTCCTGAGCTCAAATGCTCCCCGATGAACAATAATAATTATGATATTTTTGTGGTAAACTTAAAATTCAGCAAGAAATAACATTCGTGGAAGTCATGAAAAAAAATTATGCTACAAAATTCTAGTTTTGAAAACATTTTGGAGTTCTGATTTTTTGCCACGACTTCCACGAATATTATTTTGTGCTGAAATTTTGCAAGCATACAAGACTTCACTGTTCATCAGGGTGTGTCTGAGTTCGGGATCAGAATAGGACTTTCGTGTTTAAAGAAATATTTCAAACAAACTCAGAAAGATCATTACGACAAAGAGCTAGCCATAGAAAAAACATTTTTTTTGTTTGCGCAATGAAGAAAGCAACAATCAACTATAATATGGTACTAATTTTCTTACCTTGTTTTTTCTCGTATGCACAATATATTTTACTAGTTTTGCTAAAGCACATCCAGATGCGCCCTAAGTATTGCACTTCCAAGTCCTATATAATTGATTTTACGCTAAGATTCGTGCAATTATTTTCTATTGTCCTTTTCTTTTCTTTTTTAGTTTGATTGAGTCACTTAGATGTGCAATAACTAGGACACATCAAGATGTTCCCTAGACAGGCCCATATTTTATATTTGAAAAGCAAAATCAGCACATTTTTCATTTCTAGTGCTTTCTAATACAGTTCACTAACGATTACTTCGCAAATCACATGTATGATCATGAGACAAAGAAGAATAGAAGATATCCATACAACATCCATTGTATAATGGTGTGGTCTTTCTCAAGAGGGTGAAGAGCGGGCGGTCGATGATAACCCTCAACCGCAAGGGATCGAGATAGTCTTCGCGGGTAAGAATAACCCAATTTATAGATTCGACACACGGGGAGCCAAAGAGTATTTATAAGCTTTGACAGTTGAGTTGTCAATTCAACCGCACCTGAAATATACTTACTTGCAACAAAAGATAAGTGGTAACGGTGATATGATAGTGATGGTGGTAACAGCAAAAGTAACAACTAATAACCAGCAGGATTGAAACACTGTAGGCTAGGGAGATGGATGGTTGGGCGCTGCATGGATGAGATACATCATGAATCTAACTTGGGGCAAGGCACATAGAAAAGTAATGATCATCTAGGGAAATATCAAACATTAGGCATGTATCCCACAGGTAGTTGTACGTGCTTGCAATAAGAACTTGCACAACATCTTTTGTCCTACCATCCCGCTACGAAGGGGGCCAAAAGGAACTTATGGAGATTAAGGTGCTCCTGTCAAAGAGCACCGGAACAAAGCAATGAACACAATGGATACATGGAATCCTCAAATTATGGACCATCCCCTTTGGTGTCCCAAGCTGTCACCTTTGGGATCACCGGTTCCGGACTATAATAGGTGCAAACAACTCATAGATAGGATCAAGAACACAAATATATTCATGCAAACACATAGGGTTCAGATCTGAAATCATGGCACTCGGGCCCTAAGTGACAAGCATTAAGAGTAACAAGTTGAAGCAAAGATGATAAACACCATAGTAGATGATAGGCAACATGCCCCCAACAATCTGATAAACTATTACATGATCTAACTCATCCAATCCCTACCATCCCCTTTGCCTACAGCAGGGAATTACTCACACATGGAAGGAGAAGTCATGGAGGGAGGATGGAGTGGTGATGATGATGACGATGGCGACGATCTCCCCTCTCCGGAGGCCAAATCAGCCTCCAGATTAGCCCTCCCGAAGAAGAACAGAGGGTGGCGGCGGCTCCGCGACGGAAACTGGGAAAACGACTTCTGTTCTGGGGTTTTCTCGTCATGGGGATAAATACGGGACAAGGTAGGGCACCAGAGGGGGAAGGACCCGCCCAGGCGGCCTCCCGAGGCGGCCAGGGGTGGGGCCGCCTGGGCAGGGCGCCTGGGGCCCCCCTGGCTGCCCTCTGGCCCCTCTTCTGGCACAAGGGCCCTTCGGGTGCGTGGATTTCTATGATTTTTCTTGGATTTTTCTGAGATACCTAAAAATCCGTTTTCCTGCACACAATAAAACCATACAGGCAGCTCTGCTGAAAACAGCGTCAGTCCGGGTTAGTTTAGTTCAAATCATGCAAGAATGAGGGCAAAACAATAGCAAAAGTGTTTGGAAAAGTAGATACGTTTGAGACGTATCAACTCCCCCAAGCTTAGCATATTGCTTGTCCTCAAGAATTCAGTTCAACGAACTGGACGCGACAAAGAAAACTTTGACAAACTCTTTTGCTTCATTAGATGTATATAAGCATGTACTACGAAAAGAGTCTAGCAAGTATTGAAACAATGCTATGAGGACAATGCACGAAGCAATCCTTCTTTCAAGTGACCAATCACAAATAACCAAAAGTAAATAATATGCTACTGAAATTCAAGACAAGATTACATTGCACATAGCTTGAACATACTAGAGTGGTATCTCACTAGCCTCCATGAGTGAAGCAAAACATAAATGCAGAAACTCCTCCAGAGTTTTAAAGGAGACTAGAACTAAGAATTTCTGAATAAATAATACCACAAGCATGCAGAAGACAATGTAATACTTTGGGACAATGCACATTACACTCAGAATGACAATTATGCTCTCCTAGTTGGTGCTTTGAAGAAAGAAGGTGGAGACTCTCGAACCGTGGAATTTGATGGCGAGGTTGAAAACCCGTGGTTGGAAGCAAAGACTAAACATGTACCAGAGCTCTTGGTTTTGAAAACAGAGGTAAAAATGATTTTGGAAGGTGCATATTTCTTCAACGAATGTTAGTAGACAACCCAATCACTTCTCGAACTGGACAAGTTTCGAGGAACGGCTCCCGCACGGGGACGATCACATCCCCTTAATCTCCTTTGTTTATCACTGCCAAAAGTTTTCTGATTTCTCATGAACAAAGCATGAAGAAGGGTTTGTTTGTTGTATTATCTTTTATGAGCCGGGCGCACTCATGCCAGTTCCTCCTCGTATTAGGGGTTTGCAGATTAGACATGCAATCCCGGGGGTAAAACTTGTCCAACTTAAAAAGATCATGAATTGACTACTACTTCCTCATGAGCTAAAACAGAGGCACAAAACAGGAGTAAATTTCAATAATTTCGAGATGGTACAAGAAAGGCTTTGTTAGGATGGCCGGTAAATACCACATAGGAAGGTATGGTGGACTCATATGGAATAAATGGTTTGATAGGATCTGGATGCACAAGCAGAATTCCGTTTAGTGCGAGCGAAGGCTAGCAAGAGACTGGGAAGCGACCAACTAGAGAGCAATAACGGTCATAATCATGCAGAACGACAAAGCAACATTGAATCGGGCATGAAAGTGATATAACTATTCTGAAACTCAAAGATCATCAAGGCAAAGCAAACTTTTTAGTCTTAAACATGTGTAAACATGTGCCAAGTCAATCCAAGAATTCTCCAAAGGGAAATACCACCTTAGTATACCAAACTATGAACAATGCAATGCATGTAAATCATTCCAATAACACATTATATACTCTAGCTATTTGAGATTAGCCACAAGGAAAGCATGAACCACTGGGAAAGCATTGTAAACATAGCACTATGTCGCTACAAGCTGGTCTCTAGATCATAAGTACATGCATATGTACAAAAGTAGAAACAAGAAGAGTTCATACTGGTTTTCCTTGTTGCTTCCCTTCCGTCGATCTTCGTCATTACTGCCTTGTCACTTGCACGGTCGAACGTAGGAAATACAATTAAATGCCATCACGGACTCGAGCTAAACTCTGAAAACAAAGCAAACTAAAGAGAGAAAGGAAATCTTTTTGGGTTTCAAAGGTTGAACGAAAGAAAAAGAAAGAGAAAATCTTTTTGTTGTTTTTGCAAAGAAAGAACAAAGAAGAACGGGCAAAAACTTCAAAAAGATCAAAGCGAACAAAAATAAAACGGATAATACAATGGAAAAGTGAGAAGGGCACGTACTCCCCCAAGCTTAGGCTTTTGGCCTAAGTTGGTAGTAGCTACTGCCCCTAGGAGCCTCCTGCTCCGGGGTGGTACTGGTGAGTCCAAGGGTCGTAAAAGGATTCCGGCGCGTACACCGAAGTCCTCAGATCCTCCCACGAAGAAGGGTCCGCACTCCAAGCAGAGGAAGACCCTTCACCAAACTGGGTGACGGTCTCCCCCTGAAAAGGTGGTGACTCACCGTGCTCCTCCTCGTCGGGCACAACCCCCTCCATGGGGTTATGAAGCTGATGCTGGACCATGAACTCATCGAACTGGATAACATCAAAGGACCATCCGTTCCTGCGAGAAAAATCAAACAAAAGAGGTGCAGGTAGACGGATCTTGCGTTCCGCGGTAGTTCCGAAACGCAAGATATAAACAAGGTTACCAAACTCAGAAGTCATGGTAACAAACTTATGCCTTTTCATAGCAGCAAGATCAAAACTTAAATATGTAAAAGGCTTATCATCAGGGTGTGGGGTGCCTTTAAGATACTCTAAAATAAATGTGGCATAAACGCCACCAAATAAATCTCCCTTGTTACCGTTCATAGCAAGGCGTCGAGCAATTAGGGCACCCAAATTATAATCAAACCTCCCTGAGAGGGCGGCTGCCAGGATAGCAATATCCGGTGCAGAAATGTTGCTCGTGTTGTCACGAGCTAACACCCCTCTAGCAACATAATACGCAAAATACCTGAGGTGAGGGAATAAGATGCTGGAGATTTTTGACCGATGTATATCCCTCGTACCCATGCTGCATAGAGAGTTGAGGACGGTTCTCAGCTCGGAGGGCTGAGAGGTCATCTTCGCCGTCCGCCCAACGTTTGGCACACCTATTATTTCACAAAACTTTTCCAAGGGCATGGTCAAAAGATTATTGTAAATTTTAAACTCAATAGAACCAGTATCAAGGTTATATCTAAAACGGTTAATGAAACCGGAGGTGAGCTTTTGATACTGAACAACACTGCACGTGACGAGCCGTGTCAGACCTGCATTAGCACAAAGATTATAAAACTCATCCTTAATTCCCGCAGCTTCAAGGAATTCATCACATGGGAACATCATCGCACGTGCTGGCTTTGTGTCTTCCAACAACTCTAGGGGCACATGATCTTCATTGTAGCTCACCCTAGCAGTCGAGGGTGAAGCTGCGGCTCTAGTAACTCGATCGGAGTGCGCGGGCTTCTTCTTCTCAAGCCACCCCTTTGCCCTTCCTAACAAACTCATTTCTGAATTTTTTTTGACAAATTACAAAAACACGGATTTAAACAAAGTGGGTTAAGGCAAACTACTCAACTCACTTACCTAAGGCATAAACTTGCATCAAAACTTGGAAAATAAATTTCTACACATGCATGCAAGCTCATCTACACAGCACCAAGAACTACTAAATACTCACAAATGAAGCCACCAACCAAAAATCTAATTGGAGGGTTGGAGGAGTTACATACGAGGGAGTATTTGTTCAAAATCTCAGCTCAAATGATAGGCTGTAGAGAGAGATCGAAAATCGCCTCCAAGAACAGCAAGAACACAAGAACAGGTGTAGAACTCGTGTTTTCGGAGAGAAAGAGAGAGAGAGGAAGAAGACTCACCTAGAGGCGGGGCCTGTGGGCCCCAGGCGCCCTATGGGCGCGGCCAGGGGGCAGGCCGTGCCAGCTGGCCGCCTGGGCCACTGGTGGCCCCCCCTGGTCAGCCCCAGGTGCCTCTGGGTCACTCCTGGCCTGGAAATTTTTATTTTTATTTTTCTGGAATTTTTCTGAAAACTTCACTGTTGAAATTTTTTCGAAGTTCAAAAAGCTGCAAAACTTTCTGAGAACTTAAAGCAGTGATTAGTATTGTGAAGCTTCAAAAACACAAACACTTGGTACAGCAAGGAGAACAAAGGCTAAAACAAATGAAAACATAATAAGCTCAACTTTTTACCAAGTGATCATTGCACCTTTACTTTAATGGACATTGTCCCCACCATAATAGTTTTGTATTTGTGGTGCACATGGAGTGGACAGTCCCATTCTCCAATCTTCACGGTCTCGATATTTTCTATAGAGTTGAGGCCTTGCCTCTTGTCAGTCTTCTTTGGAAAATACACCGTGTGTTCTTTATCATTCACATTGAAAGTAACCTTTCCTTTATTGCAATCAATAATAGCACCTGCAGTGTTAAGAAAAGGTCTACCAAGAATAATGGACATGCTCCCATCCTCGGGCATGTCAAGCACGACAAAATCAGTAAGGACCAAAAAATTAGCAACTTCTATGGGAACATCCTCACAAATACCTATCGGGACGGCGGTTGACTTGTCAGCCATCTGAAGAGAAATATCTATAGGGATTAGCTTTTCTAAACAAAGCCTCTTGTAAAGAGAGAAAGGCATAACACTCACTCCTGCTAGCTCCAAGATCACATAAAGCAGTTTTGACATAATTATTCTTTATGGAGCAAGGAATGGTGGGTATACCTGGGTCACCAAGCTTCTCAGGAATGTTGCCACTGAAAGAGTAGTTAGCAAGCATAGTAGATATTGCTTCATTAGGAATTTTTCTTTTATTAGTGACAATATCTTTCATATATTTTGAATAGGGAGGTAACTTAATAGCATCAGTCAAAGGGATTTGAAGAAAAAGAGGTTTCATCCACTCACAAAACTTATTGTAATGCTCTTCTTCTTTAGATTTGAGAGACTTACCTGGCAAGGGCATGGGTTTCTGTATCCATGGTTCTCTTTCCTTCCCATGTCTTCTTGCGACGAAGTCTTCTCTAGTGTACTTTTTGCGTTTGTCAGGTGCTTCTTCTTCTCGAACCTCGGGCGGATCATTCTTCTCCTTATCCTTATCTTCAGGTTCGCACCGTCTTCAGTCTCAGCATCGGAGGTAGATATACTGTTGAGATCAACAGCTGGCTCTTCACTTGTAATAGGATCATTGGAATTATCAGCCTCCTTGTGTTTCTTCTTCTTCTTCTTTGGAGAGCCAACAATTTCTTCTTCCTGCATTTGAGAATGTTGCTCGATTCTCCTCGAATGCCCCTCTGGATAGAGAGGATCATGAGTGCTAGTTCCTCCTCGGGTCTTAATCCCGAAGGCCTACAAATCATCTTGTTTGGCATTGTTAGAAAGCAAATCTTTTTGCACATTAGAAATTTGTTCAAGCTGAGTTTGAACCATATGAAAATGCTTCACAAGACATTTAACATCATTAACTGTTCTACCTAGAACATCAAGCAAACTTTTGATAGCAAGGGAATTATCATGCAATTGACTTTGTATCCTCTCGTTAAAACGACTTTGCTTCATAATAAAATTATCAAGCTCATCTAAACATTGATCAGGAGGCTTACCATGAGGGATGTCACTTGCGTTGAAATCTAAAAGAGAGTGTACCTCTACCATAGGAGGATGAGTGGTAGGCTCACACAACTTCTCAATAGGGGGTAGATTCTTCACGTCTTCAGTTTTAATACCCTTCTCTTTAATAGACTTCCTTGCTTCTTGCATATCTTCGGGGCTTAGAACAAGCATGCCCCTCTTCTTTGGTGGTGGAGGTGGTTCAGGGACGGACCAATCTTCATGGTTTTTGGCAATCCTGCCCATCAATTCTTCTGCATCGTCCGGCGTTCTTTTCCTGAAAACACAACCAGCACAACTATCCAAATAGGACCTGGATTCATCAGTTAGACCAGCAAAAAATATATCGATTAATTCATTCTTAGGGACTCCATGTCCTGGTCTAGCCTGGATCAGACTACAATACCTCCCCCAAGCTTTAGGGAGGTACTCATCCTGCAACTGTTTAAAGTTATAAATTCTTTGTAAAGCAGCATGTTGCATATGAGCAGGAAATTACTTATCAACAAAAGAGTGAGCTAAGTCTTGAGGACTCTTAATGGAACCACATGGTAGTGCATCATACCATGTTTTAGCACCTTCCTTCAAAGAGAAAGGAAGAAGCTTAGTCACATAAAAGTTTCGTATCTTTTCATCCGTGGTAAACAAGCCACCCAACTCAGTGAGTTTGGTCAGGTGTGCAATAGCATCATCATTTTCTCTGCCATAAAAGGGGTCAGCTTCAACCATAGATATAAGTGAAAGATCAACAGAGAAATCATAATCAGGATCATTGATGCATATAGGAGATGTAGCAAATTCAGGATCAGCAACAGTCTTGTCCTTCAAGGAGTGTTTTTCAAGCAGCTTCTTAATAGCTTCAGGGTCAGAGTCGGCAAACTCTGTCAGTTCCCTGCATAAATCATCATCAAGCATAATGTAATCATCATCAAGGAGTCTCTCCTTGAGTTTACTCAAATCAGGATAATCATAAGTTCCACCAATAGGGTAGCGAGTAACAGGAATTTCAATTCCAGATTTTTTTTGCAGCAGCGATCTGTTTCTCAAGAGCATAACCAAGTGAACTATAATGCCCAGGATGGGACTATACCTCCTACGTGTCGAGGCACGACTTAAAGGTATAAGCCCATCCTAGAATGATCTCAAGTATTGGTATCTTTGCACGACTCATGTAAAAGAGGGATTAAATTGCAAAAGAAGATAGTTGGCTTACACTCGCCACTTCACACAATACATTACATAAGCAAAACATCATTCAAAACATCACAACCCAACTACGGGCGAAGATCAAAAGAAAGATACCAAAACAACATAAAGCCACAGGCCTAGATCGAATCCTAGTAGAAGAACCACTACTGAACATCGAAACGTCACAAGCATACGGTCAAACTCTTCATCGAGCTCCCAGAAGTTCTGATCCATCTCCTGCATCAAACTCGGCCGAACCTGCATCTGGTGTTGTAGTATCTGTGAGCCACGAGGACTCAGCAATCCCATAACCATGGGTATCAAGACTAGCAAAGCTTTGCGGGTAGGAAGAGGTAAAGTGGTGAGGTTGCAGCAGCGGCTAAGCATAATATGGTGGCTAGCCTACGAGTACAAGAATAAGATGAGCTTCTACGCAAACGGTCGCAAAAGTAGTGATCGCTAAAGATCCTAACTACATACGAGTCAAACATAACCCCACAGTGTTCTCTTCTCAACGTGAAAAGACACAGTCACGGTTACTCACACAGTTGTGTGTTTTACTTCGGATTATCTGTCAAGTTTTCTACAACCGGACATTAACAAATTCCAATCTGCCACATAACCGCGGGCACGGCTTTCGAAAGATCATAACCCTGCAGGGGTGTTCCAACTTAGCCCATCACAAGCTCTCACGATTAGCTGAAGTGATAAGTATAATATCATCACCCCTTATCTTAGGGAAAACCGATCAGGCTCGGCTTCCCGGTAGCACAAGACATTTCGACAATGGTAAAACAAGTCCAGCAAGACCTCCCGGTGTGTCGACACCCTGATAGTAGCCGCGCGTATCTCGTCTCAGGCCACAACCGGATGGGCGATTCTACAGGTTATACCAGATACCTCGAGTTTCCCCGAGGCGGCCCCGCAGAACCCCCGTTTGGGACCAACACCATCAGCACTGGCCCCCCTGCTATGTAGAAAGAATCCTCGGGTAGCGCTAACTCCCTATGCAATTTAATTAATTAATTAAGTTGTTATTATGAGCAAATTAAAACCAATGTTGGGCCTTGCTGGAGGAGTTTTATTCAAAGTCGAACTGTCAAGGGGTCCCCATGTTGGAGATATGCCCTAGAGGCAATAATAAAAGCATTATTATTATATCTCCTTGTTCATGATAATTGTCTGTTATTCATGCTTGAATTGTATTATAAGGAAACAGCGATACATGTGTGAATACATAGACCACAATGAGTCCCTGGTAGGCCTCTAGTTACCAGCTCATTGATCAACAGATGGTCATGGTTTCCTGACCATGGACATGGGATGTCAGTGATAACGGGATCACATCATTAGGAGAATGATGTGATGGACGAGACCCAAACTTGAGCATAACACGAGATCGTATAGTTCGTAATGCATAAGCTTTTCGGTGTCAAGTATTTATTCCTTAGACCATGAGGTTCTACAACTCCGGGATGACGTAGGAATACTTTGGGTGTGCCAACCGTCACAACCTAACTGGGTGGCTATAAAGGTACGCATCGGGTATCTCCGAAAGTGTCTGTTGGGTTGGTACGAACCGAGACTGGGATGTTGTCACTCCGTATGACGGAGGGGTACCTCTGGGCCCACTCGGTAAGACATCATCATAATGAGCTCAATGTGACTAAGTAGTTAGTCACGGGATGATGGATTACGGATCGAGTAAAGAGACTTGCCATGACGAGATTGAACAAGGTATCGGGAATACCGACGATCGAATCTCGGGCAAGTACCGTACCGATGGACAAAGGGAATAACGTACGGGATTGAGTGAATCCTTGACACGGTGGTTCATCCGATGAAGATTATCGAGGAACACGTGGGAACCAACATGGGTATCCAGATCCCGCTGTTGGTTATTGGCCGGAGAGTCGTCTCGGTCATGTCTACGTGTCTCTCGAACCCGTAGGGTCTACACACTTAAGGTTCGGTAACGCTAGGGTCGTAGAGATACATGCACGTGGAAACCCGAAAGTTGTTCGGAGTCCCGGATGAGATCTCGGACGTCACGAGGAGTTCCGGAATGGTCCGGAGGTAAAGATTGATATATAGGAAGTCCAGTTTCGGCCATCGGGTGATCTCCGGGGGTCGCTGGGAGCGTCCCGGGACCACCGGAGGGGCCCCAGGGGTCCACCGGGTGGGGCCACCCATCCCGGTGGGGCCCCTAGGCCGCAAGGGGAAGTGTCCAGCCCTAACGGGCTGGCGCACCACTAGGGGCCCACCTCCCCATGCGCCTAGGGTTGAAACCCTAGGGGGGAGGGGGCGCCCACTAGCCTTGGGGGGCAAGGAACCCCCCTGGCCGCCGCCCCCCTGCAGATTGGATCTGCAGGGGCCCTGGCGCACCCCCTGGCCTGCTATATATATGTGGGAGGGGAGAGGGCAGCCGCACCCTTGCCCTGGCGCCTCTCCCCCTCCTGTCACACCTCCATACTCCAACGCAGGGCGCCCGACGAAGCCCTGCTGCGATCTCCACTGCATCCGTCATCACGCCATCGTGCTGCCGGATCTCTGACGACTTCTCCTCCCCCCTTGCTGGATCAAGAAGGAGGTGACGTTGCTGCACCGGACGTGTGTTGAACGCGGAGGTGCCGTCCGTTCGGCGCTAGATCATCGGTGACGAAGAACGCGAAGAGTACGACTACTTCATCCACGTTTCTTCGAAAGCTTCCGCTCGCAATCTCCATAACGGTATGTAGATGCACTCTTACTCGCTCGTTGCTAGATGTCTCCATAGTTGGATCTTGGTGAAAGCGTAGAAAATTTTGAATTATGCTACGTTCCCCAAACAGTGGCATCTGAGCTAGGTTTTATGCGTAGCATCTTGCACGAGTAGAACACAAACAGTTGTGGGCGTTTGGTTTTGTTCAACTTTCTTACCATTACTAGTCAATCTTGATTCAGCGGTATTGTGGGATGAAGCGGCCTGGACCGACTTTACACGTACGCTTACGTGAGACTGGTTCCACCGACAGACATGCACTAGATGCATAAGGTGGCTGGCGGGTGTCTGTCTCTCCTACTTTAGTCGGATCGGATTCGATGAAAAGGGTCCTTATGAAGGGTAAATAGAAGTTGACAAATCACGTTGTGGTTTTGGCGTAGGTAAGAAACGTTCTTGCTAGAAATCCTATAGAAGCCACGTAAAACTTGCAACAACAATTAGAGGACGTCGAACTTGTTTTTGCAGCATGTGCTATGTGACGTGGTATGGCCAAAACGAAGATGTGATGAATGATATATGTGATGTATGAGATTGATCATGTTTTTGTAATAGGGAATCACGACTTGCATGTCGATGAACTTGACAACCGGCAGGAGCCATAGGAGTTGTCTTAATTATTGTATGACCTGCGTGTCACTGAATAACGCCATGTAATTACTTTACTTCATTGCTAAACGTTAGCTATAGTAGTAGAATTAATAGTTGGCATGACGACTTCTTCAAGACACGATGATGAAGATCATGATGATGAAGATCATGGTGTCGAGCCGGTGACAAGATGATCATGGTGCCCCGAAGATGGAGATCCAAGGAGCAAGATGATATTGGCCATATCATGTCACTTTAATTGATTGCATGTGATGTTTATCATGTTTATGCATCTTGTTTACTTAGAACGACGGTAGTAAATAAGATGATCTCTCACTAAAATTTCAAGTATTGTGTTTCCCCTAACTGTGCACCGTTGCTAAAGTTCGTTGCTCCGAAGCACCACGTGATGATCGGGTGTGATAGGTTCTAACGTTCGCATACAACGGGTGTAAGACAGATTTACACACGCAATACACTTAGGGTTCACTTGACGAGCCTAGCATGTACAGACATGGCCTCGGAACACCGAAGACCGAAAGGTCGAACACGAGTCGTATAGAAGATACGATCAACATGAAGATGTTCACCGTTGATGACTAGTCCGTCTCACGTGATGATCGGACACGGGCTAGTCGATTCGGATCGTGTATCACTTAGATGACTAGAGAGATGTCATTCTGAGTGGGAGTTCATTAAAATTTGATTAAGATGAACTTAATTATCATGAACTTAGTCTAAATTCTTTACAATATCTCTTGTAGATCAAATGGCCCACGCTCCAGTTTCCCTCAACTTCAACGCGTTCCTAGAGAAAACCAAGCTGAAAGACGATGGTAGCAACTATACGGATTGGGTCCGTAACCTGAGGATTATCCTCATAGCTGCCAAGAGATCATATGTCCTAGAAGCACCGCTAGGTGATGCACCTGCTCCCGATGCGGCCCAAGACGTTTTGAACGTTTGGCAGTCGCGTAGTGATGATTACTCCCTGGTTCAGTGCGGCATGCTTTACAGCTTAGAGTCGGGGCTCCAAAAGCGTTTTGAGCATCACGAAGCATATGAGATGTTCGAAGAGCTGAAAATGGTTTTTCAAGCTCATGCCCGAGTCGAGAGATATGATGTCTCCGACACATTCTATAGCTGTAAGATGGAGGAGAACAGTTCTGTCAGTGAGCACATCCTCAAGATTTCAGGATTGCACAACCGCTTGTCTCAGCTGGGAATGAATCTCCCAGATGAAGCGGTCGTTGACAGAATCCTCCAGTCGCTCCCACAAAGCTTCAAGAGCTTCGTGTTGAACTTCAATATGCAGGGGATGGAGAAGTCCATTCCCGAGGTATATTCAATGCTGAAATCAGCGGAGGTAGACATCAAGAAAGAACATCAAGTGTTGATGGTCAATAAAACCACTAAGTTCAAGAACGGCAAGGGTAAGAAGAACTTGAGGAAGGATGGCAAGGGAGTTGCCGCGCCTGGCAAGCCTGTTGCCGGGAAGAAGCCAAAGTATGGACCCAAGCCTGAGACAGAGTGCTTTTATTGCAAGGGAACGGGTCACCGGAAGCGGAACTGCCCCAAATATTTAGCAGACAAGAAGGCCGGCAACGTCAAAGGTATATATGATATACATATTATTGATGTGTACCTTACCAGCACTCGTAGTAGCTCCTGGGTATTCGATACCAGTGCAGTTGCTCACATTTGTAACTCAAAACAAGAGCTGCGGAATAAACGGAGACTGGCGAAGGATGAGGTGACGATGCGCGTCGGGAATGGTTCCAAGGTCGATGTGATCGCCGTCGGCACGCTACCTCAACATCTACCCTCGGGATTAGTCTTAAACCTCAATAATTGTTATTTAGTACCAGCTTTGAGCATGAACATTGTTTCTGGATCTCGTCTTATGCGAGATGGCTACTCTTTCAAATCGGAGAATAATGGTTGTTCTATTTATTTGAGAGATATGTTTTATGGTCATGCCCCGCTGGTCAATGGTTTATTTTTGATGAATCTCGAACGTAGTGATACACATATTCACTGTGTAGATGCCAAAAGATGTAAAGTTGATAATGATAGTCCCACATACTTGTGGCACTGCCGCCTTGGTCATATTGGTGTCAAACGTATGAAGAAGCTCCATTCAGATGGACTTCTAGAGTCTCTTGATTATGAATCATTTGACACGTGCGAACCATGCCTCTTGGGCAAGATGACCAAGACTCCGTTCTCCGGAACAATGGAGCGAGCGACCAACTTGTTGGAAATCATACATACCGATGTGTGCGGTCCAATGAGTGTTGAGGCTCGCGGAGGCTATCGTTATGTTCTCACCCTCACGGATGACTTGAGTAGATACGGGTATATCTATTTGATGAAGCACAAGTCTGAGACCTATGAAAAGTTCAAGGAATTTCAGAATGAGGTTGAGAATCAACGTGACAGAAAAATAAAGTTCTTGCCATCGGATCGTGGGGGTGAATATTTAAGTCATGAATTTGGCACACACACCTTAGGAGCTGTGGAATTGTTTCACAATTGACACCGCCCGGAACACCTCAACGTAACGGTGTGTCCGAACGTCGGAATCGTACTCTGTTGGACATGGTGCGATCTATGATGTCCCTCACCGATTTACCGCTATCTTTTTGGGGTTATGCTTTAGAGACTGCCGCATTCACTTTAAATAGGGCTCCGTCGAAATCCGTTGAGACGACTCCGTATGAACTTTGGTTTGGCAAGAAACCGAAGCTGTCGTTTCTGAAAGTTTGGGGTTGCGATGCTTATGTCAAGAAACTTCAACCTGAAAAGCTCGAACCCAAATCGGAAAAATGCGTCTTCATAGGATACCCAAAGGAAACAATTGGGTACACCTTCTACCACAGATCCGAAGGCAAAGTCTTTGTTGCCAAGAATGGATGCTTTCTGGAGAAAGAGTTTCTCTCGAAAGAAGTGAGTGGGAGGAAAGTAGAACTTGATGAGGTGATAGTCACCCCTCCTGTAACGGAAAGTAGCGCAGCGCAGGAAAATGTTCCTGAGGTGCCTGCACCGACATGGGAGGAAGCTAATGATAATGATCATGAAGAAACAGATCAAGTTACTACTGAACATCAAAGGTCCACAAGGGCACGTTCCGCACCAGAGTGGTACGGCAACCCTGTCCTGGAAATCATGTTGTTAGACAACGGTGAACCTTCGAACTATGAAGAAGCGATGGCGGGCCCAGATTCCAATAAATGGCTTGGAGCCATGAAATCCGAGATAGAATCCATGTATGAAAACAAAGTATGGACTTTGGTGGACTTGCCTGATGATAGGCACGCCATAGAAAACAAATGGATATTTAAGAAGAAGACAGACGCGGATGGTAATGTGACCATCTATAAGGCTCGGCTTGTCGCTAAGGGTTATCGACAAGTTCAAGGGATTGACTACGATGAGACTTTCTCTCCCGTAGCGATGCTGAAGTCAGTCAGAATCATGTTAGCTATTGCCGCATTCTATGATTATGAGATATGGCAAATGGACGTCAAAACAACATTCCTTAATGGCTTCCTCAAGGAAGAGTTGTATATGATGCAACCGGAAGGTTTTGTCGATCCAGAGAACGCTAACAAGGTATGCAAGCTCCAGCGCTCGATTTACGGGCTGGTGCAAGCATCTCAGAGTTGGAATATTCGCTTTGATGAAGTGATCAAAGCGTTTGGATTTATACAGACTTATGGAGAAGCCTGTATTTACAAGAAAGTGAGTGGGAGCTCTGTGGCATTTCTCATATTATATGTGGATGACATATTGCTGATGGGAAATGATATAGAATTCTTGGAAAATGTAAAGGCCTACTTGAATAAAAGTTTTTCAATGAAGGACCTTGGAGAAGCTGCTTACATATTAGGCATCAAAATCTATAGAGATAGATCGAGACGCCTCATTGGTCTTTCACAAAGTACATACCTTGAAAAAATATTGAAGAAGTTCAATATGGATCAGTCAAAGAAAGGATTCTTGCCTGTTTTGCAAGGTATGAGATTGAGCAAGGCTCAGTCGCCGACCACGGCAGAAGATAGAGAAAAGATGAGTGTCATTCCCTATGCCTCGGCCAAAGGTTCTATCATGTATGCCATGCTGTGTACCAGACCTGATGTGAACCTTGCCATAAGTTTGGTAGGGAGGTACCAAAGTGATCCCGGTACGGAACACTGGACAGCGGTAAAGAACATCCTGAAGTACCTGAAAAGGACTAAGGATATGTTTCTCGTATATGGAGGTGACGAAGAGCTTGTCGTAAAGGGTTACGTCGATGCTAGCTTCGACACAGATCTGGATGACTCTAAGTCTCAAACCGGATACGTGTATATTTTGAATGGAGGGGCAGTCAGCTGGTGCAGTTGCAAACAGAGCGTGGTGGCAGCGTCTACATGTGAAGCGGAGTACATAGCTGCTTCTCAAGCAGCGCAGGAAGGAGTCTGGATGAAGGAGTTCATCACCGACTTAGGAGTCATACCAAGCGCATCAAGCCCGATGACTCTCTTCTGTGACAACACTGGTGCTATTGCCATTACTAAGGAGCCCAGGTTTCACAAGAAGACCAAGCACATCAAGCGCCGTTTCAACTCCATCCGGAATTATGTTCAGGATGGAGACATAGATATTTGTAAAGTGCATACGGATCTGAATGTCGCAGACCCGTTGACTAAACCTCTTTCACGAGCAAAACATGATCAACACCAGAACTCTATGGGTGTTCGATTCATCACAATGTAAGTAGATTATTGACTCTAGTGCAAGTGGGAGACTGTTGGAGATATGCCCTAGAGGCAATAATAAAAGCATTATTATTATATCTCCTTGTTCATGATAATTGTCTGTTATTCATGCTTGAATTGTATTATAAGGAAACAGCGATACATGTGTGAATACATAGACCACAATGAGTCCCTGGTAGGCCTCTAGTTACCAGCTCGTTGATCAACAGATGGTCACGGTTTCCTGAACATGGACATGAGATGTCAGTGATAACGGGATCACATCATTAGGAGAATGATGTGATGGACGAGACCCAAACTTGAGCATAACACGAGATCGTATAGTTCGTAATGCATAAGCTTTTCGGTGTCAAGTATTTATTCCTTAGACCATGAGGTTGTACAACTCCCGGATGCTGTAGGAATACTTTGGGTGTGCCAACCGTCACAACGTAACTGGGTGGCTATAAAGGTACGCATCGGGTATCTCCGAAAGTGTCTGTTGGGTTGGTACGAACCGAGACTGGGATGTTGTCACTCCGTATGACGGAGGGGTACCTCTGGGCCCACTCGGTAAGACATCATCATAATGAGCTCAATGTGACTAAGTAGTTAGTCACGGGATGATGGATTACGGATCGAGTAAAGAGACTTGCCATGACGAGATTGAACAAGGTATCGGGAATACCGACGATCGAATCTCGGGCAAGTACCGTACCGATGGACAAAGGGAATAACGTACGGGATTGAGTGAATCCTTGACACGGTGGTTCATCCAATTAAGATCATCGAGGAACACGTGGGAACCAACATGGGTATCCAGATCCCGCTGTTGGTTATTGACCGGAGAGTCGTCTCGGTCATGTCTACGTGTCTCCCGAACCCGTAGGGTCTACACACTTAAGGTTCGGTAACGCTAGGGTCGTAGAGATACATGCACGTGGAAACCCGAAAGTTGTTCGGAGTCCCGGATGAGATATCGGACGTCACGAGGAGTTCCGGAAAGGTCCGGAGGTAAAGATTGATATATAGGAAGTCCAGTTTCGGCCATCGGGTGACCTCCGGGGGTCACCGGGAGCGTCCCGGGACCACCGGAGGGGCCCCAGGGGTCCACCGGGTGGGGCCACCCATCCCGGTGGGGCCCCTAGGCCGCAAGGGGAAGTGTCCATCCCTAATGGGCTGGCGCACCACTAGGGGCCCACCTCCCCATGCGCCTAGGGTTGAAACCCTAGGGGGGAGGGGGCGCCCACTAGCCTTGGGGGGCAAGGAACCCCCCCCCCCCTGGCCGCCGCCCCCCTGCAGATTGGATCTGCAGGGGCCCTGGCGCACCCCCTGGCCCCCTATATATATGTGGGAGGGGAGAGGGCAGCCGCACCCTTGCCCTGGCGCCTCTCCCCCTCCCGTCACACCTCCATACTCCAACGCAGGGCGCCCGGCGAAGCCCTGCTGCGATCTCCACTGCATCCGTCATCACGCCGTCGTGCTGCCGGATCTCTGACGACTTCTCCTCCCCCCTTTCTGGATCAAGAGACTTTGCTGCACCGGACGTGTGTTGAACGCGGAGGTGCCGTCCGTTCGGCGCTAGATCATCGGTGACGAAGAACGCGAAGAGTATGACTACTTCATCCACGTTTCTTCGAAAGCTTCCGCTCACAATCTCCATAACGGTATGTAGATGCACTCTTACTCGCTCGTTGCTAGATGTCTCCATAGTTGGATCTTGGTGAAAGCGTAGAAAATTTTGAATTATGCTATGTTCCCCAACACCCCATCCACCCATCGTGTAAGGAACGCAAAATCAAGGAACATAATGCCGGTTTATCGGCGCCTAAGGTGGCATGAGTGGAACAAAACACCGAGCAAAAGGCCAAGCCTTCCACCCATGCCCAGTATATAGGTGTGTTATTATAATAAGAATAGATATTGTGATATAACAACAACAAGTTCCCTCCTGGAACGAACTTCATCTTCACCTGCAACTAGCAACGCTATAAGAGGGGCTGAGCAAGCGGGTAACATAGCCAAACAGTGGTTTTGCTAGGATGGTTTCAAAGGTTAGAGGTTTCATGGCAACAAGGAGAGGCTGACACAGAAGATGGGTAGCGCGACATGTAACGATAGCATCGAGACAACTAAGCATGGCAATGGTAGTAAAGGTATCCAAGGGTATGATCATCTTGCCTGGGATTCCGCAAGGGAGAAGAACAGATCCCTAAAGTAGACGGAGCAACAGTCGAGCGAATCCTCACAACTCCGGAACGAAACCGAAGCTAACAAGCGAAGCAACCGGAAAGAAGCAAACAACACGGTAAACACACAAGCATAATCATGGCATACGATGCACATCCAAGTATGATGCATGTCCGGTTTAATTATGCATGGCATGGCAAAGTGCACAAACAAAACTACAAGTTAAGTGGAGCTCAATATGCAACGAGTTGCATATTGACGAAACACCACATTTATTTATTTAGTTGACTCTCGTTTATTTACAAGACAAGATTAAATGTTTGTTAACATAGCAAGAGGTGAAGCATAATAAACTTACACTATTTAGACATTTTAAATGAGGCCGGAAAATAACAACAACAATTCCGGAAAATCCCCATGAGCAAGTTTAGCAATTTTAAGCAAACAACAATTAAACATTCAAAGGTTGTTAACATGATGCGGATGACATGATCAAGTTTATGCATTTTTATTAAAAGTTGACATGAAGAAGATAAGAAGCATTTGTCACCGTGGTGGAAAGAAAGAGGGTGCCACGACAATGATCCGAAAATGATGCAACGGCAACATCTCAGTTCCGGTAACTGGGTGAGAGACCGATGCAAAAGGTGACGGAGAGCGAGCGGAACAAGATGAAAGGTGGGGTGATCCCGTCACCGGGTTCCCACGAGTCGGCGACGAGGCAACCGAGGAACATGACAAAAGGACGAAACGGGCACAGAGCAAACAATCGATACACCTCATACAACCACAATCATTCACAAGCGTCATCCACGGGGTCGTCTCGGTATACCTTCGGAACATTCGTTTCGGGGCGGTTCGAGTCATAGAGGAAGTAGTGGTACACGTTCGTAGAGGTACTTGCGGTCTCGGCGACGGTAGTTGTACTCGTTCGGGCGTCGAGTTCGTAGATGTACTTGGCGCATCGGTAGGGGTACTCGGTCCTCGGGACACCGGAGAGGAACATTGAAGCATCGGTAGTCGTTCTCATAGCGGTCTTGCCGGACTGGGTTCTCGCGACGTAGTGGTACTTGACGTTACGTCGTGTAGTCGAACTTGAGGGTCGTCGACGTCGTGGTACATGAGGGTCGTCGTGGTACTTGGCGTGTCATCTTGCGTAGTCGTTCCCGTTCGTAGATGTTCGGGTCCAGAAGTAGATGTACTTGCTGCTCCATGGGTACTTGAGATAAACAATAACAGCAACAAAACAAAAAAAACAAAAAAAAAGAAAAAAAAGGCTGCGGGTCGGCTGCTCTTGGCCAGCCGGGAGGAGGCAGCAGGGGCGCACGGGAGGGCGCGCTGCGGCGCGCGGAGCCGGCGCTGGAGGACGAGGGCCTGAGGACTTGGCGACGGAGGAGGCCGGAGGGAAGTAGAGGAGGATGCGGCTTTGCGGGCGACGAGGCGATGGAGGGGCGCTGGGAATCGGGCGCTCGAAGGAACGGTCGGTGAGGAGGAGGCGTCGCGGGGCAGCCATGGCGCTGGAGAATGGAGGCCGGAGCTGGGGACGGGCGCGGCTCGCGCTCGGAGGGAGCGGGCATGGAGGCGGGCAGCACGTCGGGCACCGACGGGACGGCGGAGGAGCGCACGAAGGCGGGGAAGGCGCCGGGCCATGGCGCGGACGCGGTAAGGAAGAGGCCCGGGGACAGGAGGCAGGGCCTGGCCGCGGCATCACTGGAGATAGTGTGGTGCTGGTGGTGGCCGGCCGACGGGAAGGAGCCAGCAGGGGCGATGGAGGAGGGTCGGGCTCTATCGAGAGGAGCGAGGGGAACGAGATCGAGGCTCGAGGCCTCTGGCGGCGGACGAAGGGAAACAGGAGCGAGGGAGGGGATCGGAGAGAGGAGAGGTGCGGGCGAAGGGGGATCGAGGGAAAAGGGGGGCGCTGCGCGAGCGAGGAAAACGAGGGTGGCGGCGGTCGAGGGATCCAGAGGGAAAAGGAGATGGGAGGGGGTTCGGGCTAGGGTTCGCTGGAGTGGGCCTTGAGGACTAGATGGGCCGCGGGGAGGGAATGGGCTGCTGGAGGCCTGGCGGCTGGGATCTCCTGCTCAATCTGGGTTGCTCTCCTTCTTCTTTTATTTCCCAAAACAGAAAAATCAAAGAAGAAAAAGGAGGAGAAAGGAATGTGGAGATAGAATTTGGGCAAGCGGCTATTTTTCTCGGGCATCATAAAATGAGCACGGTCCGAGAAAAATAGAAAAGGCAAGATCGAAAGAAATAATTTAAACATATTTGAATTTAATCAAATGGGGTTGAACTAAGACATGATTATAGAAGTGTCCAAAAATGTTCGAATTTTTGGAGGAACCTCGATAAATGGGAAAAGAATACAGGGAGGGTTTAAGGCAAGGAATTGAGAAGAAAAGGCATGGGGAAATATTGCAAGTGTGTTACGGTGATCCCAAACAATTGGAATATTTTTAATATAGCTCCCTAAATATTGGGAGTATATGTTATAAAGAGAAGACATCCTTCCCTCAATTTAAATGGACCGAAGGTCCACACGGTTTATTTAAGTTGAGATGCAAAATAAATATGACATGAAGGCATGATGACTTGATGCAATGCAAAAATAAATAACACAAGACAAAAGAAACACACTGGAGAACCCGGAACATCTAGAATCTTCTGGAATCTTCTGGGGCATCGGTCTTCGGGCGTCAAATGAACCAATATTATCAAGAGTAGTAGAAGCATCATCAAAAGTATCGGACATAGTAACAGATTCAGTAGAAGCATCATGTGGTGGTGGTGAGGCAAACTTACTCATAACAGAAGGTGAATCAAGTGTAGCACTAGTGTTCTGAACAGTACCTCTTCTTGTAGTGGATAGTACAATCGGAACCTTGGGGTCTCCTTTCTTACCCATGGCGGATGAAGTGCAGCAGGTAGGATACTTCAAGTAGACTTGTAAATATTGCTATGCTCCCCGGCAACGGCACCAGAAAACGATACTTGATAACCCTCAACCGTAAGGGATCAAGATAGTCTTCGCGGGTAAGAATAACCCAATTTATAGATTCGACACACGGGGAGCCAAAGAGTATTTATAAGCTTTGACAGTTGAGTTGTCAATTCAACCGCACCTGAAATATACTTACTTGCAACAAAAGATAAGTGGTAACGGTGATATGATAGTGAAGGTGGTAACAGCAAAAGTAAACAGCAAAAGTAACAACTAATAACCAGCAGGATTGAAACACTGTAGGCTAGGGAGATGGATGGTTGGGCGCTGCATGGATGAGATACATCATGAATCTAACTTGGGGCAAGGCACATAGAAAAGTAATGATCATCTAGGCAAATATCAAACATTAGGCATGTATCCCACAGGTAGTTGTACGTGCTTGCAATTGATGGGCCTCGAACCCCTCGTTGGTTACCCCAAGTGGAAGGTGTAAGATGCAGTAAGTAGAAGTGTTTTCCCTTAGCAAAGATGCCAAGGATCGAATCCCCAGAGACTCCTAGGTTCAACAAGTAGGTGTCAACTGCTACGGCGCCAGATTAGTAGCAATCAACGTGGACCGGCACACAGATACAAATAACTTTGCTCCCAACGAGTACAGAGAGGTTGTCAATCCCTCCGGCCTTGTAGTTCACAAAGGATTAAAAGCAATGATAGTAGTGATAGATAATGTTTTGTAATAGTAAATAATAACGAAAAGTAAATAGCGGGTGTGATCAATGATGGTAATATGGACCAGAGTCTCATGATGTTCACTAGTGATGTCTCTCTCCCAAAAGACGATAAAACAGCTATGTGAGGTAAACAAATTACAGCTGGGCAATTGACAGGACCACGAACGCAAACCAATGCTGACTACATTGCAAGAAAGGTTGAGGTTCAAAGCATGGGCGGTACGCCAAAGTAAGTAGACCGAAATCCATCAATATCTACTACTAATCATCCACCTTGAGATATTTATCCAGAACATCTCGCTGGTATTAAGTTGCGAGTCCCACCCATAGTGTAAACTCAATGCAACAGACAACTGCATTAAAAGAACTTTGCGTAAAGTAAACAATCCTTCCACCCGCGGGCACAAGCACCGTTGTTTTCCCCCCTTGTGGCAACAGCACATCCCCTAGACTCATGTTTCTGACACTCAAGCTAGTCATCGAGGGGCATGAACCCACAGTCGAGCATAACGTTCCCTCCTGGAGTCACTACCTACTACTTGGCCAAAGCAATAAATAACAACGGAGAACATGCAAGAATTACTTATGAACAAAAATATAAAAGAGGTGAATCAAATACATTACTCAAGATCAATCTGAACATAATCTCATAATCCATCGGATCCCAGCAAACTCAACATAGCAACAGCATAAGGATTACATAGGTGCCTCGATCATGTAGGGCAGCTCACGAGGACTAATTAGTGAAGCACAAGAACGGGAGGAGAACATCACATAGCTACTGGTCATGGACTCATGATCCAAGGGAGACTACTCACGAGTCATCCGGGAGGTGTCCATGGTGGTGGAGAAGCTCCCGGTGGTGATCCTCCCCTCCGGTAGGGTGCCGGGAAGAGTTCTCCTGGTGCTCCCGATCTTGGAAGCGGCGGCGGCGGCGGAACAGAGATGGGATCGCGAAAAGAGTTCCTCTTCTGAGGGTTTCGGAGGACCCTTTAAATATATCCCAATGGAGGGCATTGGGGGAGCTTCAGGGGGCCCAGGCGCCCCCCGGCGCGGCCCAGGGGGGGCGCCGCCAGGGCGCCTGGAGCCCTGGTGCCCCCCCCCCCCCCCCCCCCCCCCCCCCC
>LR738711.1:765511828-765584353 GCA_902687465.1 Secale cereale | reverse complement strand
CCCCCCCCGGCTGTCCTTCGGACGCAAGGTTGTTCCCGAAACGCTGATTTTTTATATAATTTTTCTGGATTTTTCTGGGCAGTTCTCGAAACGTGAAAACCTGAAATACAAAAACAGCCGAAAATAGAAACTGGCACTGGGGTGCACTGGATTAGTAAGTTAGTCCAAATATGATCAAAAGTGTATGGAAGTGTATGAATATCATAGCAATATCACCCAAAAGTGGCATGGAGCAAGCAGAAATTATAGATATGTATTGGACGTATCAACATCCCCAAACTTAATTCCTGCTCGTCCTCGAGTAGGTAAATGATAACAAGAATAATTTCTGTGGTGACATGTTATTAACCATATAGGACTTTTTCATAGTCATATGACAAAAGCTTACTGAGACAATGATTCTATAGTAATTAAGTTCCCTCATGAGAAAATCACAAATGACTGGAAGTTTTACAACATGAAACTGAAACATCAAATAGATTTGCAATGAACATGATGTGCAAATATGATAAAGTGATATCTAGCTTGCCCCCTTTAGTGATGCAAAACATAAATGCAGGGGCACCTTCAAGGTTTAAGTGATGACTAGATACAATCATTTAAGAATAAACGATATCACAATCATGCAAAAGACAATGCTACTTTGGGACAATGCACATTACACTAAGAATGACAATC
Organism: Secale cereale; assembly: GCA_902687465.1. Lineage (NCBI taxonomy): Eukaryota > Viridiplantae > Streptophyta > Magnoliopsida > Poales > Poaceae > Secale > Secale cereale. The sequence goes on along the minus strand of LR738711.1, from coordinate 765,583,675 downwards.
ATGCTCTCAGTAGTTGGTGCTTTAACATAAAGGTAAAAGAAAGGTTAAGTGCTAGAGCTTTTTATTTTGAAAACATGGAAGCAATTTTGTCAACGGTAGTAGTACTTCATATGTGTCATGCATAAGACATCCTATAAGTTGCAAGCCTCATGCATCGTATACTAATAGTGCTCGCTCCTTGTGCTAATTAGCTCGGATTCCCATGGGTTATCATTGCATTACATATGTTTCAACCAAGTGTCACAAAGGGGTACCTCTATGCCACCTGTACAAAGGTCCAAGGAGATAAATCGCATTTGATTTCTCGTTTTTGATAGATCTCAACTTGAGGACATCCATACGGGGACAACATAGAAAATAGATGATGGACTCCTCTTTAAGGCATAAGCATATTCTCATAAGAGATTGAGGATCAACGTCCAAGTTAAAACTTCCACCATGATACATGGCTTTGGTTGGCGGCCCAATGTTCTTCTCTAACAATATACATATTCATTCAACCCACGGTAAATCACCCTTACTTCAGACAAGACGAACATGCATAGCAACTCACATGATATTCAACAAAAGTGTGACAGTTGATGGCGTCCCCAGAAACATGGTTACCGCTCAGCAAGCAACTTATAAGAAATAAGATACATAAGCAACATACTCTTTACCACAATAGTTTTTAGGATACTTTCCCATGAGCTATATATTGCAAAGTTAGTTTGCTTAGTACAGGTGGTGGTTAGCAAAAAGACTGGGAGCGACCAACTAAGAGAGCAATGACGATCATAATCATGCAGAGCGACAAAGCAATATTGAATCAGGCATGGTAGTTATATCGCTACTCAGAAATAAAAGATCATCAAGGCTTGACAGACTTTCTTTACAGTCTTAAATATGCGTGAGCATACGCCAAGTCAATCAAAATAAATTCTCGAAGGAAGATATTACTAAACCATACCACATCATAGGCAAACAAATCATGTTGGTACTCCAATAACACATTGGGAACCCCCCAGCTATTTGAGATTAACCATAAGAAAACCTGAACTACTAAGCACCATTATGCAAGTAGCATCTTTATCATAGACACATTAACCCATGCAACGGAAGCAAACTCTCTTAATAAGGTGAGCATGATAATTAAAGAGATTTCAAGCAACCAACTAAACAAAAGCTCTTTGAAAAGATCAGCATGAATACTAAGAGCAGAGCATGATAGTAGCTATTAAAAGACAAAGAACACACACAGCATAGATAGACATGAATATTCTATGTTATGTTCTAGGTAAAGGTGGAGCGTGTTTCTCTCCCACATAAAGGAATGCTGAGCTCCGACTCGTTATGAAAAACTAAAAAGAAAACTAAAAGCAAGACGCTCCAAGCATAGCACATAACACATGAAGTGATAAAAATATAGTGGAACGAAGACGAACTGATAATGTTGATGGAGAAGGGGATGCACAGGGGCATCCCCAAGCTTAGACGCTTGAGTCTCCTTGAATATTTCCTGGGGGTGCACGGGGGCATCCCCAAGCTTGAGCGCTTGACACTCCTGAATCTTTTTTATCATCTTCCCTCGCACACTTGAAAACTCCCTTCATACACAACTCATCATAATCTGATTAGCGAGGTTAGTACCCTTAATAAAATAATTATACCTTTCTGGAAATAAAGAAATTTTTGAAGTTCTACTGTTTCTCAAGATTGCCAAAAGGTTTTTGCAAAGAAAAAGCAAGTTCTTGATTTGCAAAGTGAAGGAAAGGCAAAACAGGACAGAATCTGTGAAAAATAGAACAGCAGGTAGTAATTGATCTGTTCGGGATACTTCTGCAACTCAAATCAAAAAACTCAGAACAGACGCACGAAAGACAATTATATAGAGAACGCTGTCAAAAAAAATTCAGTCCAAAAAGATGAACTGGTGATTTTATACGAATTTTTCTATCCAAGGACAGAATCTGTTTCCTGGACAGCACCTCACAACTTTTGAACTTTCTAGCAATCAGAGGCTATACTCGGCACAAATATGAAAAGCAAAGATACAATGATGATGCTACAGCAGTAAACAACATCAAGACACAACAAAAGCAAAAGATTTATTCATGTGGGCTGCCTCCCAAAAGCGCTTTCTTTTATGCCTTTAAGCTAGGCATAAGACTTTAATGATGTTCTCGTAGGAATAAGAGTTGAAGAACAAAAGAGGGCATCAAGAAGCAAATACCAAACACATTTAAGCCTAACATGCTTCCTATGCATAGGAATATTGCAATAGAATAATTCATTGAAGCACAAAGCAATAAGCATAGGAAGACAAAACAAGTGCAGCTTCAAAACCTTCAACATAAAGAAAGGGAACTTGATATTATTGAAATATCTATAAGCATATGTTCCCTTCTCATAATAATTTTCAGTGGGATCACGAATAAACTCAACAATATAAGCATCACATAAAGCATTGTTACCATGATCCACATGCAAAAAGGTACTCTTACTCTCCACATAAGTATCATGAAGAGGATAAAACTTGGTATAAAAGAGAGACATAAGCTCTTGCCAATCAAGCAAGTGCGAGTTATCGAGAAGCTTATACCAATCTGAAGCCTTACCTATAAGTGATACGGCGAACAATTTCCTGATGACAAACTCCCTTGACACACCTGCAAGCTTAAATAATGAACATAGTTGTGACAGATATAGCAAGTGTTCACCGGGATGTCTGTCTCCTGCATAACGATTAGCCAAAACATAATCGATAATACCAGCTGGTATTTTATAGGGCACAATTTCAGTAGGGGGAGGAGCAACCACCACAGGTGTGGGGCGTCTTCCCGCAAGCAACGATCCAATAGCAAGGTTGTCCATAAGCATAACTAGTGAAATACATAAAGAAAACTGAAAGGTAAACTAACAAGACTAAAAAGCAAAGGTAAAAGATAGCATGCAACTCCCCTATCCTGAAGAGTGGAGTCCCCGGCAACGGCGCCAGAAAATACTCCTTGATGGGCCTCGAACCCCTCGTTGGTTACCCCAAGTGGAAGGTGTAAGATGCAGTAAGTAGAAGTGTTTTCCCTTAGCAAAGATGCCAAGGATCGAATCCCCAGAGACTCCTAGGTTCAACAAGTAGGTGTCAACTGCTACGGCGCCGGATTAGTAGCAATCAACGTGGACCTGCACACAGATACAAATAACTTTGCTCCCAACGAGTATAGAGAGGTTGTCAATCCCTCCGGCCTTGTAGTTCACAAAGGATTAAAAGCAATGATAGTAGTGATAGATAATGTTTTGCAATAGTAAATAATAACGAAAAGTAAATAGCGGGTGTGATCAATGATGGTAATATGGACCGGAGTCTCATGATGTTCACTAGTGATGTCTCTCTCCCAAAAGACGATAAAACAGCTATGTGAGGTAAACAAATTACAGCTGGGCAATTGACAGGACCACGAACGCAAACCAATGCTGACTACATTGCAAGAAAGGTTGAGGTTCAAAGCATGGGCGGTACGCCAAAGTAAGTAGACCGAAATCCATCAATATCTACTACTAATCATCCACCTTGAGATATCTATCCAGAACATCTCGCTGGTATTAAGTTGCGAGTCCCACCCATAGTGTAAACTCAATGCAACAGACAACTGCATTAAAAGAACTTTGCTTAAAGTAAACAATCCTTGCACCCGCGGGCACAAGCACCGTTGTTTTCCCCCTTGTGGCAACAGCACATCCCCTAGACTCATGTTTCTGTCACTCAAGCTAGTCATCGAGGGGCATGAACCCACAATCGAGCATAACGTTCCCTCTTTGAGTCACTACCTACTACTTGGCCAAAGCAATAAATAACAACGGAGAACATGCAAGAATTACTTATGAACAAAAATATAAAAGAGGTGAATCAAATACATTACTCAAGATCAATCTGAACATAATCTCATAATACATCGGATCCCAGCAAACTCAACATAGCAACAGCATAAGGATTACATAGGTGCCTCGATCATGGAGGGCAGCTCACGAGGACTAATTAGTGAAGCACAAGAACGGGAGGAGAACATCACATAGCTACTGGTCATGGACTCATGGTCCAAGGGAGACTACTCACGAGTCATCCGGGAGGCGTCCATGGTGGTGGAGAAGCTCCCGGTGGTGATCCTCCCCTCCGGCAGGGTGCCGGGAAGAGTTCTCCTGGTGCTCCCGATCTTGGAAGCGGCGGCGGCGGCGGAACAGAGATGGGATCGCGAAAAGAGTTCCTCTTCTGAGGGTTTCGAAGGACCCTTTAAATATATGCCAAAGGAGGGCATCGGGGGAGCTTCGGGGGGCCCAGGCGCCCCCCCCCCCGGCGCGGCCTAGGGGGGGCGCGCCGCCAGGGCGCCTGGAGCCCTGGTGCCTCCCCCCCCCCCTCGGCTGTCCTTCGGACGCAAGGTTGTTCCCGAAACGCTGATTTTTTATATAATTTTTCTGGATTTTTCTGGGCAGTTCTCGAAACGTGAAAACCTGAAATACAAAAATAGCCGAAAATAGAAACTGGCACTGGGGTGCACTGGATTAGTAAGTTAGTCCAAATATGATCAAAAGTGTATGGAAGTGTATGAATATCATAGCAATATCACCCAAAAGTGGCATGGAGCAAGCAGAAATTATAGATACGTTTTGGACGTATCAGCAATAAGAACTTGCACAACATCTTTTGTCCTACCATCCCGCTACGAACGGGGCCAAAAGGAACTTATGGAGATTAAGGTGCTCCTATCAAAGAGCACCGGAACAAAGCAATGAACTCAATGGATACATGGAATCCTCAAATTATGGACCATCCCCTTTGGTGTCCCAAGCTGTCACCTTTGGGATCGCCGGTTCCGGACTATAATAGGTGCAAACAACTCATAGGTAGGATCAAGAACACAAATATATTCATGCAAACACATAGGGTTCAGACCTAAAATCATGGCACTCGGGCCCTAAGTGACAAGCATTAAGAGCAACAAGTTGAAGCAAAGATGATAAACACCATAGTAGATGATAGGCAACATGCCCCCAACAATCTGATAAACTATTACATGATCTAACTCATCCAATCCCTACCATCCCCTTTGCCTACAGCAGGGAATTACTCACACATGGAAGGAGAAGTCATGGAGGGAGGATGGAGTGGTGATGATGATGACGATGGCGACGATCTCCCCTCTCCGGAGGCCAAATCAGCCTCCAGATTAGCCCTCCCGAAGAAGAACAGAGGGTGGCGGCGGCTCCGCGACGAAAACTGGGAAAACGACTTCTGTTCTGGGGTTTTGTCGTCACGGGGATAAATACGGGCCAAGGTAGGGCACCAGAGGGGGAAGGACCCGCCCAGGCGGCCTCCCGAGGCGGCCAGGGGTGGGGCCGCCTGGGCAGGGCGCCTGGGGCCCCCCTGGCTGCCCTCTGGCCCCTCTTCTGGCACAAGGGCCCTTCGGGTGCGTGGATTTCTGTGATTTTTCTTGGATTTTTCTGAGATACCTAAAAATCCTTTTTCCTGCACACAATAAAACCATACAGGCAGCTCTGCTGAAAACAGCGTCAGTCCGGGTTAGTTTAGTTCAAATCATGCAAGAATGAGGGCAAAACAATAGCAAAAGTGTTTGGAAAAGTAGATATGTTTGAGACGTATCAACTCCCCCAAGCTTAGCATATTGCTTGTCCTCAAGCAATTCAGTTCAACGAACTGGACGCGACAAAGAAAACTTTGACAAACTCTTTTGCTTCATTAGATGTATATAAGCATGTACTACGAAAAGAGTCTAGCAAGTATTGAAACAATGCTATGAGGACAATGCACGAAGCAATCCTTCTTTCAAGTGACCAGTCACAAATAACCAAAAGTAAATAATATGCTACTGAAAATCAAGACAAGATTACATTGAACATAGCTTGAACATACTAGAGTGGTATCTCGCTAGCCTCCATGAGTGAAGCAAAACATAAATGCAGAAACTCCTCCAGAGTTTTAAAGGAGACTAGAACTAAGAATTTCTGAATAAATAATACCACAAGCATGCAGAAGACAATGTAATACTTTGGGACAATGCACATTACACTCAGAATGAAAATTATGCTCTCCAAGTTGGTGCTTTGAAGAAAGAAGGTGGAGACTCTCGAACTGTGGAATTTGATGGCGAGGTTGAAAACCCGTGGTTGGAATCAAAGACTAAACATGTACCAGAGCTCTTGGTTTTGAAAACAGAGGTAAAAATGATTTTGGAAGGTGCATATTTCGTCAACGAATGTTATTAGAAAACCCAATCACTTCTCGAACTGGACAAGTTTCGAGGAACGGCTCCCGCACGGGGACGATCACATCCCCTTAATCTCCTTTGTTTATCACTGCCAAAAGTTTTCTGATTTCTCATGAACAAAGCGTGAAGGAGGGTTTGTTTGTTGTATTATCTTTTATGAGCCGGGCGCACTCATGCCAGTTCCTCCTCATATTAGGGGTTTGCAGATTAGACATGCAATCCCGGGGTAAAACTTGTCCAACTTAAAAAGATCATGAATTGACTACTACTTCCTCATGAGCTAAAACAGAGGCACAAAACAGGAGTAAATTTCAATAATTTTGAGATGGTACAAGAAAGTCTTTGTTAGGATGGCCGGTAAATACCACATAGGAAGGTATGGTGGACTCATATGGAATAACTGGTTTGATAGGATCTGGATGCACAAGCAGAATTCCGCTTAGTGCGAGCGAAGGCTAGCAAGAGACTGGGAAGCGACCAACTAGAGAGCAATAACGGTCATAATCATGCAGAACGACAAAGCAACATTGAATCGGGCATGAAAGTGATATAACTATCCTAAAACTCAAAGATCATCAAGGCAAAGCAAACTTTTTAGTCTTAAACATGTGTAAACATGTGCCAAGTCAATCCAAGAATTCTCCAAAGGGAAATACCACCTTAGTATACCAAACTATGAACAATGCAATGCATGTAAATCATTCCAATAACACATTATATACTCTAGCTATTTGAGATTAGCCACAAGGAAAGCATGAACCACTGGGAAAGCATTGTAAACATAGCACTATGTCGCTACAAGCTGGTCTCTAGATCATAAGTACATGCATATGTACAAAAGTAGAAACAAGAAGAGTTCATACTGGTTTTCCTTGTTGCTTCCCTTCCGTCGATCTTCATCATTACTGCCTTGTAACTTGCACGATCGAACGTAGGAAATACAATTAAATGCCATCACGGACTCGAGCTGAACTCTGAAAACAAAGCAAACTAAAGAGAGAAAGGAAATCTTTTTGGGTTATTTCAAAGGTTGAACGAAAGAAAAAGAAAGAGAAAATCTTTTTGTTGTTTTTGCAAAGAAAGAACAAAGAAGAACGGGCAAAAACTTCAAAAAGATCAAAGCGGACAAAAATAAAACGGATAATACAATGGAAAAGTGAGAAGGGCACGTACTCCCCCAAGCTTAGGCTTTTGGCCTAAGTTGGTAGTAGCTACTGCCCCTAGGAGCCTCCTGCTCCGGGGTGGTACTGGTGAGTCCAAGGGTCGTAAAAGGATTCCGGCGCGTACACCGAAGTCCTCAGATCCTCCCACGAAGAAGGGTCCGCACTCCAAGCAGAGGAAGACCCTTCACCAAACTGGGTGACGGTCTCCCCCTGAAAAGGTGGTGACTCACCGTGCTCCTCCTCGTCGGGCACAACCCCCTCCATGGGGTTATGAAGCTGATGCTGGACCATGAACTCATCGAACTGGATAACATCAAAGGACCATCCGTTCCTGCGAGAAAAATCAAACAAAAGAGGTGCAGGTAGACGGATCTTGCGTTCCGCGGTAGTTCCGAAACGCAAGATATAAACAAGGTTACCAAACTCAGAAGTCATGGTAACAAACTTATGCCTTTTCATAGCAGCAAGATCAAAACTTAAATATGTAAAAGGCTTATCATCAGGGTGTGCGGTGCCTTTAAGATACTCTAAAATAAGTGTGGCATAGACGCCACCAAATAAATCTCCCTTGTTACCGTTCATAGCAAGGCGTCGAGCAATTAGGGCACCCAAATTATAATCAAACCTCCCTGAGAGGGCGGCTGCCAGGATAGCAATATCCGGTGCAGAAATGTTGCTCATGTTGTCACGAGCTAACACCCCTCTAGCAACATAATACGCAAAATACCTGAGGTGAGGGAATAAGATGCTGGAGATTTTTGACCGATGTATATCCCTCGTACCCATGTTGCAGAGAGAGTTGAGGACGGTTCTCAGCTCGGAGGGCTGAGAGGTCATCTTCGCCATCCGCCCAACGTTTGGCACACCTATTATTTCACAAAACTTTTCCAAGGGCATGGTCAAAAGATTATTGTAAATTTTAGACTCAATAGAACCAGTATCAAGGTTATATCTAAAACGGTTAATGAAACCGGAGGTGAGTTTTTGATACTGAACAACACTGCACGTGACGAGCCGTGTCAGACCTGCATTAGCACAAAGATTATAAAACTCATCCTTAATTCCCGCAGCTTCAAGGAATTCTTCACATGGGAACATCATCGCACGTGCTGGCTTTGTGTCTTCCAACAACTCTAGGGGCGCATGATCTTCATTGTAGCTCACCCTAGCAGTCGAGGGTGAAGCTGCGGCTCTAGTAACTCGATCGGAGTGCGCGGGCTTCTTCTTCTCAAGCCACCCCTTTGCCCTTCCTAACAAACTCATTTCTGAATATTTTTTTGACAAATTACAAAAACAAGGATTTAAACAAAGTGGGTTAAGGCAAACTACTCAACTCACTTACCTAAGGCATAAACTTGCATCAAAACTTGGAAAATGAATTTCTACACATGCATGCAAGCTCATCTACACAGCACCAAGAACTACTAAATACTCACAAATGAAGCCACCAACCAAAAATCTAATTGGAGGGGTGGAGGAGTTACATACCAGGGAGTATTTGTTCAAAATCTCAGCTCAAATGATAGGCTGTAGAGAGAGATCGAAAATCGCCTCCAAGAACAGCAAGAACGCAAGAACAGGTGCAGAACTCGTGTTTTTGGAGAGAAAGATAGAGAGAAGAAGAAGACTCACCTAGAGGCGGGGCCTGTGGGCCCCAGGCACCCTATGGGCGCGGCCAGGGGGCAGGCCGCGCCAGCTGGCCGCCTGGGCCACTGGTGGCCCCCCTGGTCAGCCCCAGGTGCCTCTGGGTCACTCCTGGCCTGGAAATTTTTATTTTTATTTTTCTGGAATTTTTCTGAAAACTTCACTGTTGAAATTTTTTCGAAGTTCAAAAAGCTGCAAAACTTTCTGAGAACTTAAAGCAGTGATTAGTATTGTGAAGCTTCAAAAACACAAACACTTGGTACAGCAAGGAGAACAAAGGCTAAAACAAATGAAAACAAAATAAGCTCAACTTTTTACCAAGTGATCATTGCACCTTTACTTTAATGGACATTGTCCCCACCATAATAGTTTTGTATTTGTGGTGCACATGTAGTGGACAGTCCCATTCTCCAATCTTCACGGTCTCGATATTTTCTATAGAGTTGAGGCCATGCCTCTTGTCGGTCTTCTTTGGAAAATACACCGTGTGTTCTTTATCATTCACATTGAAAGTAACCTTTCCTTTATTGCAATCAATAATAGCACCTGCAGTGTTAAGAAAAGGTCTACCAAGAATAATGGACATGCTCCCATCCTCGGGCATGTCAAGCACGACAAAATCAGTAAGGATCAAACAATTAGCAACTTCTATGGCAACATCCTCACAAATACCTATCGGGACGGCGGTTGACTTGTCAGCCATCTGAAGAGAAATATATGTAGGGATTAGCTTTTCTAAACAAAGCCTCTTGTAAAGAGAGAAAGGCATAACACTCACTCCTGCTCCAAGATCACATAAAGCAGTTTTGACATAATTATTCTTTATGGAGCAAGGAATGGTGGGTATACCTGGATCACCAAGCTTCTCAGGAATGTTGCCACTGAAAGAGTAGTTAGCAAGCATAGTAGATATTGCTTCATTAGGAATTTTTCTTTTATTAGTGACAATATCTTTCATATATTTTGAATAGGGAGGTACCTTAATAGCATCAGTCAAAGGGATTTGAAGAAAAAGAGGTTTCATCCACTCACAAAACTTATTGTAATGCTCTTCTTCTTCAGATTTGAGAGACTTACCTGGAAAGGGCATGGGTTTCTGTATCCATGGTTCTCTTTCCTTCCCATGTCTTCTTGCGACGAAGTCTTCTCTAGTGTACTTTTTGCGTTTGTCAGGTGCTTCTTCTTCTCGAACCTCGGGCGGATCATTCTTCTCCTTATCCTTATCTTCAGGTTCGGCACCGTCTTCAGTCTCAGCATCGGAGGTAGATATACTGTTGGGATCAACAGCTGGCTCTTCACTTGTAATAGGATCATTGGAATTATCAGCCTCCTTGTGTTTCTTCTTCTTCTTCTTCTTTGGAGAGCCAACGATTTCTTCTTCCTGCATTTGAGAATGTTGCTCGATTCTCCTCGGATGCCCCTCTGGATAGAGAGGATCATGAGTGCTAGTTCCTCCTCGGGTCTTAATCCCGAAGGCCTGCAAATCATCTTGTTTGGCATTGTTAGAAAGCAAATCTTTTTGCACATTAGAAATTTGTTCAAGCTGAGTTTGAACCATATGAAAATGCTTCACAAGACATTTAACATCATTAACTGTTCTACCTAGAACATCAAGCAAACTTTTGATAGCAAGGGAATTATCATGCAATTGACTTTGTATCTCTCATTAAAACGACTTTGCTTCATAATGAAATTATCAAGCTCATCTAAACATTGATCAGGAGGCTTACCATGAGGGATGTCACTTGCATTGAAATCTAAAAGAGAGTGTACCTCTACCATAGGAGGATGAGTGGTAGGCTCACACAACTTCTCAATAGGGGGTAGATTCTTCACGTCTTCAGTTTTAATACCCTTCTCTTTAATAGACTTCCTTGCTTCTTGCATATCTTCGGGGCTTAGAACAAGCATGCCCCTCTTCTTTGGTGGTGGAGGTGGTTCAGGGACGGACCAATCTTCATGGTTTTTGGCAATCCTGCCCATCAATTCTTCTGCATCGTCCGGCGTTCTTTTCCTGAAAACACAACCAGCACAACTATCCAAATAGGACCTGGATTCATCAGTTAGACCAGCATAAAATATATCGATTAATTCATTCTTAGGGACTCCATGTCCTGGTCTAGCCTGGATCAGACTACAGTACCTCCCCCAAGCTTTAGGGAGGTGCTCATCCTGCAACTGTTTAAAGTTATAAATTCTTTGTAAAGCAGCATGTTGCATATGAGCAGGAAAGTACTTATCAACAAAAGAGTGAGCTAAGTCTTGAGGACTCTTCATGGAACCACATGGTAGTGCATCATACCATGTTTTAGCACCTTCCTTCAAAGAGAAAGGAAGAAGCTTAGTCACATAAAAGTTTCGTATCTTTTCATCCGTGGTAAACAAGCCACCCAACTCAGTGAGTTTGGTCAGGTGTGCAATAGCATCATCATTTTCTCTGCCATAAAAGGGGTCAGCTTCAACCATAGATATAAGTGAAAGATCAACAGAGAAATCATAATCAGGATCATTGATGCATATAGGAGATGTAGCAAATTCAGGATCAGCAACAGTCTTGTCCTTCAAGGAGTGTTTTTCAAGCAGCTTCTTAATAGCTTCAGGGTCAGAGTCGGCAAACTCTGTCAGTTCCCTGCATAAATCATCATCAAGCATAATGTAATCATCATCAAGGAGTCTCTCCTTGAGTTTACTCAAATCAGGATAATCATAAGTTCCACCAATAGGGTAGCGAGTAACAGGAATTTCAATTCCAGATTTTTTTTTTGCAGCAGCGATCTGTTTCTCAAGAGCATAACCAAGTGAACTGTAATGCCCAGGATGGGACTATACCTCCTACGTGTCGAGGCACGACTTAAAGGTATAAGCCCATCCTAGAATGATCTCAAGTATTGGTATCTTTGCACGACTCATGTAAAAGAGGGATTAAATTGCAAAAGAAGATAGTTGGCTTACACTCGCCACTTCACACAATACATTACATAAGCAAAACATCATTCAAAACATCACAAACCGACTACGGGCGAAGATCAAAAGAAAGATACCAAAACAACATAAAGCCACAGGCCTAGATCGAATCCTAGTAGAAGAACCACTACTGAACATCGAAACGTCACAAGCATACGGTCAAACTCTTCATCGAGCTCCCGGAAGTTCTGATCCATCTCCTGCATCAAACTCGGCCGAACCTGCATCTGGTGTTGTAGTATCTGTGAGCCACGAGGACTCAGCAATCCCATAACCATGGGTATCAAGACTAGCAAAGCTTTGCGGGTAGGAAGAGGTAAAGTGGTGAGGTTGCAGCAGCGGCTAAGCATAATATGGTGGCTAGCCTACGAGTACAAGAATAAGATGAGCTTCTACGCAAACGGTCGCAAAAGTAGTGATCGCTAAAGATCCTAACTACATATGAGTCAAACATAAACCCACCGTGTTCTCTTCTCAACGTGAAAAGAGACAGTCACGGTTACTCACACAGTTGTGTGTTTTACTTCGGATCATCTGTCAAGTTTTCTACAACCGGACATTAACAAATTCCAATCTGCCACATAACCGCGGGCTCGGCTTTCGAAAGATCATAACCCTGCAGGGGTGTTCCAACTTAGCCCATCACAAGCTCTCACGATTAGCTGAAGTGATAAATATAATATCATCACCCCTTATCTTAGGGAAAACCGATCAGGCTCGGCTTCCCGGTAGCACAAGACATTTCGACAATGGTAAAACAAGTCCAGCAAGACCTCCCGTTGTGTCGACACCTTGATAGTAGCCGCGCGTATCTCGTCTCAGGCCACAACCGGATGGGCGATTCTACAGGTTATACCAGATACCTCGAGTTTCCCCGAGGCGGCCCCGCAGAACCCCCGTTTGGGACCAAAACCATCAGCACTGGCCCCCCTGCTATGTAGAAAGAATCCTCGGGTAGCGCTAACTCCCTATGCAATTTAATTAATTAATTAAGTTGTTATTATGAGCAAATTAAAACCAATGTTGGGCCTTGCTGGAGGAGTTTTATTCAAAGTCGAACTGTCAAGGGGTCCCCATCCACCCATCGTGTAAGGAACGCAAAATCAAGGAACATAATGCCGGTTTATCGGCGCCTAAGGTGGCATGAGTGGAACAAAACACCGAGCAAAAGGCCAAGCCTTCCACCCATGCCCAGTATATAGGTGTGTTATTATAATAAGAATAGATATTGTGATATAACAACAGCAAGTTCCCTCCTGGAACGAACTTCATCTTCACCTGCAACTAGAAACGCTATAAGAGGGGCTGAGCAAGTGGGTAACATAGCCAAACAGTGGTTTTGCTAGGAAGGTTTCAAAGGTTAGAGGTTTCATGGCAACAAGGAGAGGCTGACACAAAAGATGGGTAGCGCGACATGTAACGATAGCATCGAGACAACTAAGCATGGCAATGGTAGTAAAGGTATCCAAGGGTATGATCATCTTGCCTGGGATTCCGCAAGGGAGAAGAACAGATCCATGAAGTAGACGGAGCAACAGTCGAGCGAATCCTCACAACTCCGGAATGAAACCGAAGCTAACAAGAGAAGCAACTGGAAAGAAGCAAACAACACGGTAAACACACAAGCATAATCATGGCATACGATGCACATCCAATATGATGCATGTCCGGTTTAATTATGCATGGCATGGCAAAGTGCACAAACAAAACTACAAGTTAAGTGGAGCTCAATATGCAACGAGTTGCATATTGACGAAACACCACATTTATTTATTTAGTTGACTCTCGTTTATTTACAAGACAAGATTAAATGTTTGTTAACATAGCAAGAGGTGAAGCATAATAAAATTACACTATTTAGACATTTTAAATGAGGCCGGAAAATAACAACAACAATTTCGGAAAATCCCCATGAGCAAGTTTAGCAATTTTAAGCAAACAACAATTAAACATTCAAAGGTTGTTAACATGATGCGGATGACATGATCAAGTTTATGCATTTTTATTAAAAGTTGACATGAAGATGATAAGAAGCATTTGTCACCGTGGTGGAAAGAAAGAGGGTGGCACGACAATGATCCGAAAATGATGCAACGGCAACATCTCGGTTCCGGTAACTGGGTGAGAGACCGGTGCAAAAGGTGACGGAGAGCGAGCGGAACAAGATGAAAGGTGGGGTGATCCCGTCACCGGGTTCCCACGAGTCGGCGACGAGGCAACCGAGGAACATGACAAAAGGACGAAACGGGCACGGAGCAAACAATCGATACACCTCATACAACCACAAGCATTCACAAGCGTCATCCACGGGGTCGTCTCGGTATACCTTCGGAACATTCGTTTCTGGGCGGTTCGAGTCATAGAGGAAGTAGTGGTACACGTTCGTAGAGTTACTTGCGGTCTCGGCGACGGTAGTTGTACTCGTTCGGGCGTCGAGTTCGTAGATGTACTTGGCACATCGGTAGGGGTACTCGTTCCTCGGGACACCGGAGAGGAACATTGAAGCATCGGTAGTCATTCTCGTAGCGGTCTTGCCGGACTGGGTTCTCGCGACGTAGTGGTACTTGACGTTACGCCGTATAGTCGAACTTGAGGGTCGTCGACGTAATGGTACATGAGGGTCGTCGTGGTACTTGGCGTGTCATCTTGCGTAGTCGTTCCCGTTCGTAGATGTTCGGGTCCAGAAGTAGATGTACTTGCTGCTCCATGGGTACTTGAGATAAACAATAACAGCAACAAAACAAAAAAATCAGAAAAAAAGGAAAAAAAAAGGCTGCGGGTCGGCTGCTCCTGGCCAGCCGGGAGGAGGCAGCAGGGGCGCGCTGCGGCGCGCGGAGCCGGCGCTAGAGGACGAGGGCCTGAGGCCTTGGAGACGGAGGAGGCCGGAGGGAAGTAGAGGAGGATGCGGCTTGGCGGGCGACGAGGCGATGGAGGGGCGCTGGGAATCGGGCGCTCGAAGGAACGGCCGGTGAGGAGGAGGCGTCGCGGGGCAGCCATGGCGCTGGAGAATGGAGGCCGGAGCTGGGGACGGGCGCGGCTCGCGCTCGGAGGGAGCGGGCATGGAGGCGGGCAGCACGTCGGGCACCGACGGGACGACAGAGGAGCGCACGAAGGCGGGGAAGGCGCCGGACCATGGCGCGGACGCGGCAAGGAAGAGGCCCCGGACGAGGAGGCGGGGCCTGGGCGCGGCGTCGCTGGAGATAGTGAGGTGCTGGTGGTGGCCGGGCGACGGGAAGGAGCCAGCAGGGGCGATGGAGGAGGGTCGGGCTCTGTCGAGAGGAGCGAGGGGAATGAGATCGAGGCTCGAGGCATCTGGCGGCGGACGAAGGGAAACAGGAGCGAGGGAGGGGATCGGAGAGAGGAGAGGTGCGGGCGAAGGGGGGTCGAGGGAAAAGGGGGGCGCTGCGCGAGCGAGGAAAACGAGGGTGGCGGCGGTCGAGGGATCCAGAGGGAAAAGGAGATGGGAGGGGTTTCGGGCTAGGGTTCGCTGGAGTGGGCCTTGAGGACTAGATGGGCCGCGGGGAGGGAATGGGCTGCTGGAGGCCTGGCGGCTGGGATCTCCTGCTGAATCTGGGCTGCTCTCCTTCTTCTTTTATTTCCCAAAACAGAAAAATCAAAGAAGAAAAAGGAGGAGAAAGGAAGGTAGAGATAGAATTTGGGCAAGCGGCTATTTTTCTTGGGCATCATAAAATGAGCACGGTCCGAGAAAAATAGAAAAGGCAAGATCGAAAGAAATAATTCAAACATATTTGAATTTAATCAAATGGGTTTGAACTAAGACTTGATTATAGAAGTGTCCAAAAATGTTCGAATTTTTGGAGGAACCTCGATAAACGGGAAAAGAATACAGGGAGGGTTTAAGGCAAGGAATTGAGAAGAAAAGGCATGGGGAAATATTGCATGTGTGTTACGGTGATCCCAAACAATTGGAATATTTTTAATATAGCTCCCTAAATATTGGGAGTATATGTTATAAAGAGAAGACATCCTTCCCTCGATTTAAATGGACCGAAGGTCCACACGGTTTATTTAAGTTGAGATGCAAAATAAATATGACATGAAGGCATGATGACTTGATGCAATGCAAAAATAAATAACACAAGACAAAAGAAACACACGGGAGAACCCAGAACATCTGGAATCTTCTGGAATCTTCTGGGGCATCGGTCTTCGGGCGTCACATGAACCAATATCATCAAGAGTAGTAGAAGCATCATCAAAAGTATCGGACATAGTAACAGATTCAGTAGAAGCATCATGTGGTGGTGGTGAGGCAAACTTACTCATAACAGAAGGTGAATCAAGTGTAGCACTAGTGTTCAGAATAGTACCTCTTCTTGTAGTGGATAGTAAGATCGGAACCTTGGGGTCTCATTTCTTACCCATAGCGGATGAAGTGCAGCAGGTAGGATACTTCAAGTAGACTTGTAAATATTGATATGCTCCCCGGCAACGGCGCCAGAAAACGGTACTTGATAACCCTCAACCGTAAGGGATCGAGATAGTCTTCGCGGGTAAGAATAACCCAATTTATAGATTCGACACACGGGGAGCCAAAGAGTATTTATAAGCTTTGACAGTTGAGTTGTCAATTCAACCGCACCTGAAATATACTTACTTGCAACAAGAGATAAGTGGTAACGGTGATATGATAGTGATGGTGGTAACAGCAAAAGTAAACAGCAAAAGTAACAACTAATAACCAGCATGATTGAAACACTGTAGGCTAGGGAGATGGATGGTTGGGCGCTGCATGGATGAGATACATCATGAATCTAACTTGGGGCAAGGCACATAGACAAGTAATGATCATCTAGGCAAATATCAAACATTATGCTTGTATCCCACAGGTAGTTGTACGTGCTTGCAATAAGAACTTGCACAACATCTTTTGTCCCACCATCCCGCTACGAACGGGGCCAAAAGGAACTTATGGAGATTAAGGTGCTCCTGTCAAAGAGCACCGGAACAAAGCAATGAACTCAATGGATACATGGAATCCTCAAATTATGGACCATCCCCTTTGGTGTCCCAAGCTGTCACCTTTGGGATCGCCGGTTCCGGACTATAATAGGTGCAAACAACTCATAGATAGGATCAAGAACACAAATATATTCATGCAAACACATAGGGTTCAGATCTGAAATCATGGCACTCGGGCCCTAAGTGACAAGCATTAAGAGCAACAAGTTGAAGCAAAGATGATAAACACCATAGTAGATGATAGGCAACATGCCCCCAACAATCTGATAAACTATTACATGATCTAACTCATCCAATCCCTACCATCCCCTTTGCCTACAGCAGGGAATTACTCACACATGGAAGGAGAAGTCATGGAGGGAGGATGGAGTGGTGATGATGATGACGATGGCGACGATCTCCCCTCTCCGGAGGCCAAATCAGCCTCCAGATTAGCCCTCCCGAAGAAGAACAGAGGGTGGCGGCGGCTCCGCGACGGAAACTGGGAAAACGACTTCTGTTCTGGGGTTTTCTCGTCATGGGGATAAATACGGGCCAAGGTAGGGCACCAGAGGGGGAAGGACCCGCCCAGGCGGCCTCCCGAGGCGGCCAGGGGTGGGGCCGCCTGGGCAGGGCGCCTGGGGCCCCCCTGGCTGCCCTCTGGCTCCTCTTCTGGCACAAGGGCCCTTCGGGTGCGTGGATTTTCTGTGATTTTTCTTGGAATTTTCTGAGATACCTAAAACCCGTTTTCCTGCATACAATAAAACCATACAGGCAGCTCTGCTGAAAACAGCGCCAGTCCGTGTTAGTTTAGTTCAAATCATGCAAGAATGAGGGCAAAACAATAGCAAAAGTGTTTGGAAAAGTAGATACGTTTGAGACGTATCAGTCGACCATTCACAGGCAAGAGACTTAGGTCGTGCTGACCTTCAACATCCAGCAAGGCACGGTATGGGCCTTCCACTTCTAGAATTTGCCGGATGAGCTTCTTTTGTATGTTCACGGTCTATGATGCGACGTTTGAAAGGTTTTAGATGCCGAATGTGAAGTGATACTTGTTTAGTTTGGTGCTTGTATATCTTGGTAACATTTCATATGGTGCTACTGTGATGTCAGTTATGTAATGATGGTTGAACACATGTTGGACGTGAAATATGTTGTGTTCCTATGTTCAAATTAAAATTCTTGGCCAATTTAGTTACTGCAGAAATTAATTATGAGAAAATAAACATGTTGTCCCGGTCATACACTGGATATTGTTCAGAACAACAAAATATGTGCAATGATCGCCTACCATACACACACGCGCATGATTGTGCCATACGCACAGCGTGAACAATGGAGAACCTGTTGGAAATATGAGCAAATTACTACGATATTTAATCTGAATAAACAAGAAATAAATCATGGCGACAGTAACACTGATTGTACTAAACATGCTGACTAGCATAGCAGATGAACATATCATATCTAGGGAACATACTAGAAACATGAATTCTACCACGATCTCAAACAGGAAGGATAGAAACACATACTGTGCAGCGGAAGCAGCACCGCCGGCGCTGATGTTGTCGCCCATGTCGTTGAGGATGATGTTGCTGAGGTCGGGGAAGATGTTGCCGCTGGCGAAGTCGTCGGTGCCAGCAGTCGCGCGAGTGCACTCCCCAAAAAACCTGATCGCCCATCTCCCATACATGATCACAAGAGGCGGGGTTCCGGAGGCCTGCTGTCCCTTCTCGCAGTGCACGCGAGAAGGAGGGATGGAGAAGACTTGCGTAGCAGCGCAATGATCTGGAATGGTGGTGCGAAACCATATGTTGCGGCGGCGGCTAGGGTAGACGTCTGCCTGACTATATAATGCGGGTCGGGTAGGTCGTGGAGAAAACCTCACGTCCAAGTAACAACCTCACGATCCAAAAGGATCGAAAATAGCTGACTAATTAATGTGTCCATTAATTATTAATTATTCCCGAGCAGCAGAAATATAGCATAGCTCTGTCCTCGGCTCGGCTCATTCCCGCAACCCGCGGCGCGTCGTGACGAGGCGTGGCGTGGCGAGGCGAGCGAGGAGGAGGAGCGCGTGTGTAGGTCTCATCTTCTCATGCTCATACAAGTGGTAGAAGAGCTCACCTTATAAAGAGGTGCAACTCTCTCTCAACTTTCGTGGTGGAACTAAACTTTAGTGCCACTCACACCACTCACATGTGTGCATGAATGGGCCAAGATAATTTCGGAATTTTAGTTGGACTTTGGGACAAAGGCCTACTAGCAAAATTCCAACAATCCCCCACAAAGTCTCATTGGCACATCTTATCATTTAGTTTAAAAACATTTTTATATACCGGTGCTTTGTGGAGACTGTAAAGTTGAACTTCCACTTAAAGATTTATGCTACACTAGATCACAACTTGAATAGTGGACTATGCCTTGAACTATAAGTTTTCTGCGAGACTAGTTTCTCACAAATTCTTGACCGATACTGGGTTGCCGCAAGGCTTCCCCGCGGGTGGAGTGTATACGTCATTCTCCAGGGCCTTTCATGAATTTATTAGAGAACACCCAATTCTCACAGACTGCGACATTAACAGTCAAATTCATATAGGTGTGTTCCTCAGGTGATGCTCTGCAGGGCAACATCTCTGCTTACCCGAATAAGCCACTTGGAACACATTAAGATAAGTATCGACCTGCCATGCAGATCAGGAGAGTATTGCATCTTCACGGAGTGGGATATTTAATATAGGGATACTCTCCTCCCAGCTGACCAACAACTTGTCTCCCACTTCTACTTCACGGGATCTCCGATCACATAGACTGGGTTACCACTGTGGATAACTCATGCGGTGGGTCTCAAACCCATCTCCGTCGATGCATTATCTATCACATTACGTTATAAACCCTTTGTGAAGGGATCTGCCAAGTTTTTCGATGTTTGGATATAATCCAACGTAATAACTCTGGAGTTCTTCAATTTTCTGACAGATTTCAATCTCCTCTTCACATGCCTTGAGGACTTCATATTATCCTTAGAACTGTTTATCTTAACGATCACAGTTTGATTATCACAGTTCATCAGGATACCAGGTATTGGTTTTTCAACCATAGGTAAGTCCATCAAGAGTTCACGAAGCCACTCTGCTTCAACAGTGGCAGTGTCTAATGCTATGAGTTCTGCTTCCATAGTTGACCTCGTTAAGATGGTCTGCTTGCAAGACTTCCAGGAAACAACGCCACTACCAAGTGTGAAAACATGACCACTTGTGGCCTTAATCTCATCAGCATCAGATTTCCGGTTGAGTCACTATAACCCTCTAGTACCCTTGGATACCCGGTGTAGTGAATCCCATAGCTTGCAGTGCCTCTCAAGTAGCGCACGCCAATGATCATCTCCCAGTTTTGACACAAACCGGCTTTGTTTGCTCACAGCGAACGAGATGTCAGACCTCGTAGCACTCACCAAATACATAAGCGAGCCAATAATCTGAGAGTATCTCAGTTGATCTCTAGCAATCCGTCGATTCTTTCGAAGCAACACACTAGCATCATATGGAGTCGGAGAAGGCTGGCAGTCGCTATACCCAAAACGACTCAAGACCTTTCCCACATAGTGAGACTGAAGCAGTGTAATCCCACCATTCTCCTCTCTCAATAGCTTGATGTTTAAGATAACATCAGCCACTCCTAGATCCTTCATCTCAAAACAACGAGATAAGAAATCCTTAACCTCCTTAATTAAATCAAGCTTGGTTCCAAAGATAGGTATGTCATCGACATTTAGACAAAGAATAACTCCTTCGCCCCCACCATGGCGGTAGTACACACACTTGTCACCATCATTTACTACAAAGCCTACAACAGTTAATGTTCTTTCGAACTTCTCATGCCACTCCTTAGGAGCTTGTTTAAGGCCATATAAGGACTTTAATAACTTGCACACCTTTCCTTCTTGACCAAGTACTACAAAACCATTGGGCTGATCAATGTAAATATCCTCCTTCAACTCTCCATTGAGGAAAGTCGTCTTAACGTCCATTTGATGAACGAGAAGACCGCGTGAGGCAGCCAGTGATAGTAGCACCCGAATAGTGGTCAGTCTAGCCACAGGTGAGTAAGTATCAAAATAGTCTTTACCTTCTTTTTGGGTATAACCCTTAGCCACAAGCTGTGCCTTGTACTTTTCAATCGTACCATCGGGTCTAAGCTTTTTCTTGAACACCCACTTACATCCTATAGGTTTGCACCCATAAGGACGATCAGTGATTTCCCAGGTTTCATTAGCTAAGATGTAATCCATCTCGCTGCGGACAGCTTCCTTCGAGTAGTCAGCATCAGAAGATGCATAGGCTTCTGAAATAGTCCTGGGTGTGTCATCCATGAGGTACACAATGAAATCATCACCAAAGAACTTTGCGGTCCTCTGTCTCTTACTCCTTACAGGATTTCATTGTCATCCTCAACAGGATTCTCAACGTGTTCCATCGCAATGGTGGGTTCAGGAATTACAGCAAATTCCTCACTAGATGGAGTAGGTATCTCCTGATTTGATGAACTCGACATACCCTTCATAGGAAATATGCCCTCAAAGAAAGTCGCATCATTTGAATCCATAATTGTACCAACATGCATGTCGGATACCTCAGATTTTATTATCAAAAATCTATATCCAATGCTATGAAAAGCATAGCCCAGAAGAACACAATCCACGGTTTTTTGTCCAAGCTTGCGCTTATTGGGAATTGGTATATTAACTTTCGCCAAACGACCCCAAGTACGTAGGTAGGAGAGTTTCAATCTTTTACTTTCCCATTCCTCAAAATGAGTCATGGTTTTATGCTTTGTAGGAACTCGGTTTAGGACATAGCATGCAATCATTAGCGCATCCCCCCACCATGCCTTGGAGAGACCCAATGTGTCTAACATGGCGTTAACCAAATCAGTTAGAGTTTGTTTCTTTCTTTCGGCCACCCCATTTCACTGAGGTGAGTAGGGAGGCGTCCTCTCATGGATTATACCATGTTCCGCACAAAACAAATCGAACTCATTGGAAAAATATTCTCCACCACGATCAGACCTAAGCCGTTTAATTTTTCGATCAAGTTGGTTCTCTGCTTCAGCTTTATAGATTTTGAAGAAATTTAAAGCCTCATCTTTTGATTTCAGAAGATACACATGAAAAAATCTAGCGGAGTCATCAATCAACGTCATGAAGTATTTCTTTTCACCTTTTATCAACACACCATTCATCTCACATAAATCAGAATGTATAAGCTCTAGTGGCTACAAGTCTCTAGCCTCTGCAGTCTTATGGGACTTGCGAGGTTGCTTAGCTTGCACACACACTTGGCACTTGGAACCCTTGCCATTAGTGAATTTCGGAATTAAACTCATATTGGCTAGCCGCATCATGCAACCAAAGTTAATACGACAAAGTCGTGAATGCCAAATATTAGACTCATTATTGTGGCAGACATTATTAATAACTTTAGCGAAAATATCCGGCAAAGACAGGCGGAACAAGCCTCCACACTCATAGTCTTTTCCAACAAATTGTCCATACTTAGAAATTACAACTTTATTGGACTCGAAAACCAACTTAAACCCGTCTCAACAAAAACGAGAACCGCTGACGAGATTCTTATTGATGGAGGGCACATGATGAACGTTCTTTAGACGCACGATCTTCCCCGAAGTAAACTTCAGATCGACCGTACCAACACCTCGAACTATGGCATGTGACATGTTCCCCATCAGCACGGGAGTAGTCCCTGTGACCTGGTAAGAAGAAAACATGGAGCCGTCAGCACAAACATGTACATTGGCACCGGTGTCAATTAGTCAATCAGGAGATTGAAATACTGAAAGGATAGTAGGAAGAAGACCGTACCCAGATTCCTTCATATCAATATCACCGATGACAACATTAGCGGACTTGCCGCTCTTCTCATGTTCGCGCTCCTCAAAGCGGTTAGGACACTTCGGAGCCCGGTGATTAGGATCATTGCAGACATGGCAAAGTCCCTTCCCCTTCTTATGAGAATTCTTCATTAAGTTGGCAAGATGTGATGGCTTGTTCTTTACATCAAACTTGCCTTTGCCCTGAGTTTTGTTCTTGTTGTTTTTGAACTTGTTGGGCTGGAAGTTCTTCTTCCGTATCATGTGGGCACTAGAAGCTCCCTCGGCAACTCGAGCACGTGTGTCTTTTGCTCTCACTTTCTCTTATGTTTCAGGGAGGTAGCAAAATTGTTCCACGAAGGTGGAAACTTGGCAATGATGGCCCTGGCAACAAATTTGTCCGGCAACACACACTTAAAGTACTCAAGTTCCTTGGCGAGTGACTGTATCTCATGAGCCTATTGTACAACAGGGCGCTCATTAGTCATCTTGTAGTCATAGAATTGATCCATGACGTACAACTCGCTGTCAGCGTCCGAGGCACCAAACTTGGCCTCAAGCGCAGCCCACATGTCCTTGCCGTTGTCAAACGACATATATGAATCCACAATGGAATCATCAAGAACACTCAGAAGGGTGCCTTTAAAGAGAGTGTCGATCTTCTCAAAAGCTTTCAGCTATGTTGGATTAAGATCGCCCTCAGGCTTGCCCTTAGTGGCGTCATAGCAGCACATGGTTTGAAACCCGTAGACTGCTCTCGTGCGCCACCGCTTATATTGCACCCCCTTAAAGGCAGGTGGCTTCAATTACGCAGTAAAACCACTCGGAGTAAATTGCCTATAATCAGGTTTTTGGATTGTTGGAAATATGAGATTACTACGATATTTAATCTGAATAAACAGGAAATAAATCATGACGACAGTAACACAGATTGTACTAAACATGCTGACTAGCATAGCAGATGAACATATCACACCTAGGGCACATACTAGAAACATGAATTCTACCACGATCGAACAGGAAGGATAGAAACACGTACGGTGCAGCGGGAGCAGCACCGCCGGCGCTGATGTTTCGCACATGTCGTTGAGGATGAGGTTGCCGAGGTTGGGGAAGAAGTTGTCGTTGGCGAAGTCGTCGCTGCCGGCAGTCGAGCGAGTGCGCTTTCCAAAAACCTGATCGCACCTCTCGCTTACATGATCACAAGAGGCGGGGTTCCGGAGGCCTTGTTGTCCCTTCTCGAGGTGCACGCCGGAGGGAGGGATGGAGAAGACTTGCGTGACGGTGCAATGATCTGGAACGGTAGTGCGAAACCATATGTTGCGGCGGCGGCTAGATTAGACGTCTGTCTGGCTATATAATGCGGGCCGGATAGGTCGTGGAGAAAACCCCATGTCAAGTAAGAGCTCCACGATCCAAAAGGATCGGAAATGGCTAACTAATTAATGCGTCCATTAATTATTAATTATTCTCGAGCAGCACAAATATAGCATAGCTCTGTCCTCGGCTCATTCCTGCAAGCCGCGGCGCATCGTGGCGAGGCGAGCGAGGAGGAGGAGCGCGCGTGTAGGTCTCATCTTCGCATGCTCATACAAGTGGTAGAAGAGCTCACCTTATAAAGAGGTGCAACTCTCTCTCAACTTCCGTGATGGGACTAAACTTTAGTGCCACTCACACCATTCACATGTGTGCATGAATGGGCCAAGAGAATTTCAGAATTTTAGTTAGGCTTTGGGCCAGTGGCCTACTAGCAAAATTTCAACAAAACCAACACACACTTTCCACACACATTTCTTCGTAATCAACCGTGTGCCATTAATCCCTGCCCCAAACATGAATGTGCCTTTCACATCTTGTGATATGACCAACAAATACCTATTTTTTTCGTTGTTACTCCCCCTGTTCCTAAATATAAATTTTTTGGAGATTTAAATATGGACTACGTACGTATGTATATAGACGTAGTTTAGAGTGTAGATTCATTTATTTTTGCTCCGTATATAGTTCATATTAAACTCTCAAAAAATACTTATATTAAGGAACGGAGGATCTAGTAATCATGCGGGATGGATTCCCGTCACACGTTTAATCGGCGCCAATTGTGTGCGACGGTACCTCTTTGCAAACACTAATTTTCAAAGAGACTGTGCGGCGGTCCACACCACCGTACATGTCTGGATGGTGTATGACCCCTCCACGCGCGTTGACGGCTGGACATTTCATACGCAACTAGATGACTCGTTGCGCCAATGGCGCAAGGGGCGAGAGGGAGCCAAGTATTGTGAGAATATTTAGACACTCAAGTCAAAACCAAATATGGCCAACACTCCCGCATCCTCTTCTTGGAAGCCGCATTTTCTCACCGGATCTAACATAGATACATGATTCTTCAATAGCAAATTTCAGAGAAAATATAAAGCATGGAAGGCTTTAAGTTGTACTATTTAGACCATACCACCACATCTTCAGTTAGTTTCTTTCGGAATCTAAAGGTCTAAGAGGATGATACATGTGAGAAGTTGTGAATCCACAACAAAAACTAAACTAACTTCTAAACAAACATTTCAAGTTTGTAAGCCACAAATAAGCAGCCCAGATCTCTCGTTGTAGTAGTGCAAGTACATGTCCTTAATTCTGCATCCACAGCCCATAATTTTTCAACACCTAAATTCATGAAATCCAACCGAAGGAAATCATGGCAGAAACAAGCACCGTGACTTGCGTCTCCGAGGACTTCTTGGCATTCTTGTGCAGGTTGGACACAAAAATCCTCGATGCGAGCTGCAGAAGAACCACACAGGCAGCTTCCTTCACCTTGCCCTTGGGGAGGAGGGGGGCAACACTTGCAGCGCCGCGACAAGGCTTTGCAAATGCCGCCGGCGAGAGCGTGCATTGGAGGGCATCGAGAGTGGCAGCGGCCTCCGCCTCGGTGCGGGCGTAGTGGCCGTGTGACTCGAGGCAGCACACGAAGCGGTCGCGCTGAAGCAGCATGCTATGCACAATGTGTAGGCAAGTAACAAAGATTGGTCAAAGGGAAACAAATTATCCAAAAGAGGAAGGGTTTTTATATTTTCAACATACCCAGCCATAAAATCAGATGCTTCTTGATTAACAAAATGAACACACAATTAAGTGGGCATAAGAGATGTACAATCATGTACTGACAAAAATCGGAGGGGTTAGATTATGTTCAAATGAGATAAATCATCAAGGTTCCAATGCTAGACTACTGAACTCAATTTGATATATCTAATTTAATAGTGATAAAATTTGATGCCTGGAATGCACTATATATCAATTTGAGGTAAGAACACGTAGTGTTTACTAACTTTAGGTAAGAACAGTATCTACATGGAAAAGGTAAACTGCAACTCTAATAGTGATAAATGATGAGGTAAGAACACATATTTTTTACCAACTTTAGGTAAGAACAGTATCTACATGGAAAAGGTAAATGGCAACTCTAATAGTGATAAATCATAACCTATGCGATAATAGTACTTGTTTCAGCAAAATAGCTCCACACAAGCACACACACTAATAGTGCATCAGCTACACACCAACAAATTAATGACCAGGATGATAGAACCGTACATAAGTTTCACCTTCTAATGATCCCACAAAATAGATAGTGGTAGCTGACGATGTTTCAGTATTGTCGTTACCCCATCACAATGTTATTTTTTTTAATAAAAGGCAATGCAGAGATTATAATATGTATATTTTTCCAGCTTAATTCTATTTTTATATTTCTTATACAGTCTATAACTCATATCCCCAGCAAATAGCCAAACCTGGAGCTTCACTGGGACGAAATAATGACCGTTGCTCATTATCTTGCACAATTTCCATGAATAAGATCATAAATCCAAATATCATACTTCAGATTCATGTCCCGATTCTGATCCTACGAATTGCAATAGGAGATATTAGCTATAAATAAACATGCAAGACAAAAATGTCATAAACTTATCACACAAATTAGAATCTGCACCTGTACTAAACTTTTGGTTAAAATCATGGCAGTTTGAAAAGAAATACAACTACAGCTCATGGGCTTGAAATGCTTCGTGTGAGATAATAAGAGTGATCTGCACGCATGTGTCTTCGACTACGCCACGCCGTCCATTGAACCATTAGTGGATAGGATCAAAGATGAGACCCGATGTTCGGAAAACGCTAGAGCCCAGGGGTTTCGGCTTGTCTTGCCCACAACCTGGGACGTCCATTGATAGGATGCATGACACTGTACCGCTCACCTCCTAGGAAGTCTATTCTACCTTTTCCATGAAATGAAATGCAAAGGTCCTTTGTGTTTTCTTGAAGAAAAAAAGTGATTCTAGTTTGTAGGCTTCATAGAAATTCCAACAAAACGCAAGTGATCCTATGAGACCCAGCACAACATCGTTTGGTGAGACCGATGCATCAATTGCACTGCAGTGTATCTACTATAGATAAATAGCTGTCTAACT
This sequence comes from Secale cereale, assembly GCA_902687465.1. Taxonomy (NCBI): domain Eukaryota; kingdom Viridiplantae; phylum Streptophyta; class Magnoliopsida; order Poales; family Poaceae; genus Secale; species Secale cereale. The sequence goes on along the minus strand of LR738711.1, from coordinate 765,556,321 downwards.
TGATATTATTTTTTATTAGTGGCTTGCAGTCTTGTACACCAAGACCTGCCATAACGTGAGTAATTCAGTTGATTCAGCTTGTTGTTCCAAGCAACGAATATAAAAATATGCTGACTGCAGGTTGATTTGCCTGTAGGAGCTTGTGGGGGTGAAGGAGGGGATCGCTTCTGAAGTGCAGCACCTAAAATCAGTGTGTACTCTTTTTGTCAAATCCCATATTTACCTTCTGGCTCTGTGTGTATCCTAAATACTTTCAAGCTAACATTGTGGTATTTGCTTCAAGGACATACAGGAAACCAGGTCTGCTATTTAGGAAGAGAAGGCAAGGTCAGTAATAGAGCAAGCCGGGCAGGCACAAGAGCAAGTACTAAGACTAATAATGCACGAATGGAGAAATAAACTATAGTGCAAGCATGAAATGTGTGATCCTTGATTAGAACCAAATCTGTGCTACTGGATGTTCGACTTGGTGCTGCGGAACATGCAGAAAAGTTTGTAAATACATAGTACATTAGATGCCTAATATATATAACTTGCACATCACACTTGCTGGCCACATATTGATAAACCAGTATCAGTAAACTGAAGTGAATTCGCCAAGTTTATACATTGCTTTCACATCATTACTTAAATAACTCATACAGTACATAGTCTCACAATATACACCACTTTATTTTGCCGCATATTTCATTTTCATTGTAAGGAAAAGTGATCCGCATATTTGATTTCAATCAACTATGGTGCTCAAGGATTAATCATCTTAAAATACCTAAAGCAAGCTAACCTTGTCCTTAGTGAGCGGGGGACCTGCACCTGCAGTCTGCGGAGAAAAAGAGATCTAACAATCCTTATGGGCATACGTTCGAGTAGTAAATATGTAAACAAAATGCTATCAGTTCCCACAAAAAGCAAGGAACCAAATAATCCACATCCATCCAAGAAGACATGTCCTCGTAAATCATGTAAAACTCCGCATTTCTGTCAAGGGAGCCAACAAGTGATGTTCTTTCTGCATCCACCTGGAATTGACAATGTGGTCATTGTCTGTACTAAAATTCAGAAAAGTAAGGCCACACATGTGACTGAAACAGAGTGTGGACCCATAGTTCCTACTGTACTAATTAATACCAGAAGTCATCACAAGTCATCCGTGAAGTCTTGTAAAGAAGCAGGTAGTAGCAATCTTTTGAGGCAAAGCAGGTTCTTTTCAAACACATAGATGTGGTTGATCTGCAGGCGGAAACATACTGGTACAAAAAATTATGCTAGCCACTAAAACTTTAATCATACTAAGATTTGGCAGACTGAATCCTTGATCTCTTGCTTTTTACTTTTAGGACCTTCTCGAATTTTTTAGTTTTTCAGATGGCCGTGGCAACTGCTTTCATTTTCCTCATATTTTTTATCCTTCAAGTTCTAGATAAAGAGACAAGTGATCAGATAAAAAAAGATTCATTGTACGTACATGCATATGCCAAGAATATGAGCCTCGAAAAGAAAAACCACACTCCAAGGCAAATAGGTAAGCCATAACAGAAGGAAAACACGAGCGCATACTTGGGTGCCACTAATTCACTTTCAGGAGCACATTGGCGAACTTTATCCAGAAGCCTTGTAGGGGCTAGGAGAATAAAGAATACCATAGAATCATAATTTTGTCCACTTTTTAGTAGCATTCCACACAAGTTTAATAGGAAGCCCTAGTCATGGTCTGACAATGAGCAAAAGAGCCTGACAATTCAAATATCTGATCTTAGCTTTACACATATGATGGATTAGGAAGATGTAACACCAGTGACGTATTTACTTTTATCCATACCAGTACTACAGCTGACCTAGAAAAAGTTATGGACAATCTATAGTGCACTGTGACTATTTACCTATTCCACTTGCTGCTTCCTTCCTATTTTTTGTTGGAACATAACACCGAGGCATCCACTGCTTTCTAGTTTCAGTGCAATTAAAATCAGAATGAACATAGATGCATTTATTCAGAAATTATGAAGCAAGTGAAGAGCGCCTAAAATTTAAGGAAAATGCAACCACTGTTAGCAAATAAATGGTCATTAATATTCCAGGTAATAGCCGCAGAATGGAAGAGGACGATTGACCTGGGCTTGAATGGAGGCTGGATAGCATTCTGGATGACCGTCCTGAGGCGTCTGCTTGGCGGATCCATGGCATATTCAATGCTGGTCGGCACTGTGGAGCAGTGCCATAGGGAGGGTGCCGATTGGAGATCTGCACAGCTACCCGCGCGCTGGGTGTACCGGCAACCCGTGTCAGCCTGAAAGCAACGCAACCGGTGATTCATGAACATTTCATTTTCCATAACCATGAAAAGATAAACGCGGAGGTCAGGCATAGGCCATAGCTGGTGAACAATTTTCTTGTTTGATAGTCGTCGTTGACACATAAATTTGCAACACAAACTGAACCCATGACACCATAGAAACATAAATTCGGGAATAGATGTCCTTTCCTTTTTATCTTTCTCTGAATTTATCTTTTACCTCTACCAGTGCATACATATATACGCCTCTTTTCCATATAATGTCAATGTGTTCCATATAAAGTAATTAAACAACCTGAAAGTAGCAATGTGTACTGACATAACAGAGAAACTCCAATCACTAACTTTGATAACACATATCAAAAGGGTGACGAAGAAAGAATCAGGCCACATCTGGGGTAGAATCAACCATAACATCAAAATCAAACTGTAGCAGGAAAAAACGTGGCTGAGAGAGAGTTCACCTGTTCCCCATCACCGAACTCTTCGTCAAAATTCTTCCTCCTCTTTTCTGTCTCGGATCTTCACACATCTTGCTTAGAAAAACAGTAAACCAACAATTGAAATCAGATCATCAAATAACTACGGTGAAATTTCGGGGAAGAAGAAGGCGAGACGTAGATGAGCGACCTAGATTGAGGACGACAAAGAGGGCTGGCGAGCAGCATCCGACACACAACGCGGGTGCCGTCTGGACCTTCCAGCTCGCTGCACCTTCCCTCAGTGATGTCCTCCTCTGCTCCTTCCCCCCACGGTCGTCCTCCTCTGCTCCTCAGCAGCGACCTGGGACCGGTCCAGAACCACATCCCACAGCGGCGGCTAATGGAGGATGGGGAGGCATCGTCCCGCAGGAGGCTTCGGGAAGAAACACACGAGCGGCGGCAGCAACCATGTGCTGGGGCTTCGAGGTCAGAGGAGGAGATAAATGCAGGGGAGGAGCCAACAAGGAGAGACACGGCGCGGGAGGAGATCGATGGCGCGGGGAAGAGGAGGGGCTCGTGGCAGGGGCTAGAACGAGGAGGGACGGGGTGGCGGTGGTGGGGTGAGGAGAGGAGGCGGCAGCAGGAGGGGATGAGGGCCGCGGCCTCACGGGGCTCAAGGAAGCAGGAGGGGACGCGGGAGGGGGAGCGGAGGCGGAGGCGGAGGCGGAGGCAGCACGGAGAAGGGGATCGGGGTGAGGGAGAGAGAGAGAGGAGATATTTTTGAGGAAGGAGGATCGCTGTGCACTATTCATGGCGAAGGATAGGCGACGTGGAGGCATTGGTTGTGACTAGCACTCCTTCAAGCTTTATATGTTCAATGCAATGGGGGTCTGAACATCGTGCGATGACGGGATGTACACTAGCGTAGTCTTGAAGCTTTTGTGCATGGCGGGCTTGCCGTGGCCGTATCGCTGGTCCAAACAAGGCCAGCAATCAACTGTGTGCCATTAATCCGTGCCTCAAACATGAGGCCTCCTTTGGTTCATAGGATAGAAATTTTACAGGAATGGGAAAATCATAGAAAGTGAGATGACATGCATCTCAATTCTTATATAGAAAGAGATGTCATTTGATGCATAAGATAGGAATTTTTCCATTGAGTCGGCTAATGTTTTTTTCCCTCCAAAATGTGAAGGATTGATTCCTATCCTACATAGAAATAGGAATCCATTCCTATAAACCAAAGGGCTTCAAAGGAATTTTTCCTTTGCAAATCCTATTCTATAGAGTTCCTACAAAATTCCTATAAACCAAAAAAGACCTGAATGTCCATTCCGCATCGTAGGACATAAGAACCAACAAACACCCATTTGTTTCGTTGTCAATAATCACGTGGGATGGATCCCCTGTCGCACACGTTTAATCGGCGCCAATTGCGTGCGATGGTATCCCTTTGCACACCCTTCTTTTCAAAGAGACTGTGTGAGGCTGACCACATCATCGTACATGTCTTCTAGATGGTCTGTGACCCCTCGTCGCGCGTTGATGGCTGGACAATCCATATGCAATGGGGTTCTCGACCGCGTGCGATAACTGGATGTACATTTACGTACAATGTCGTAGTCTTGAATCTTCCGAGCATGAGGGCTTGCCGTGGCCGTATCGCTGGTCCAAACAAGGCCAGCACGTATGGCTGGGCGCGCGATCCCTGTCTCCCAGTGGTTGACCTGGCCTATCAAATCTTAATTAGCTCATATGAAATTGCATCGATTGGGGTAGAGCATGGACCCTGATTGAGTGCAAACATGCCCCTTCAGAATAGGACCACGGTGGACGTGGAGCCCTGGATTTGTACAGAAATGGTTTAGGTGTACTTCTTAGGATAGACAAGATAAGTCTATGGGTTAATACACATGGGACCGGTTGGTTAGTGGTGATCAGCAATGGCGAATCCACATATAGCGTTGATCTTAATGGATCGACAATGAGTTGATATCAATTATATATATTATATTACTCCCGGTCACAAGTTAGTACATGCACCACGATTAGTATCTGTCGACACAGGTGCGCACCAACATTTATCTTCAATTATTAAATAGCCACGAGTTACATGCACCACGATACGATGTTGAAACATCATTCCGTCTGAAAATAGGGTGCAGTAGAAGTCTGGGGAAACGTAATGAACGGGACATAACACCGGGCCCGACCATGCGGTAACAACAGCAAAAGAGATGTCACAAATCCAATCACAAATGCCGGCAACGAGACGGCATCAAAGGTAAACAGACATAGGTCACTAAAGCAACGTGCGCCACACCATCGTCAACTTCAGGCAGCAAACTTGACAGCGATGTCAGCGAGGCAGCGCGCCAGCTCGGTCGGCGTCGAGAGCAACGCCATGTGGTCCGCGCCGTCGATTTCCCTGACCTCATCCACGGGGTAGTTGTGCACCATCCACCGTTGGAACCTCTCGACGATGGCGTGGTCGTCCTTGAAGACGACGTACGCCTTGCGCACCGACCCGTAGCGGGCCTCGGTGTATGGCACCTGCAGTCTCAGGTCGTCCACGAACATGGAGCTGACCCTCATCAGGGATCGTCCCAGCGTGAGGTCCTGCCGGCCATATGATTTCAACATGCAACGTACGTTAGAAATGTTCATGGCAGGTAATAGGTAGGCGGAGCTAGGGCGGACGCCGTACCTCCGGCGAGCACAGCTGGAAGAACTTTGCTCGAGTGACCAGCGGCCCGAACAGCATGGAAGTAGGCAGCTTGCCCTCGGGATCTTGAGGCTTGAACTCCGTGTCCATCCAGTCCAGCGTTCTCCCCTCCACGAACTTTTCACAGGAAAATTTATTAGATCGAGCAAACGTTCAAAGGTAAGAAAAGTATATACAAAGTTCGGCAGTAAGCTGATGGCGGTCAGGGGTTTCCTGCTTTCGCGTCCAAATCTAGAGTTCCAGACAAGAAAAGGACGGGCGATAGTCAAGAAATACTACCATTCCATGCTCATGCCTCACGGTGTACCTTTTCAAGCACGTACGACGGCGGCGACCTGTTGTCCGGCATGAAGGCGGCGACAAACACCGCAGCGGCGATCTTCTCCGGGAACAGCTCGCAGGCGAGGGCGACGTTCACGCCGCCGAGGCTGTGGCCGACGAGCACCACCTTCTCGCCGGGCGGGAGGGACTCCAGGAAGTCCAGCAGCGGCTTGGTGTAGTCGCGGAACGTCGGCACCTCGCGCAACGGCCTGGGGTCGACGCCGGACGCCGCGAGGTCAGGCGTGCTGACGCGGTGCCCGGCCGACCTGAGCCGCGTCGCCACCTTGAACCAGGACCAGCCGCCGAGGCATGCGCCGTGCACCAGAACGATGTGCTTGCTGCAACCTCGGCCCGCGGAAGCCTCCATGTGTATGCGTGGGGTTCTGTTGCTGTTTTTCTGTGCTTGAGCTAGATGTGGCTCCGATGTCTAGACACTGGGACGCTGTGGGATTTATATAGCCGCTCTTGAAGATTTAGCTTGGCAAACTGACATCGACCGGAAGAACCACCCGGAAGGAGTTTATACTTTATCGGGCTTATTAGCTACTAGTACTAGATAGATAGCGAGGATAATCTTGAATAATCATGTATGTGAAGTCAAAGGCAAAATGAAGCGAGAGGCCATCCTATTTATGTATCTATCTATATCTATATTTATATTTATATGTGTATGTATATCTATCTGTCCAAAAGGGTTGATCCAATAAACCTTGATCATCAAATCATGTCAATTCAACGATTTATATTGCTCGAATGGCGAGTGCTCGACATGTTTAGTGTGTAATTAATATCATATCAAATATTAACGTCTACACTATCCACACAATTAATGTGTAATTTATATACTATAAAATGTTGACATGCAATTAATATTCTTCGTAATATCAACGTGCATTGGAGGCGATCCGGTGGTGGAGTGGTTGTGGTGGCGTGCCATCGACATGTTTGGGAGAGAGAAGACAGTCGGCCCTAGGATTTTTACGCAATATCTTTATTTTACAAGGGTGTTTGTACAGTTTGTTTAATTAATAGAACAAAATGTGTTCTCCCCGTGAAAATATATTAACATTTGTATTTCCATGTAAAGTTATCATTTATAAATTGAGGGTCAAAACTATACTACGAACAATGCAAGTTTAGTAATTATTGGAGTTGTACTTTAAGGATCTGGTGCCTTCTATTTTGTGACATTGAAACATCTAGTGTGTAAGATTCATCTATAAAATTAACATATAGTAATAGTACATCAATTAGTTTTCCTTCAAGATATTCTCGCTATTAAATACTAAGAGCATCTACAACCGAAACCCCCCATACCCGCCCTAAACGCCCACACGAAAAAATGTCACCCACCCGGGTTACCCAAACTAGCACAAATGCCCGAACTGACTGGCACTTTCCATATCCGGCCCAAACCTGGGGCAGATATTGGGACGCCCGGATGCGCCCGCTACGTAGGCTCTGTCAAGCCGGATCCATCACAATTCCAATGAAATGTGACTAGTCATCCGCATCGACTGAGCTCCTCCCGCCTCCCTCCTCCAGTTCTCCTGCCTCTGTGCCGCCGCCGACTCCTTTTTTGCTCGCCGTCCTCGTCTACCTTCCCTAATGTCGTCGTCGACGATCCTGTCCGGCACCATGGTCATGGATGATGAATCGACAGAATAAGTCGAGCTCACTGACTTGGCGGTGGATCGTTGCAAGGCAGAGAACCTTGCACGAAAGGAGCACCACCAGAGGTAGTGCGTGCGTGAGGCGGTGCAAAAGATAGCAGTGGCTAGGGAGGTTGCATACACGACCTTGGTAGCCCTTGCGGATGACATGGATGCGACATAGGCTAATCCCTCAGTCCTGGCCGCGGAGACAAACAACTTGGCATCGGAGGCCGACTCTGTTCCACCCTTCCAGTGGACGGGCATCCCGTATTTGAGATTTTCACAAGTTGCCCCGATGCAGACATGATGGGAAACTCGCCGATACTCCAAATGCATTTGGTGACCTTGGGCAATGCCGGCTCAAGGCATGCCGGCTTGGTGTTCGACGGAATGCCTGGCCAAGACCCGGTATAATTTTTGCCCCTTTTCAATGCACTCATAAATTCTTTTGTTGCCCATATGATCGGATCGTATGTGTAGAACAATTTAATTTGGGCAGCCATCATGCACTAAAACGAAGAAGAAAGTTGGTGTGAAATTAGTGAAGCCTAGAGGTCCGGCATTCACACAATTTGAAGATGTTTTGTTGTGTGAAACTTGGTGCAACACTAGCATGGATCTGATTCAGGGAACGGAGCAAAAAGGAGAGAAATATTGGGGGGGAAATCCACAAACTTTACGATAAGAAAAAACACTTGGTGATGCCACACCCAATATGCATCAACTGTGTCCCGTGCTCACTTCAACATAGATGGTCACTAATTCAAGAGGCCATTAGCAAATTTATTGTACAACTTAGGTCGGAACCAAAGTGGCATTGGAGTTAACACCTATGCAACTTTGGCGGCGGCTTTGTATCATCAAACGGACAAGAATGCATTCACTTGTTCTCATTGTTAGTTGAAATTGAATGCGAAAACCAATTGGCATATCGTCCTCAAAGATCTGGAAAAGGTCTAGAAGAATATGAAGAGATACAATGGACTCAATCCATTGGAATGGATGAGGATTAAGAAGAAGAAAATGGTGCGGCGGACTTGCAACCAACCGTGCCGAAAAGGAACCGCCAAGTGATGGGAAACAAGTGGGAGAAGGAGAGGGTGGCGTGTGAAGGTGCAGCAATCAAAATGTCCACCACTTGGACTGGCATTATTGATGCTAAGGAGGTGAAGAAGGAGGAAAGGTACAAGATGTTCATTGATGTGCAAAGAGAGATGATGGAGTTTGACCGAGAGAGGTTGATCTTGGAGAAGAACAAAGCAGAAATGCAGAGGCAAAATAATGTTGCAAAGTGGGTGCTTAAGAAAATGGTGACAATGCATGGTATTGATCTCCAGAAAGAGAAGTTGCAGCTTGCTAGGGTGGCGGAGGAGTCGAGGATCATGTTGCAGGACATCAACCTCTTGGATGATGAAAGGAAGAAGTGGTTACTCCGCATGAAGAAGAGGATGAATGACCGCGACAGCTGAAGTCTTTGATTTGTTCGTGTATCGCCTATCTATGTATGAACTAATGAATTTTATTTTGGCATGTGTTGAATGTATTCAGGCTACATTATGTTTGTATCGTTGAATGTACGATGAATTTGCGTTGTATGATCGTCGTGTATGGATTTGAGTATCAAGATTTGAGGATTTTGGTTTTGGAGAGGGCTAAATGGGACCTGCCCGGTGCTGTCTGCGGGCATATAGGGACTAACATTAGCTAGTTGCGATTGTCGATGCTCTAAGTTCAATATCAAACTAGGTGAAGCCACATCTTGTTGTGGGGATGTTTTGCTATATGTTTAAATGAGATTTGGATGTATGGAATATGAATAATTGAGAGTACATATGATTTATTGTGTTTGATTATTGTACAGTTATAAAATATCTACAAATATTACAATACAGTAAAAATTCTTATGCATGTTTGCATGTTGAGGTGACTTTTCTTACACATAGTTGCATGTTGAGATCGACTTTTCCATATACACATTTGAATTTCAATGTGGCATCCTTGCATTTGAGAAAAATATGTTAGTGGGGACTAGCTATTTTGATATAGAAGATACAACATTCGAACAAAAAAAACAAATATACCATGGCATCCTCGTAATTTATTATGCAGTAGCTGACTCTATTCGCTCTGAAACAATAAATATATATTTTTTTGGCTATCGATCGAATGGTTTCTTCTTGATCAAGATATTCTCACCCCTTTTGCATTGCAAAATCCGAAAATGGGATTGTATGATACTTAGTAATGACTTAGTAAGAAATTGTTCTTCTGAGTTGCCTAAGAGACCACATTATTATTTTCTACGATAAACCAAGATTTAGAATAGGAGGCTATGGAAAATCCTGGTACCCGTCGGAATCAACTAAATGGCTCTATGATGGCACTATTGCGGGCAATATACATGGATGCCGTTTAGAGCTACCCTGTTGAAACTGCTATAGTCCGCTATTTTTTTACCTTGCAATAATCGAAGTTACTTATTATTATAAGAAAGAATGTTGCATAAGAAAATAAACTTAAGTCAATCAGTTGTACATTTGTAAACCTAATTAAAACAACATATAAACACGGTTACTGCACGTTTGATGCTATGGAACCTCATTCGACTGTGAATTTTCTCTCTGAAAGTTTACTGGTAAGTCATGTTTCATAAAGGAAGCAAACCCAAATCTATGAAAATCGCAACGAAAAATTCTACAGAGCTAACATCATCGACAGAGCGCGATGTGCACATGTGTAAAGGTTTGGTAGAAGTTTAATTATTGTGGAGATCTAGGATATGTTGACAACAGGATTAATCAAAGACAATCGGTATTAACTATGCACCGGGGCCACTATAAAACTCTGCTCTATAGGCAATTGGCCGTGCAAGTTGCGAACTACCGTGGAAGTTATATGTTGTTTGCATGCAAACCAATCAGAGTACTCCGCGTCCCAAGTGAATCAATAGATCAATCAGCAAGACAGATCATGGTGCCTAGGATTGATCTCAACTGTCAAGTTAATTACATTAGCTCCCGCCTTTCGACGAGGAAAACAAGCTGGAGATTCGATGATGGCGAAAGATAATCCCCAGAGAACATCAAGATGTCAACGGTTGTTCTCAATATAAAGTCGAGCATGTCCGCTCCTCATGGGTAAGATTTTGAATTCCTTTATTATGCTTCTTGCGAAGACTATAGTTGGCATCCACGATGGTGTAGTGATGTCAATTAAAAATATGGCGCTCGTTCAGAGCGTGCAGGTTAAAGAACTAGAGCCTCTCGGTAGATACAAACTTCTATACTGCAACTGGTTCTTCTTGTAGATCAAGTTACATAAATGTACAACACATCCCAGCTCTCATAAAATGGATTAGATACATGATGAGAACTGGCAGGAAAATAATCTTTGAACATCCGAGACAATTTAGGAGCTGCGATTTTAATGCTGCTCAAAAGAAAACTTACCTCAAAATATTCAAGAACAACTACAAATGTATCCATCTTTGGTGAATCAACCATAATACTTGTTTGTAAAGAACTCTACCAGTGCCAACCCACAGACCTTATTAAGGCTGCCCATCGGCGACCCACAAACTGCCCACATTCATCCAGACTATGCTGCCCGGACGTGTTGCATCATTCAACACAGGCCTATATCGATCCACCGGGAGGTCCAGACGCGTTTTCTCCCGTAAAATGGAGAAAAAAATGGGGAGAGCTTTGCAGGAGTCCGGATATATGAAACATCACCCTCTGTCCCCCTAGCCCACCCAAAAGGAAGGCAGAACCCGTGCTTTCGTAGCATCCCACATTCTTTCCGCGCCAAAACCCCCCATACTCTAATTCCATCCCCCATCACTCTCCGTCCAATTCCCACTTTTTTCTCCCACCCTCTCCTTCTTTCCGCCGCTGGCGCATGGAACCGTTGGAGAACCTGTCGGAGATGGAGCCGGCGGAGGTGTCGTAGGATCCGAGAATCACGCGCGCTGGGAAGATCAGCTCGGCTACGCGGCAATCTCGTCGCGTCAAGGCCGCAAAGGAGGAGAAGCTCAAGAAGCGGTTGGCTGCCGGCGGGCCTGGTGGTGGCATTGGGTGTGGAGGTCGTGGAGAATGGGTCGTTCGTGGCGGCCATGGCGGGCGCCGACAGACCGGCGCGCCCACAGTACAGACGCCGCCGCCGCCGGAGCATTACAAGCCTCCGTACTACTACACCGCCAAGCAGCTCGGAACCCCCACCGGTACGATGCCTTACATCATCGACGTAAACATGATGCCGCTCTTCTTCGAGTATTTTTCGCCACTCGTCCGGGTGCAGACGGCGGGACGAGAGCAGGTGGGTGTCCGCACGTTGTTCGCTGCAATGCCTATAGCGGGGGAGGCGGTGTACGGCGACTCAAACAAGGAGATGCTCGACATCATCCACAACGGAGGAGGAGGAGGCCATGAGGATGGGCAGATGGAAGATTCGAATCCCACCAAGTCCAGCAACTACCCGCAACAGCAGCGCCACACCCGGACGGCCACACAATAGTCCTACACCCACACCCTTGATGGCACATATAAAGAACAACACTGGGCTGACGGACAGCAGGAGCTGGAGAAGAAGGAGGAGGACAACGAGGACGATGTTCCGGATGATACAGTAAGTGATCCAAAGAAAAAGGGTAGAGGAGAAAACTTCAACATGCGGGAGGACGAGCTATTGTGCGATGCATAGTTGGCCACTAGCATTGGTCTGATCCATGGCAAGGAGCAAAAGAGACAACCTTTTGGAGAAACATTCACATATGGTTCCATGAACATTTCGAGCCCTACTCTAACAAAAATATTCGCAACCATGAATGGAAATCCCTCAGCCATCGATAGTACACCATCCAAGAGACTGTCCAAGTATGCGGGCACTTGATGCATCTCATCGCACGATGGCCTAGCGGTGCACAAATCACCGTGCAAGTAAGTTGATCACTAGCTGGATATGCTTAGTTTTGTTGATCACTTCCTAGACATCCATTGCTGTGTTGGTCACTAGCCGGATATGCAATGTCGACAATGTTTCCCTTTGTAGCCTACTTGTGCTTGTGTGGTGTACAACAAGTTTGAGAAGAAGTCCTTCACCGTCATGCATTGCTGGTTGAAGTTGAATGAGCAACCAAAGTGGAATATTTTCATAGCCAAGATCGCCGCCCAAGCCAACTAGGAAGAAACCGATGACCCAACGGACCCAACCCAAGAACTGTCGAAGAAGGTTATAAGAAATTTACGGGGGAAGAAGTGGGAGGAGGAGAGGGCGAAGTGGTAAGGTGCAGCGGCCAAGCTCACGGAGGGGTTCAAGGACATCTTGGTGAAGAAGGATGTGACACCCCGAGACCGATGCGCGAGGTGTCAGCCAGTTATTCGTCGTAGTTGCCATGTCATCTGCTTGCGTGTTGCATCTTGCCTTGTCATCATGTGTGTTGCATCAGCATGTTTTCAAAACTTGCATCCGTCCAAACCCCCTCGTCCTTTCCGTTGTCCGTTCTGAGCCCAGACACACTTGCACGCGCCCGCGGCGCCTCCGAATATTTATTTTATGAGTGGTCGGGAAACGTTCTTGGAATGGGATGAAACTTGGCGCGTGGTCTTATTATCGCATAGGTAGACCACCTGTCAAGTTTCGTCGCGTTCGGAGTTCGTTTGTTAGCCCAACCGTTAAATATAGCGGCACTAGTCGCCGGTTAAAATGTCAGATGTTTTTGGTTCCCGGAAATCCCGCCGGGCCACTCTTCTTCCTTCTCTTCTCAGCCCGAAGCCTCTACAACCAGCCCACTAGGCCTGCCTACCTACCCCCTCCACTTCGAACCATTCGATGGCGATCGAACGGCTCCGAAACGGCCTAAGACCCCCTCCTAACCCTAATCCTAGGCCCCTACCTATTTAAGCAGCACCCCCCTTGCCATTTTAGGCCTCCTAACCCTAACCCACATTGTTTTCTGTGCGCTCCACTCCTCCACCTCCACATGGCGCCGCAGCAGCCTCCTCCCAGTCGTGTGGGCCCGCAAGCCCATCCGAGGCCCGCCGGGCCTGAACCCCACCGCCGTCCGCCCTAGTCGTGCCAGCTCCGAGCCGCTCTGCTCCCGAGCGAGCACAGCCCGCCGCCGGCCGAACTCCGCCTCCACTCGCCGCCTCGTGGGGCTCGCGCTTTGAGCCACTGCCGTCGTCCAGCCCGTCCGCCGCCCCCATCTCGTCGTCGCCGCCAGCATCGCCCCATCGCCGGAGCTTCGCCTCAGCCCCCGAGCCCCCTCGCGCTGCCCGGGTCCAAGGCCGGCCAGATCCGGTGTGCAGGGGCCGGATCCGCCGCCTACTCCTCGTCCGGCGCCGGCCCTCGCCGTTCTTCCCCTTCCCCGCCGCCGTCCGCGCCATGGCCGCCGACGCCTCTTCCCCGTCGTGGGCGCTGACCACGACTGGGACGAGCTCCTCGCCCGATCCAGCGAGGATCGCATGGGCCTCCTTCCTCCCATCGGCCCATTCCAGCTACCTCGCCCCTGGGCCTCCTCCGCCGGCCATGTGGGCCCCTGCCCCGCGGTAGGCCCAGCCGCGGCCAGAGGCGCGGCCCAGCTCTGCCTTCCCCTCCGGCCCAGTGGCCCGGTTGTGAGCTTCTGCTTATGCCCCGCCCCATGCGCACCATATTATCTTACGCTCTTGCAGGACTTGGTCAAATTTCACTAAGTACCCGAAAACTCATATTTTTGTTCCATGTTATGATGGTGATAACTTTGTGCTCGTTGCTCCGTTATGCGCGTATATTATGTCAAAATGATCATGGTGATATGATCTTCATTTTGCTCCATTGTGGCATGCTTGTTTGACTTCATCTTGATGCTCAAATCATCGTTGCAAGAGTGCTACATGTTTAAAACTGCTATTATCTGTAATTTTGTTGCATGCTTGTGAGGGTGATGACTTTGTGCATGTTTATCCAAATGGAGCATATGATATGTCAAAATGTTCATTGTGAAGTGCTCTACATATTGCTTGCTCTAGCATTCATGTTAGGTGCCATATTGCCATGTTAATCTCTGTTACAAAAGTGTATGTGGCTGTTAAGTGCTGAAACTTGTTATGAGATGCTGATTTGACTTGCTCATTGCTATTGATGTGTTTGTCTTCATGCCACATGTCAATATGTTTTAGAAGCACAATCATATGGTCTTTGCTGTGGTGCAATCCACTTTCCATGATATGCCTTGAGGTGACTTAAACAAGATTGTAAACATGCCATGCCAATGTTGCTGTTTTATACTTAGTGAAAAACTGCTAAGTCTGGAATCTGTTAAACCTGATGCCATGTTTGCTTGATTCCTCACTCAAATCCATGCTTGTTTTTGAGTGGCCAATGATCATGTCTTGTTGTCCATATTATTGTCTATCCATCCATGCCCTTACTTGCACATATGACTTGATGTAGCTTATTTATTTCTTGCTCTCTATTTGCTATAAATTTTACCTGTCAGGATTTTATCAGCATGTTCAATTTGGTGAAGCTTGTTGTTATTGATCCATGCCTCCTATGGAGTTGCTCCAATGGAGTTGTTTGATGTATGTTATGTCTACTACATGTCCATGATCTTTATATACTTAATAGAGTTGATATGCTTGTTGTTTTTGCCTTCGAAGGCAGCATCGTGATGATGTTTTTGCCTTCCCAGATTTTGACTAAGTCTGGATAAATTTATTGCAACTTGTCATGCTTTCTTAATTGTGTTCCAGCAAGTTTTTGAGTGTGCTCTAAGTTCATGCTTGTTACGTATCATGTCTATTTCACATCCATGCCTCTTGTTATCATGTTTGGGTGCTGTAGCATATATTTACCTTGCTCCAAAGTTGCTATGTGGCTGTTAACTTCAGCTTTGCATTTTAACTTTTTGCTCGTATCTTCTAGCCCGTTGCTCCGTATGGAGCGTGCTCTATATGAAACTTGTGTGATTTTGCATGTAGAAGCATAATATCATGTTGTTTTCATGTTTGAAGTGTATTTTCTTGATGTTTGGGTGCATCTTGCACCGTTGCCTTGTTTTTCTTGTTTTGCTCATATCTTCTAGGTCGTAGCTCCGAATTAAACAAACTTGATATGAAACTTGACTAGAATTTTGCGTAGATCATCATGGTGCATGTTAACTTGCTGTTTAACAACTTGAACTTAAGGTTTGTTCAGATCTGGACTAATTTCAAAATGTGCATATGAGGACTTACAGGAATTGCTATATGTTGATTCCGGCCTCATTTAAACTTGTTGGTTTGTGTTGTTCTTGTGTCCTTCATCCCTTGCCATGTATTGCATCATATTGACTTGTCTTGCATCATACTTGGTTGATCATCTTGTCATGTTCTTGTGTTGAGTGTTTACTTTGTTGTGTGCTTCTTCTCGCTAGTTCTTTTCCATTGCGTTCGTGATGATTCGTTTGACTACTCGTGGTTCGTCTTCAAGTCTTCTTCTTCGTATTCTTCATGGACTCATTCTTCTTCCATGCGGGATCTCAGGCAAGATGACCATCACCTTGGATACCTCTACTATCATTGCTATGCTAGATGTCTCGATGCTATCGTTATATGCCGTGCTACCCATCTTTATTGTCACCCCCTCTCCTTGTTGCCATGAAACCTCTAACATTTGACACCTTCCCAGCAAACCGTTGTTTGGCTATGTTACCCGCTTGCTCAGCCCCCCTTATAGCGTTGTTAGTTGTAGGTGAAGATGAAGATTGTTCAGTGTTGGATCTTGATGTTTTGGGAATATCACAATATATCTTATATATATTTTAACACACCTATATACTGGGCATGGGTGGAAGGCTTGGCCTTTTGCTCGATGTTTTGTTCCACTAATGCCATCTTAGGAGCCAATAAACCGGCGTTATATTTCTTGATTGTGCGTTCCTTACACGGTTGGGTATATGGGGACCCCTTGATAGTTCGTCTTTGAATAAAACTCCTCCAGCAAGGCCCAACATTGGTTTTAATTTGCCTCATAATAACAACTTAATTAAATAATTAAATTGCATAGGGGGTCGCGTCCCTGAGGATTCCTTCTACATAGCAGGGGGCCAGTGCTGATGGTGTTGGTCCCAAATGGTGGTCCTGCAGGGCCACCTTGGGGAAACCCGAGGGCTGGTTTTACCTGTAGCATCGCCCATCCGGACGTGGCCTGAGACGAGATACGCGCGGCTACTATCAGGGTGTCGGCACGCCGGGAGGTCTTGCTGGACTTGTTTTACCATTGTCGAAATGTCTTGAGCACCGGGATTCCGAGCCTGATCGGATTGTCCCTAAGATAAGGGGTAATATTATTATTATTATCTCTGCTGATCGTGAGAGCTTGTGATGGGCTAATTTGGGACACCGCTGTAGGGTTATGATCTTTCGAAAGCCGTGCCCGCGGTTATGTGGCAGATTGGAATTTGTTAATGTCTGGTTGTAGAAAACTTGACAGAGGATCCAAAGTAAAACACACAACTGTGTGAGTAACCGTGACTGTCTCTTTTCACTTTGAGAAGAGAACACGGTGGGGTTATGTTTGACTCGTAGGTAGTTCAAGATCTTTAGCGATCACTACTAGTTTGCGACCGTTTGCGTAGATGCTCATCTTATTCTTGTACTCGTAAGTTAGCCACCATACTTTTGCTTAGCCGCTATTGCAACCTCACCACTTTACCTCTTCCTACCCATGTAAGCTTTGCTAGTCTTGATACCCATGGTTATGGGATTACTGAGTCCTCTTGGCTCACAGTTACTACAACTACAGTTGCAGGTACAGGTTTCCGATGTCTTGACGTGAGAGCGATGATCGTTGTGTTGGAGTTCTTTCTTCTTCTTCTTCTTCTTCTTCTTCTTCTTCTTCTTCTTCTTCTTCTTCTTCTTCTTCTTCTTCTTCTTCTTCTTCTTCTTCTTCTTCTTCTTCTTCTTCAGTCTTGGGTTAGGTTCCGGGTCGGCAGCCTGGGATAGCAGATGGATGTCGTTGTACTTTTCGTGTTTGCATCCGTAGTCGGATGCCTTGTATTGATGTTGTTGTATTCATGTGAGTTGTATGTATTTTTGTATCCCCATGTATGTATGTAACGGTACGATGTAATGATATCCATCTTACTAAGCGCCCGAAATGCGGTTGTGCCCCAATCACGTAAGTGTCACGTGATCGGGATAGAATCGCATCTTGGGCCTGACAAGTTGGTATCAGAGCCTCGACCGATCATAGGAGCCCCCTTGATTGATCGTAGCTTGGCCGTTGTCGAGTCTAGCAGAAAACTTTTTCGGAGTCTAGTTATATCGGAGGGTAGGAATTCTTTTACTCCTCTGCCCCTTCGTCGCTCTGGTATGGAATCTGGACGTAGGTGTTTTCGAATTGCTCCTCTTCCACTTCAAATTTTTTTAGGATCACGCGGTTAGTTTTCGTTCGTTGCGTTCAGTTTTTTTCATCTGGTGCATCTCTCGTCAAGTGGATTCGACCCTCTTCTTCTTTGCAAGTTTAATCCTCAGTTCTTTTCAATCGGTGTTGTTTCCCCTTCCGAAGTCGTCTTTTTCCCACCCGCCCACCCTTTTGCTTCTCGGAGCCGGATTCCTTAATCGAGTATCCATCCTACTCGTGTGAATCCTTTGCTTCTTTTCCTCAATTATTTAAACTGATGAATTCTCGTCTAGTTCGTCCTTCTTCATCTCTTTTCTTTTCCGGTGGATTCAATTCTAATACCTCGGTGTTGTTCTTATTCTTTCATCAGCTCAAGAGTTTTCCCCTTATCTCGTTCGCCTCCCACCATGTAATTATTCCGGAGTTCTGAAGTCATTCCAGGAAATTTGTCCGTGGTCTAATTAATTTGAGGTTGTCACCTCATTTGAGTCTTTCAATCATTCCGGTGCATCATCTCCTTTTCGATCCTTTTCAACGGAGTTTTCTCTTCGGTGGGCTCATAACCCACAGGACTTTTTCCAGGATCTTACCTGACTCTTCTAATTTCCCGGAGTGTTCCGAAATTCTTTTCAAAGTGGGACGTAAGTATGGATTCCATCAGTCATATGCCTTCTTTAAAATCGCTTCCAATTCTTTTCATCGTGGGTTCAACCTTTCTTCTTTTCATTCTTCCGGAGTATTTCATGAATTCTTTTCCTTGTGTTCCTTCGTAGGCCATCATTTCAGAAGATTTCTTCGTTCTCAGTTTTCAACTTAGTCCGCTGATACGTCCAAAACGTATCTATAATTTCTGCTTGCTCCATGCCACTTTTGGGTGATATAGCTATGATATTTATACACTTCCATACACTTTTGATCATATTTGGACTAACCTACTAATCCAGTGCACCCCGGTGCCAGTTTCTGTTTTCGGCTGTTTTTGTATTTCAGGTTTTCACGTTACGAGAACTGCGAGGAAAAATCCAGATAAATTATATAAAAAATCAGCGTTCCGGAAACTTCCTTGCGCCCTAAGTACAGCCGGGGGGGCACCAGGGCTCCAGGCGCCCTGGCGGCGCCCCCCCCCCCCCCCGGGCCGTGTCGGGGGGCGCTTGGGCCCCCCGAGCCCCGTCTGGTGCCCCCCTTTGGCATATATTTAAAGGGTCCTTCGAAACCCCCGGGACGAGAACTCTTTTTCGTGATCTCATCTCTGTTCCGCCGCCGCCGCCGCTTCCAAGATCGGGAGCACCAGGAGAACTCTTCCCGGCACCCTGCCGGAGGGGAGGATCATCATCGGGAGCCTCTCCACCACCATGGACGCCTCCCGGATGAGTTGTGAGTAGTCTCCCTTAGACCATGAGTCCATGACCAGTAGCTATGTGATGTTCTCCTCCCGTTCTTGTGCTTCACTAATTAGTCCTCGTGAGCTGCCCTACATGATCGAGGCACATATGTAATCCTTATGCTGTTGCTATGATGAGTTTGCTGGGATCCGATGGATTATGAGATTATGTTCAGATTGATCTTGAGTAATATATTTGATCTACCTCTTTTATATTTATGTTCATAAGTAATTCTTGCATGTTCTCCGTTGTTATTTATTGCTTTGGCCAAGTAATACGTAGTGACTCCAAGAGGGAACGTTATGCTCGATTGTGGGTTCATGCCCCTCGATGACTAGCTTGAGTGACAGAAACATGAGTCTAGGGGATGTGCTGTTGCCACAAGGGGGAAAACAACAGTGCTTGTGCCCGCGGGTGCAAGGATTGTTTACTTTACGCAAAGTTCTTTTAATGCAGTTGTCTGTTGCATTGAGTTTACACTATGGGTGGGACTCGCAACTCAATACGAGCGAGATGTTCTGGATAGATATCTCAAGGTGGATGATTAGTAGTAGATATTGATGGATTTTGGTCTACTTACTTTGGCGTACCGCCCATGCTTTGAACCTCAACCTTTCTTGCAATGTAGTCAGCATTGGTTTGCGTTCGTGGTCCTGTCAATTGGCCAGCTATAATTCGTTTACCTCACATAGTTGTTTTATCGTCTTTTGGGAGAGAGACATCACTAGTGAACATCATGAGACTCCGGTCCATATTACCATCATTGATCACATCCGCTATTTACTTTTCGTTATTATTTACTATTGCAAACACTATCTATCACTACTACCATTTGCGTTTAATCCTTTGTGAACTACAAGGCCGGAGGGATTGACAACCTCTCTGTACTCGTTGGGAGCAAAGTTATTTGTATCTGTGTGCAGGTCCACGTTGATTGCTAATAGCGCCGTTAGCAGTTGACACCTACTTGTTGAACCTAGGAGTCTCTGGGGATTCGATCTTTGGCATCTTTGCTAAGGGAAAAACTTCCACAACACTGCATCTTACACCTCCCACTTGGGGTAACCAACGAGGGGTTAGAGGCCCATCAAGGAGTTTTTCTGGCGCCGTTGCCGGGGACTCCACTCTTCAGGATAGGGGAGTTGCATGCTATCTTTTACCTTTGCTTTTTAGTCTTGTTAGTTTACCTTTCAGTTTTTTGCTTTAGTATCTTTTATCGAAAATCACAAAAATAGTTATCTTGCTTGCTTGCTACTATGGGTTCCACCGAGAACACCAAGTTGTGTGACTTCACTAGTCACAACAACGATGACTTTATCAGCACACCTATCACTACACCTGCCTCTTCAGCACCTTCATATGAAATTAAACCTGCTTTACTGAACTTAGTCATGAGAGATCAATTCTCCGGTGCTGGAGATGATGCTGCTTTACACTTAAACAACTTTGTTGAACTTTGTGATATTCAAAAGTACCACGAAATAGATGGTAATATTGTTAAGCTTAAGCTTTTTCCTTTCTCCTTGAGAGGAGGAGCTAAAATTTGGTTTCAGTCTTTGCCTAGAAATAGCATAGATTCATGGGACAAGTGCAAAGATGCTTTTATCGGAAAATACTATCCACCTGCTAAAATTATCCAACTTAGAAGTAACATAATGAATTTTAAACAGTTGGATAATGAACACGTTGCCCAAGCTTGGGAACGTATGAAATCTCTTATCAAGAACTACCCTACTCACGGTTTGACTACTTGGATGGTTATCCAAACTTTTTATGCAGGCTTGAACTTTACCTCGCGGAACTTGTTAGATTCGGCCGCGGGAGGAACTTTTATGTCAACTACACTTGGTGCTGCCACAAAGCTTCTCGATGAGATGATGACCAACTATTCCCAATGGCACACCGAACGCGCTCCAACAGGTAGGAAGGTAAACTCTGTCGAGGAGATTTCCTCCCTTAATGAAAAAGTTGACTTGATCATGTCTCTACTTTCGAAGCAATCTACTGTTGATTCTCGTTATGACCCTTTAGATTCTGTGATTGTTGATGCTTATAGGAGTAACTTTGGTAGTAATTCTAGACCGTTCCCCTCTAATTCCTATGGGAACAACAATGCTTATCCTAGCACCAAGAACTCCATCCAAAAAGATAGAGATTTGCCTGGCTATGAGAAACTGCTAGAAATAGAGAAGGCCACTAAGAATTACATGCACACCCAATATGAACAAAACAAAACCTTCTCGATGCAATTAAATGAGCATACTGCTATCTTGCAAGACATTAGTAGACGATTAGAGAACATAAATATTGAGATTTCTAACCTCCAGACTAGACTCACTATCACTGAGACCTAAGATTCCAATATGTCCCACACACAAGCCACTTTGATAAACCAAATGGCAGCTAAACCCGAAGTGGTTGCATCCCTAAGGGAGGAAGAGGATAGAATTAAGAGCCTTCCTACCCACCACACTGTTGCTACTATCCAAGTTGTTGAGGATGTTCAAACTCTTAGCACCCAATGTACTCCTGGTCCCATTGGACCTATTAATGGTGATGCTATGACTATAGAAACTACCAAACAAGTGAACCTAAAGGACACCACTACCACTTTACTTGATGCTCGTGACCTTGATTTTGATAATTGCACTCTTACCGAAGTTATTGATTTCCTTCACAAGATGTCTAGAGATCCCCGCACTAGCACGCTTAACCTTGCCTTCACGGAGCATATCACTAATGCTCTCATCAAAGCTAGGGAGGAGAAACTTAGAGTAGAAGCCTTCATACCTAGAAAGCTAGAAGATGGTTGGGATCCTATGATAAAAATTAAATTGAATGACTTCTCTTGCTATGCATTATGTGATGTTGGTGCTAGTACCTCTGTTATGCCCAAAAGAATATATGATATGCTTAAATTGAAACCTTATGATTCTTGTTCTTTTGGTGTTCGTCTCGTTGATTCTTCCATAAAGAAACCTTTGGGGAGGATCGACGATGTTCTTATCGTTGTCAATGATAATTATGTGCCCGTTGATTTCACTATTATGGATATTGAATGTGATCCTTCATGTCCAATTATTTTGGGACGTCCCTTTTTACGCACCGTTGGTGCTATCATTGACATGAAAGAGGGTAATATAAAATTTCAGTTTCCTCTCAAGAAAGGGATGGAACACTTCCCTCGAAAGAAGATCAAGTTACCTTTTGAGTCCGTTGTACGGGCTAGCTATTCTTTTACTCTTGATAAAACTTGATCTATATGCATTATGCCTAGCTTAAAGGCATAAAAGAAAGCGCTTTTGGGAGGCAGCCCACATGAATAAATTTTTGCTTTTGTTGTGTCTTGATGTTGTTTACTGTTGTAGCATCATCATTGTATCTTTGCTTCATATTTGTGCCAAGTATAGCCTCTGATTGCTAGAAAGTTCAAAAGTTGTGAGGTGCTGTCCAGGAAACAGATTCTGTCCTTGGATAGAAAAATTCGTATAAAATCACCAGATCATCTTTTTGGTCTGAATTGTTTCGACAGCGTTCTCTATATAATTGTCTTTCGTGCATCTGTTCTGAGTTTTTTGATTTGAGTTGCAGAAGTACCCCGAACAAATCAATTACTACCTGCTGTTCTGTTTTTCACAGATTCTGTCCTGTTTTGCCTTTCCTTCATTTTGCAAATCAAGAGCTTGCTTTTTCTTTGCAAAAACCTTGTGGCAATCTTGAGAAACAGTAGAACTTCAAGAATATCTTTATTTCCAGCAAGGTGCAACTATTTTATTAAGGGTACTAACCTCGCTAATCAGATTATGATGAGTTATGTATGAAGGGAGTTTTCAAGTGTGCGAGGGAAGATGATAAAAAGATTCAGGAGTGTCAAGCGCTCAAGCTTGGGGATGCCCCCGTGCACCCCCAAGAAATATTCAAGGAGACTCAAGCGTCTAAGCTTGGGGATGCCCCCGTGCATCCCCTTCTCCATCAACAATATCAGTTCGTCTTTCGTTCCGCTATATTTTTATCACTTCATGTGTTATGTGCTATGCTTGGAGCGTCTTGCTTTTAGTTTTCTTTTTAGTTTTTCATAACGAGTCGGAACTCAGCTTTCTTTATGTGGGAGAGAAACACGCTCCACTTCTACCTAGAACATAACATAGAATTTTCATGTCTATCTTTGCTGTGTGTGTTCTTTGTCTTTCAGTAGCTACTATCATGCTCTGCTCTTAGTATTCATGCTTATCTTTTCAAAGAGCTTTTGTTTAGTTGGTTGCTTGAACTCTCTTTAATTATCATGCTCACCTTATTAAGAGAGTTTTCTTCCGTTGCATTGGTTGATATGTCTATGATAAAGATGCTACGTGCATAATGGCGCTTAGTAGTTCAGGTTTTCTTATGGTTAATCTCAAATAACTGGGGGATTCCCAATGTGTTATTAGAGTACCAACATGATTTGTTTGCCTATGATGTGGTATGGTTTAGTAATATCTTCCTTCGAGAATTTATTTTGATTGACTTGGCGTATGCTCACGCATATTTAAGACTGTAAAGAAAGTCTGTCAAGCCTTGATGACCTTTTATTTCTGAGTAGCGATATAACTACCATGCCTGATTCAATATTGCTTTGTCGCTCTGCATGATTATGACCGTCATTGCTCTCTGAGTTGGTCGCTCCCAGTCTTTTGCTAACCTCCACCTGTACTAAGCGAACTAACTTTGTAATACATAGCTCATGGGAAAGTAGCTTAAAAACTATTGTGGTAAAGAATATGTGGCCTATGTATCTTATTTCTTATAAGTTGCTTGCTGAGCGGTAACCATGTTTCTGGGGACGCCATCAACTGTCACACTTTTGTTGAATATCATGTGAGTTGCTATGCATGTTCGTCTTGTCTGAAGTAAGGGTGATTTGCCATGGGTTGAATGAGTATGCATATTGTTAGAGAAGAACATTGGGCCGCCAACCAAAGCCATGCATCATGGTGGAAGTTTTAGCTTGGACATTAATCCTCAATCTCTTATGAGAATATGCTTATGCATTGAAGAGGAGTCCATCATCTATTTTCTATGTTGTCCCGGTATGGTTGTCCTCAAGTTGAGATCTATCAAAAACGAGAAATCAAATGTGATTTATCTCCTTGGACCTTTGTACAGGTGGCATAGAGGTACCCCTTTGTGACACTTGGTTGAAACATATGTAATGCAATGATAACCCATGGAAATCCGAGCTAATTAGGACAAGGTGCGAGCACTATTAGTATTCGATGCATGAGGCTTGCAACTTATAGGATGTCTTATGCATGACACATATGAAGTACTACTACCGTTGACAAAATTGCTTCTATGTTTTTAAAATAAAAAGCTCTAGCACATAACCATTCTTTTACTTTTTAAGTCTCCACCTTCTTTCTTCAAGCACCAACTACTGAGAGCATGATTGTCATTCTGAGTGTAATGTGCATTGTCCCAAAGTAGCATTGTCTTTTGCATGATTGTGATATCATTTATTTTGAAATCATTGTATCTAGTCATCACTTAAACCGTGAAGGTGCCCCTGCATTTATGTTTTGCTTCACTAAAGGGGGCAAGCTAGATATCACTTTATCATATTTGCACACCATGTTCATTGCAAATCTATTTGATGTTTCAGTTTCATATTGTAAAACTTTCAGTCATTTGTGATTTTCTCATGAGGCAACTCAATTACTATAGATTCATTGTCTCAGTAAGCTTTTGTCATATGACTATGAAGAAGTCCTATATGGTTAATAGCATGTCACCACAGAAATTATTCTTGTTATCATTTACCTACTCGAGGACGAGCAGGAATTAAGCTTGGGGATGTTGATACGTCCAAAACGTATCTATAATTTCTGCTTGCTCCATGCCACTTTTGGGTGATATTGCTATGATATTTATACACTTCCATACACTTTTGATCATATTTGGACTAACCTACTAATCCAGTGCACCCCGGTGCTAGTTTCTGTTTTCGGCTGTTTTTGTATTTCAGGTTTTCACGTTACGAGAACTGCCAGGAAAAATCCAGAAAAATTATATAAAAAATCAGCGTTCCGGAAACTTCCTTGCGCCCGAAGTATAGCCGGGGGGGCCACCAGGGCTCCAGGCGCCCTGGCGACGCGCCCCCCTGGGCCGCGCCGGGGGGGCGCCTGGGCCCCCCGAGCCCCGTCTGGTGCCCCCCTTTCGCATATATTTAGAGGGTCCTTCGAAACCCTCGGGACGAGAACTCTTTTTCGCGATCTCATCTCTGTTCCGCCGCCGCCGCCGCTTCCAAGATCGGGAGCACCAGGAGAACTCTTCCCGGCACCCTGCCGGAGGGGAGGATCATCATCGGGAGCCTCTCCACCACCATGGATGCCTCCCGGATGAGTTGTGAGTAGTCTCCCTTGGACCATGAGTCCATGACCAGTAGCTATGTGATGTTCTCCTCCCGTTCTTGTGCTTCACTAATTAGTCCTCGTGAGCTGCCCTACATGATCGAGGCACATAAGTAATCCTTATGCTGTTGCTATGATGAGTTTGCTGGGATCCGATGGATTATGAGATTATGTTCAGATTGATCTTGAGTAATATATTTGATCTACCCCTTTTATATTTATGTTCATAAGTAATTCTTGCATGTTCTCCGTTGTTATTTATTGCTTTGGCCAAGTAATATGTAGTGACTCCAAGAGGGAACGTTATGCTCGATTGTGGGTTCATGCCCCTCGATGACTAGCTTGAGTGACAGAAACATGAGTCTAGGGGATGTGCTGTTGCCACAAGGGGGAAAACAACGGTGCTTGTGCCCGCGGGTGCAAGGATTGTTTACTTTACGCAAAGTTCTTTTAATGCAGGTGTCTGTTGCATTGAGTTTACACTATGGGTGGGACTCGCAACTTAATACCAGCGAGATGTTCTGGATAGATATCTCAAGGTGGATGATTAGTAGTAGATATTGATGGATTTCGGTCTACTTACTTTGGCGTACCGCCCATGCTTTGAACCTCAACCTTTCTTGCAATGTAGTCAGCATTGGTTTGCGTTCGTGGTCCTGTCAATTGGCCAGCTGTAATTTGTTTACCTCACATAGTTGTTTTATCGTCTTTTGGGAGAGAGACATCACTAGTGAACATCATGAGACTCCGGTCCATATTACCATCATTGATCACATCCGCTATTTACTTTTCGTTATTATTTACTATTGCAAACACTATCTATCACTACTACCATTTGCGTTTAATCCTTTGTGAACTACAAGGCCGGAGGGATTGACAACCTCTCTGTACTCGTTGGGAGCAAAGTTATTTGTATCTGTGTGCAGGTCCACGTTGATTGCTAATAGCGCCGTTAGCAGTTGACACCTACTTGTTGAACCTAGGAGTCTCTGGGGATTCGATCCTTGGCATCTTTGCTAAGGGAAAAACTTCCACAACACTGCATCTTACACCTTCCACTTGGGGTAACCAACGAGGGGTTAGAGGCCCATCATCCGCCAAATATTCTTCATCGATGCCTCTTCGTTCATCTCACATTTTTCTGGTGCTTCGCTCAAGTATTCTTTAATCAGTTCATGATCTCTTCATTCTCGTCACTCAAATTTCCTCTAGTGCTTTATTCTTCCGGCGATTAATTTTATTTTCTTCGTCCAATTTCAATTCCTTACGGTGGTCGTTCTCTTTCATCACTCGTTTTCAATTCTTCACGGCGGTTTGTTCTTTTCTTCACTCGGCTTCAATTCTTACGGTGGTTCGCTCAAGAATTCTCTTCCGATGTTACCATACCAATCGATTCATTTGTTTTCCAATCCTACCGGTGTTTCATGAAGATTTTCGCAAGTTCGCGACATATCCCTCTTTAATCATTTCAACGCAAGAATAAGTAGTATGTGAATCCATTGTTCATCAATTTAATTGGTGGAGGATAAGCATACCATAATTCTTATTCATTCTCGTCAAGTTGATTTATTCCTTTCTTCGGAGTTTATTCTTGATGAATAAATCCTAGTTCCAAGTGCTTTCATCTTTTCTTCCCCGGAGTTCAAAGATTTCTCGGCTATCTCGTCAGAACCCCGGCTAAATCATCACAAGGCTTTATTCTTATTTTTTTCATCCGTCGTTGCTATATCATCATCCTTTTCGTACCGGAAGTTCTTCATGGTGGTTCTTCATCATTTAATTCATTCTTCAAGTGTTCATCAAATTCTTGTGGAGAAGCTCAAGTATTATACTTCTTGCATCTCGAAATACAAATAATTCTCTATATTCTTGTGAAATGGAGTTTTGCATTCTTTCTTCATTCTCATCTTTTCGATCTTTTCGTTGTGGCATATTCACCTCAAGTTTTGGGATGAATTCCATAAGTCCACAACAAGCTCATTCTTTTGTTGTTGATTTTTTCAACAACTCCGTTCAACTCTTTCTTTGAGGATGCTCTTTTAAATTCTTTCATGGTGACAGTTGTCATCTTCTTCTCCGTTTTCTCAATTCTTCCGGAGGCATTGTGTTCTTTCTTTTGTCAAGTATTATTCCATCTTCTAAAGTTCGTGTTCTATTTCATTCACATTCGACCGGAGTGCTATCTAAATTTTGTTGTTCTTATTCCTTTTCTATCTCTTTTAACCGGAGTGGTTTCGAATTTATTCTTGCTCCTTCAGCTCTTGTTTCATTCATTGCAGCTCACAAGGTTCTCGTGTGTTCCTTGTTCCTCTTTTGTAACGGAACTTCTCTTTCTCGTTCATCTCCATTATATTATTTCTTTCGAAGTGGCTCAACCTCTCAAGGTTCTTGTTTTCACTCTTTTGTCCCCGAAAAACTTTGTTCTTCCTTTTTTCCTTCTGTCTCATTCCTAAGATCTCGGGACGAGATCTCTTATTAGTAGGGTAGTGTTGTGACACCCTGAGACCGATACGCCAGGTGTCAGCCAGTTATTCGTCGTAGTTGCCATGTCATCTGCTTGCGTGTTGCATCTTGCCTTGTCATCATGTGTGTTGCATCAGCATGTTTTCAAAACTTGCATCCGTCCGAACCCCCTCGTCCTTTCCGTTGTCCGTTCTGAGCCCAGACACACTTGCACGCGCCCGCGGCGCCTCCGAATATTTATTTTATGAGTGGCCGGAAAACATTCTCGGAATGGGATGAAACTTGGCGTGTGGTCTTATTATAGCATAGGTAGACCGCCTGTCAAGTTTCGTCGCGTTCGGAGTTCGTTTGTTAGCCCAACCGTTAAATATAGCGGCACTAGTCGCCGGTTAAAATGCCGGATGTTTTCGGTTCCCGAAAACCCCGCCGGGCCACTCTTCTTCCTTCTCTTCTCAGCCCGAGGCCTCTCCAACCAGCCCACTAGGCTTGCCTACCTACCCCCTCCACTTCGGACCGTCCGATGGCGATCGAACGACTCCGAAACGGCCTAAAACCCCCCTCCTAACCCTAATCCTAGGCCCCTGCCTATTTAAGCAGCCCCCCTTGCCATTTTAGGCCCCTAACCCTAGCACGCATCGTTTTCTGTGCGCTCCACTCCTTCACCTCCACATGGCGCCGTAGCAGCCTCCTCCCAGCCGCGCGGGCCCATGAGCCCATCTGAGGCCCGCCGGGCCCGAACCCCGCTGCCGTCTGCCTAGCCGCGCTAGCTCCGAGCCGCTCTGCTCCCGAGCGAGCACAGCCCGCCGCCGGCCGAACTCCGCCTCCACTCGCTGCCTCGTGGGGCTCGCGCTTCGAGCCACTGCCGTCGTCCAACCCGTCCGCCGCCCCCATCTTGTCGTCGCCGCCAGCATTGCCCCGTCGCCGGAGCTTCGCCTCAGCGCCCGAGCCCCCTCGCGCCGCCCAGGTCCAAGGCCGGCCAGATCCAGTGCGCAGGGACCGGATCCGCCGCCTCCTCCTCGTTCGGCGCCGACCCTCGCCATTCCACCCCTTCCCCGTCGCCGTCCGCGCCATGGCCGCCGGCGCCTCTTCCCCGTCGTGGGCGCTGACCCCGACCGGGACGAGCTCCTCACCCGATCCAGCGAGGATCGCATGGGCCTCCTCCCTCCCGTCAGCCCAGTCCAACTACCTCGCCCCCGGGCCTCCTCCGCCGGCCACGTGGGCCCCTTCCCCACGGTAGGCCCAGCCGCGGCCAGAGGCGCGGCCCAGCTCTGCCTTCCCCTCCGGCCCAGTGGCCCGTTGGTGAGCTTCTGCTTATGCCCCGCCCCATGCGCACCATATTATTTTACGCTCTTGCAGGACTTGGTCAAATTTCACTAAGTACCCAGAAAACTCATATTTTTGTTGCATGTTGTGATGGTGATAACTTTGTGCTCGTTACTCCGTTATGCGAGTATAATATATGAAAATGATCGTGGTGATATGCTCTTCATTTTGTTCCATTGTGGCATGCTTATTTGACTTCATCTTGATGCTCAAATCATCATTGCAAGAGTGCTACATGTTTAAAACTGCTGTTATCTGTAATTTTGTTGCATGCTTGTGAGGGTGATAACTTTGTGCATGTTTATCCAAATGGAGCATATGATATGTCAAAATGTTCATTGTGAAGTGCTCTACATGTTGGTTGCTGTAGCATTCATGTTAGGTGCCATATTGCCATGTAATCTCTGTTACAAAAGTGTATGTGCTTGTTAAGTGCTCAAACTTGTTATGAGATGCTGATTTGACTTGCTCATTGCTATTGATGTGTTTGTCTTCATGCCACATGTCAATATGTTTTAGAAGCACAATCATATTGTCTTTGCTGTGGTGCAATCCACTTTCCATGATATGCCTTGAGGTGACTTAAACAAGCTTGTAAACATGCCATGCCAATGTTGCTGATTTATACTTAGTGAAAAACTGCTAAGTCTGGAATCTGTTAAACCTGATGCCATGTTTGCTTGATTCCTCACTCAAATCCATGCTTGTTTTGGAGTGGTCAATGATCATGTCTTGTTGTCCATGTTATTGTCTATCCATCCATGCCCTTACTTGCACATATGACTTCCTGTAGCTTATTTATTTCTTGCTCTCAAGTTGCTATAAATTTTACCTGTCAGGATTTTATCAGCATGTTCAATTTGGTGAAGCTTGTTGTTATTGATCCATGCCTCCTATGGATTTGCTCCAATGGAGTTGTTTGATGTATGCTACGTCTAATACATGTCCATGATCTTTATATACTTAATAGAGTTGATATGCTTGTTGTTTTTTGCCTCCGAAGGCAGCATCGTGATGATGTTTTTGCCTTCCCGGATTTTGACTAAGTCTGGATAAATTTATTGCAACTTGCCATGCTTTCTTAATTGTGTTCCAGCAAGTTTTTGAGTGTGCTCTAAGTTCATGCTTGTTAAGTATCATGTCTATTTCACATCCATGCCTCTTGTTATCATGTTTGGGTGTTGTAGCATATATTTACCTTGCTCCAAAGTTGCTATGTGGCTGTTAACTTCAGCTTTGCATTGTAACTTGTTTTGCTCGTATCTTCTAGCCCGTTGCTCCGTTTGGAGCGTGCTCTATATGAAACTTGTGTGATTTTGCATGTAGAAGAATAATATCATGTTGTTTTCATGTTTGGAGTGTGTTTGCTTGATGTTTGGGTGCATCTTGCACCGTTGCCTTGTTTGTCTTGTTTTGCTCATATCTTCTAGGTCGTAGCTCCGAATTAAACAAACTTGATATGAAACTTGACTACCATTTCGCGTAGATCGTCATGGTGCATGTTAACTTGCTGTTTAACAACTTAAACTTAAGGTTTGTTCAGATCTGGACTAATTTTAAAATGTGCATATGAGGACTTACCGGAATTGCTATATGTTGATTCCGGCCTCATTTAAACTTGTTGGTTTGTGTTGTTCTTGTGTCCTTCATCCCTTGCCATGTATTGCATCATATTGACTTGTCTTGCATCATACTTGGTTGATCATCTTGTCATGTTCTTGTGTTGAGTGTTTACTTTGTTGTGTGCTTCTTCTCGCTAGTTCTTTTCCATTGCGTTCGTGAGGATTCGTTCGACTACACGTGGTTCGTCTTCAAGGCTTCTTCTTCGTCTTCTTCATGGACTCATTCTTCTTCCTTGCAGGATCTCAGGCAAGATGACCATCACCTTGGATACCTCTACTATCATTGCTATGCTAGATATCTCGATGCTATCGTTATATGTCGCGCTACCCATCTTTATTGTCAGTCCCCCTCCTTGTTGCCTTGAAACCTCTAACCTTTGACACCTTCCCAGCAAACCGTTGTTTGGCTATGTTACCCGCTTGCTCAGCCCCTCTTATAGTGTTGTTAGTTGCAGGTGAAGATGAAGATTGTTCCATGTTGGAATTTGATGTTTTGGGAATATCACAATATATCTTATATAGATTTTAACAAACCTATATACTGGGCATTGGTGGAAGGCTTGGCCTTTTGCTCGGTGTTTTGTTCCACTAATGCCACCTTAGGAGCCGATAAACCGGCGTTATGTTCCTTGATTTTGCGTTCCTTACACGGTTGGGTATATGGGGACCCCTTGACAGTTCATCTTTGAATAAAACTCCTCCAGCAAGGCCCAACATTGGTTTTAATTTGCCTCATAATAACAACTTAATTAAATAATTAAATTGCATAGGGGGTCGCGTCCCCGAGGATTCTTTCTACATAGCAGGGGAGCCAGTGCTGATGGTGTTGGTCCCAAACGGGGGTCCTGCAGGGCCACCTTGGGGAAACCCGAGGGCTGGTTTTACCTGTAGCATCGCCCATCCGAACGTGGCATGAGACGAGATACGTGCGGCTACTATCAGGGTGTCAGCACGCCGGGAGGTCTTGCTGGACTTGTTTTACCATTGTCGAAATGTCTTGAGCACCGGGATTCCGAGCCTGATCGGATTGTCCCTAAGATAAGGGGTATTATTATTATTATCTCTGCTGATCGTGAGAGCTTGTGATGGGCTAAGTTGGAACACCCCTGCAGGGTTATGATCTTTCGAAAGTCGTGCCCGCGGTTATGTGGCAGATTGGAATTTATTAGTGTCCGGTTGTAGAATACTTGACAGAGGATCCGAAGTAAAACACACAACTGTGTGAGTAACCGTGACTGTCTCTTTTCACTTTGAGAAGAGAACACGGTGGGGTTATGTTTGACTCGTAGGTAGTTCAGGATCTTTAGCGATCACTACTAGTTTGCGATCGTTTGCGTAGATGCTCATCTTATTCTTGTACTCGTAAGTTAGCCACCATACTTTTGCTTAGCCGCTGCTGCAACCTCACCACTTTACCTCTTCCTACCCATGTAAGCTTTGCTAGTCTTGATACCCATGGTTATGGGATTGCTTTGTCCTCGTGGCTCACAGTTACTACAACAACAGTTACAGATACAAGTTTCCGATGTCTTGACGTGAGAGCGATGATCGTTGTGTTGGAGTTCTTTCTTCTTCTTCTTCTTCTTCTTCAGTCTTGGGTTAGGTTCCGGGTCGGCAGCCTGGGATAGCAGATGGATGTCGTTGTGCTTTTCGTGTTTGCATCCGTAGTCGGATGCCTTGTATTGATGTTGTTGTATTCATGTGACTTGTACGTATTGTTGTAACCCCATGTATGTATGTAATGGTACGATGTAATGATATCCATCTTGCTAAGCGCCCGAAATGGGGTTGTGCCCCAATCACGTAAGTGTCACGTGATCGGGATAGAATCGCATCTTGGGCCTGACAAAGGAAGCGACATGCGTGAAGTGCTCGAACATCAAGTAGGAGAAAAAGGCGGAGAGATTCAAATTGTTGATGAAGGCGACAGACAAGAAGCTCAAGCTCGAAGAGAGGAGAACCAATATCAAAGAGAGTAAGGCCACGCTTGACGAAGAGAAGTTGAAGATCACCACCAATGTGGAGGACGCCAAGATGTTGACCTTGAAAGTGGAATCTTTGGATGACGAGGCAAGAATGCTCGTGCAATCCGTCCGCTACGAGATGTTGCAGCGACAAAAAGATCAGTTGGTGGCGCAAAACAATGAGGATGCGGTGGAGGCGGACGCAGAGGCTGCCTATGCGGTGGCGACGGCACCTTGATCGGTGAGCAAATGGTGGGATTGCCGGTTCGGCAGGGTAGAAATTTGCACAGACTGCCGGACTAATGTTCTTTTGGATTCGGGCATGTAAAAACTAAGCTTACTTGTCTCTTTTGGTTGTGATCGGGCATGCGATCCGGCTCTGGTGTGATCCAGCGCGCTATGTAGGTTGAAGTATATTGGAATTTAAAATTGCCCTTTACTTGCGGACATATAAATGATAATATTGGATGACGGCCTCCTGCATATGTGTCCGTGGACTGATCCACATTGTGTGAGGACGGACGCGGGAAGAAATTTGCGGGTTGTCATTGGACATGCCCTTAGTACCAGCTTAGGTTCTAGTGCCCCTTTCATTTACTTATTCTCTTCTTAGCTACACGTCTTATATATTCCAGAAACTAGCTCGGGCATTTAAGTGAAAGATTTTTTTAAAAACTAAAGGATCGCACTAAGTGCCGATTGTTCTGTTTTTAGGGACATTACCGAACGACTTGTTATCAAACATCATGTCTCATGCATGTCCCTATGATCGATCATTGCTCTATTGGGTGGAGGAGAAAAGAAATAAACTGCCAAAAAGGGGAGTTGAACGCAAGCCTATTGAGTAGCTACACTAAGCCTGATAACCAAATGAGCCATCTCTTTTTAGTCCTCAGTCACTGATAACCCTCAACCGTAAGGGATCGAGATAGTCTTCGCGGATAAGAATAACCCAATTTATTGATTCGACACACGGGGAGCCAAAGAGTATTTATAAGCTTTGACAGTTGAGTTGTCAATTCAACCGCACCTGAAATATACTTACTTGCAACAAAAGATAAATGGTAACAGTGATATGATAGTGATGATAGTGATAGTAAAAGTAAACAGCAAAAGTAAATAGTAAAGGTAAATGGCAAAAGTAGCAACTAGTGACAAGCAGGATTTAAAACACTGTAGGCTAGGGAGATGGATGGTTGGGCGCTGCATGGATGAGATATATCATGATTCTAACTTGGGGCACGGCACACGGAAAATTAATGATCATCTAGGCAAATATCAAACATTAGGCATGTATCCCGTAGGTAGTTGTGCGTGCTTGCAATAAGAACTTGCACAACATCTTTTGTCCTATCATCCCGCTACGAACGGGGCCAAAAGGAACTTATGGAGATTAAGGTGCTCCTGTCAAAGAGCACCGGAACAAAGCAATAAACT
Organism: Secale cereale; assembly: GCA_902687465.1. Classification (NCBI taxonomy): domain Eukaryota; kingdom Viridiplantae; phylum Streptophyta; class Magnoliopsida; order Poales; family Poaceae; genus Secale; species Secale cereale. The sequence continues at coordinate 765,521,966 of LR738711.1, read as the reverse complement.
CAATGGATACATGTAATCCTCAAACTACGAGCCATCCCCTTTGGTGTCCCAAGCCGTCACTTTTGGGATCGCTGGTTCCGAACCGTAATAGGTGCAAACAACTCATAGATAGGATCAAGAACACAAATATATTCATGCAAACACATATGGTTCAGATCTGAAATCATGGCACTCGGGCCCGAAGTGTCAAGCATTAAGAATAACAAGTTGAAGCAAAGATGATAAACACCATAGTAGATGATAGGCAACATGCCCCCAACGATCTGACAAACTATTACATGATCTAACTCATCCAATCCCTACCACCCCCTTTGCCTATAGCAGGGGAATACTCACACATGGAAGGAGAAGCCATGGAGGGATGATGGAGTGGTGATGATGATGACGATGGCGACGATATCCCCTCTCCGGAGGCCAATTCAGCCTCCAGATTAGCCCTCCCGAAGAAGAACAGAGGGTGGCGGCGGCTCCGCGATGAAAACTGCGAAAAGAACTTCTGATCTGGGATTTCTCCGACACGAGCTAAAATACAAGTCAAAGTAGGGCACCAGGGGAGGTGGGGCCCACCCAGGCGACCCCCCGGCGCGGCCAGGGGCTGGGCCGCGCCACCAGGGCGCCTGGGGCCCCCCTGGCCCCCCTGGTCCCTCTTCTGGCTCCGAGTTCCTTCGGGTGCGTGGATTTTCTGTTATTTTTCGTGGATTTTTCTGAGATACCTAAAAATCCGTTTTCCTGCACACAATAAAACCATACAGGCAGCTCTGCTGAAAACAGCGTCAGTCCGGGTTAGTTTAGTTCAAATCATGCAAGAATGAGGTCAAAACAATATCAAAAGAATTTGGAAAAGTAGATACGTTTGAGACGTATCAACTCCCCCAAGCTTAGCATATTGCTTGTCCTCAAGCAATTCAGTTCAACGAACTGGACGTGACAAAGAAAACTTTGACAAACTCTTTTGCTTCATTAGATGTATATAAGCATGTACTACGAAAAGAGTCTAGCAAGTATTGAAACAGTACTATGAGGACAATGCACGAAGCAATCCTTCTTTCAAGTGACCAATCACAAATACCTAAAAGTAAATAATATACTACTGAAAATCAAGACAAGATCACATTGCACATAGCTTGAGCATATTAGGGTGGTATCTCGCTAGCCTCCATGAGTGAAACAAAACATAAATGCAGAAACTCCTCCAGAGTTTTAAAGGAGACTAGAACTAAGAATTTCAGAATAAATCATATCACAAGCATGCAGAAGACAATGTAATACTTTGGGACAATGCACATTACACTCAGAATGACAATTATGCTCTCCTAGTTGGTGCTTTGAAGAAAGAAGGTGGAGACTCTCGAACCGTGGCTTTTGTTGGCAAGGTTGAAAACCCGTGGTCGGAAACAAAAACTAAACATGTACCAGAGCTCTTGGTTTTAAAAACAGAGGTAAAAACGTTTTTGAGAGGTGCATATTTCGTCAACGAATGCTAGCAGATAACTCAATCACTTCTTGAGCTGGACAAGTCTCGAGGAACGGCTCCCGCATGAGGACGATCACATCCTCTTAATCTCCTTTGTTTATCACTGCCAAAGTTTTCTGATTTCTCATGAACAAAGCGTGAAGGAGGGTTTGTTTGTTGTATTATCTTTTATGAGTCGGGCGCACTCTATGCCAGTTCCTTCTCGTATTAGGGGTTTGCACATTAGACATGCAATCTAGGGGTGAAACTTGTCCAACTTAAAAAGATCATGAATTAACTACTACTTCCTCATGAGCTAAAACAGAGGCACAAAAAGAGAAATGCTTCTGATTAATTTCGAGATGGCACACGAAAGTCTTCGTTAGGAATGGCAGGTAAATACCATGTATAGGAAGGTATGGTGGACTCATATGGCATAACAGGTTTTAAGGATTTTGGATGCACAAGCAGTCAGTCCGCTTAGTACAGGTGGAGGTTAGCAAAAGACTGGGAAGCGACCAACTAGAGAGCAATAACGGCCATAATCATGCAGAGCGACAAAGCAACATTGAATCGGGCATGAAAGTGATATAACTATTCTGAAACTCAAAGATCATCAAGGCAGAGCAGACTTTTTAGTCTTAAACATGTGTAAACATGTGCCAAGTCAATCCAAAAATTCTCTAAAGGGAAATACCACCTTAGTATACCGAACTATGAACAGTGCAATGCATGTAGATCATTTCAATAACACATTATATACTCTAGTTATTCGAGACTAGCCACAAGGAAAGCATGAACCACTGGAAGAGCATTGTAAACATAGCACTATGTCACTACAAGCTGGTCTCTAGATCATAAGTACATGCATATGTACAAAAGTAGAAACAAGAAGAGTTTATACCGATCTTCCTTGTTGCTTCCGTTCAGTCGATCTTCGTCATTACTGCTTGTCACTTGCACGATCGAACGTAGGAAATATAATTAAATGCCATCACGGACTCGAGCTGAACTCTGAAAACAAAGCAAACTAAAGAGAAAAAAGGGAAATCTTTTTGGATTATTTCAAAGTTTGAATGAAAGCAAAAGAAAGAGAAAATCTTTTTGTTGTTTTTGCAAAGAGAGAAATACAGAAGAACGGGCAAAAATTTCGAAAAGATCAAAGCGAACAAAACGGATAATACAATGGAAAAGTGAGAGGGGCACGTACTCCCCCAAGCTTAGGCTTTTGGCCTAAGTTGGTAGCAGCTACTGCCCCCAGGAGCCTCCTGCTCCGGGGGTATGGTGGTGAGTCCAAGGGTCGTAGAAGGATGCCGGCGCATATACCGAACTCCTCGGAGTCTCCCACAAGGAAGGGTCCGTACGCCAAGCAGAGGAAGACCCTTCACCAAACTCGGTGGCGGTATCTCCCTGAAAAGGTGGTAACTCACCGTGCTCCTCCTCGTCGGGCACAACCCCCTCCATGGGGTTATGAAACTGATACTGGGCCATGAACTCATCGAACTGGACAACATCAAAGGACCATCCGTTCCTGCGAGAAAAATCAAACAAAAGAGGTGCAGGTAGACGGATCTCGCGTTCCGCGGTAGTTCCGAAATGTAAGATATAAACAAGATTATCCAGCTCAGAAGCCATGGTAACAAACTTATGCCTTTTCATAGCAGCAAGATCAAAGCTTAAATAAGTAAAAGGATTATCATCAGGGTGTGGGGTGCCTCCAAGATGTTCTAAGATAAGTGTGGCATAAACGCCACCATATAAGTCCCCCTTGTTACCGTTCATAGCAAGGCATCGAGCAATTAAGGCACCCAGATTATAATCAGACCTCCCTAAGAGGGCTGCTGGCAGGATAGCAATATCCGGAGCAGAAATGTTGCTCGTGTTGTCACGAGCTAACACCCCTCTAGCAACATAATATGCAAAATACCTGAGGTGAGGAAATAAGATGCTGGAGATCTTCGACCGATGAATATCCCTCGTACCCATGCTGCAGAGAGAGTTGATGACGGTTTTCAGCTCGAAGAGCTGAGTGGCCATCCTAGCCGTCCTCCCAACGTTTGGCACACCTATTATTTCACAAAACTTTTCCAAAGTCATGGTGATAAGATCATTGTAAATTTTAAACTCAATAGCACCTGAATCAGGATTATATCTAAAACTGTTAATGAAACCGGAGGTGAGTTTTTGATACTGAGTAACACGGCACGTGACGAGCCGTGTCAGACCTGCATTAGCACAAAGATTATAAAACTCATCCTTGATTCCCGCAGCTTCAAGGAATTCATCACATGGAAACGTCATCGCATGTGCTGGACTTGTGTCTTCCAACAACTCCAGGGGCACATGATCTTCATTGTAGCTCACCCTAGCAGTCGAGGGTGAAGCTGCGGCTCTAGTAACTCGATCGGAGTGCGTGGGCCTCCTCTTCTCAAGCCACCCTTTTGCCCTTCCTAACAAACTCATTTCTGAAAAAAAATTGCAATTTACAAAAAAGAGGATTAAAACAAGGTGAGTTAAGGCAAACTACTCAACTCACTTGCCCAAGGCATAAACTTGCATCAAAACTTGGAAAATAACTTTCTACATATGCATGCAAGCTCATCTATACAGCACCAAGAACTACTAAATACTCACAAATGAAGGCACCAATCAGAAATCTAATTGGAGGGGTGGAGGAGTCACATACCAGGGAGTATTTGTTCAAAATCTCAGCTCAAATGATGGGCTGTAGAGAGAGATCAAAGAATCGCCTCCAAAAGCAGCAAGAACACAAGAACAAGTGGAGAACTCGTGTTATTGGAGAAAAAGAGAGAGAGCGGAAGAAGACATACCTGGAGGGGGCCTCGTGGGCCCCAGGCGCCCTGTGGGCGCGGCCAGGGGGCAGGCCGCGCCAGCTGGCCGCCTGGGCCACTGGTGGGTCCCCCTGGCTGGCCCCAGGTCCCTCTGGGTCACTCCCGACGTGGAAATTTTTATTTTAATTTTTCTGGAATTTTTCTGAAAACTTCACTGTTGAAATTTTTTCGAAGTTCAAAAAGCTGCGAAACTCTCTGAAAACTTGAAGCAGTGAGTAGTATTGTGAAGCTTCAAAACATAAACACTTGGTACAGCAAGTAGGACAAAAGCTAAAAACAAATGAAAACATAACAAGCTCAACTTTTTATCTATATAAAACATGTTTACTAGTAAGGTTGATCAAGTCTTACCAACAAATAAGCGATATATAGAGCAAAAAGTCCCACCTCTTACGAAGTAATCACTGAACCTTTACCTTGATGGACATTGTCCCCACCATGATAGTTTTGTATTTGTGAGGCACATGTAGTGGACAATCCCATTCTCCAATCTTCACGGTCTCGATATTTTCTATAGAGTTGAGGCCATGCCTCCTGTCGATCTTCTTTGGAAAATATACCGTGTGTTCTTTATCATTCACATGGAAGGTAACATTTCCTTTATTGCAATCAATAATAGCACCTGCGGTGTTAAGAAAAGGTCTACCAAGAATAATGGACATGCTTCCATCCTCGGGCATGTCAAGCACAACAAAATCAGTAAGAATCAAACAATTAGCAACTTCTACGGGAACATCCTCACAAATACCTATTGGAACGGCGGTTGACTTGTCAGCCATCTGAAGGGAGATATCTGTAGGAATTAGTTTCTCTAAACAGAGCCTCTCGTAAAGAGAGAGAGGCATAACACTCACTCCTGCTCCAAGATCACATAAAGCAGTTTTGACATAGTTTTTCTTTATGGAGCAAGGAATGGTGGGTATACCTGGATCACCGAGCTTCTCAGGAATCTTGCCACTGAAAGAGTAGTTAGCAAGCATAGTAGATATTGCTTCATTAGGAACTTTTCTTTTATTAGTGACAATATCTTTCATATATTTTGAATAAGGAGGTAACTTAATAGCATCAGTCAAAGGGATTTGAAGAAAAAGAGGTTTAATCCACTCACAAAACTTATTGTAATGCTCTTCTTCTTTAGATTTGATGGACTTACCTGGAAAGGGCATGGGTTTCTGCACCCATGGTTCTCTTTCCTTCCCATGCTTTCTTGCGATGAAGTCTTCTTTAGTGTACCTCTTACGTTTGTCAGGTGCTGCTTCTTCTTAAACTTCAGGCGGATCATTCTTCTCATTATCCTTACCTTCAGGTTCAGCACCGTCTTCAGTCTCAGCATCGGAGATAGATACACTGTTGGGATCAACAGCTGGCTCTTCATCTGCAATAGGATCATTAGAATTGTCAGCCTCCTTATGTTTCTTCTTCTTCTTTGGAGAGCCAACAATTTCTTCTTCCTGCATTTGAGAATCTTGCTCGATTCTCCTCGGATGCCCCTTTGGATAGAGAGGATCTTGAGTGCTAGTTCCTCCTCGGGTCTTAATCCCGAAAGCCTGCAAATTATCTTGTTTGGCATTGTTAGCAAGCAAATCTTTTTGCACATTAGAAATTTGATCAAGCTGAGTTTTAACCATATGAAAATGCTTCACAAGACATTGAACATCATTAACCGTTCTACCTAGAACATCAACCAAACTTTTGATAGCAAGGGAATTATCATGCAACTGACTTTGTATCCTCTCATTAAAATGATTTTGTTTCATAATAAAATTATCAAACTCATCTAAACATTGATCAGGAGGCTTACCATGAGGGATGTCACTTGTGTTGAAATCTAAAAGAGAGTGTACCTCTACCATAGGAGGGTGAGTGGTAGGCTCACACAGCTTCTCAATAGGGGGTAGATTCTTCACGTCTTCAGCTTTAATACCTTTCTCTTTAATAGACTTCTTTGCTTCTCGCATATCTTCGGGGCTTAGAACAAACATGCCCCTCTTCTTTGGTGGTGGAGGTGGTTCAGGGACGGACCAATCTTCATGATTTTTGGCAATCCTGCCCATCAAATCTTCTGCATCGTCCGGTGTCCTTTTCCTGAAAACACAACCAGCACAACTGTCCAAATAGGACCTGGATTCATCAGTTAGACCAGCATAGAATATATCGATTAATTCGTTCTTAGGGACTTCATGTCCTGGTCTAGCCCGAATCAGACCGCAGTATCTCCCCCAAGCTTTAGGGAGGGACTCATCCTGCAACTGTTTAAAGTTATAAATTCTTTGTAAAGCAGCATGTTGCATGTGAGCAGGAAAGTACTTATCAACAAAAGAGTGAGCTAAGTCTTGAGGACTCTTAATGGAACCGCATGGAAGTGAATCATACCATGCTTTAGCACCTTCCTTCAAGGAGAAAGGAAGAAGCTTGGTCACGTAAAAGTATCGTATCTTCTCATCTGTGGTAAACAAGCCACCCAACTCATCGAGTTTAGTTAGGTGTGCAATAGCATCATCATTTTCTCTGCCATAAAAGGGGTCAGCTTCAACCATAGGTATAAGTGAAAGATCAACAGATAAATCATAATTAGGATCATCAATGCATATAGGAGATGTAGCAAATTCAGGATCAGGAACAGTTTTGTTCTTCAAAGAGTGTTTTTCAAACAGTTTCTTAATAACTTCAGGGTCAGAGCCAGAAAACTCTATCAGTTCCCTGCATAAATCTTCATCAAGCATATAGTAATCATTATCAAGGAGTCTCTCCTTGAGTTTACTCAAATCAGGATAATCATAAGTTTCACCAATAGGGTAGCGAGTAACAGGAATTTCAATTCCAGACTTTTTAGCAGCAGCAGCGATCTGTTTCTCAAGAGCATAACCAAGTGAACTAATATCATCAACAGTAGTAGAAGCATCATCAAAAGTATCGGACATAGTAACAGATTCAGTAGGAGTATCATGTGGTGGTGGTGAGGCAAACTTACTCATAACAGAAGGTGAATCAAGTGTAGCACTAGTGCTCAGAACAGTACCTCTTCTTGTAGTGGATAGTAAGATCGGAACCTTGGGGTCTCCTTTCTTACCCATGGCGGATGAAGTGCAGCAGGTAGGATACTTCAAGTAGACTTGTAAATATTGCTACGCTCCCCGGCAACGGCGCCAGAAAACGGTACTTGATAACCCTCAACCGTAAGGGATCGAGATAGTCTTCGCGGGTAAGAATAACCCAATTTATTGATTCGACACACGGGGAGCCAAAGAGTATTTATAAGCTTTGACAGTTGAGTTGTCAATTCAACCGCACCTGAAATATACTTACTTGCAACAAAAGATAAATGGTAACAGTGATATGATAGTGATGATAGTGATAGTAAAAGTAAACAGCAAAAGTAAATAGTAAAGGTAAATGGCAAAAGTAGCAACTAGTGACAAGCAGGATTTAAAACACTGTAGGCTAGGGAGATGGATGGTTGGGCGCTGCATGGATGAGATATATCATGATTCTAAGTTGGGGCACGGCACACGGAAAAGTAATGATCATCTAGGCAAATATCAAACATTAGGCATGTATCCCGTAGGTAGTTGTGCGTGCTTGCAATAAGAACTTGCACAACTTCTTTTGTCCTACCATCCCGCTACGAACGGGGCCAAAAGGAACTTATGAAGATTAAGGTGCTCCTGTCAAAGAGCACCGGAACAAAGCAATAAACTCAATGGATACATGTAATCCTCAAACTACGAGCCATCCCCTTTGGTATCCCAAGCCGTCACTTTTGGGATCGCCGGTTCCGAACCGTAATAGGTGCAAACAACTCATAGATAGGATCAAGAACACAAATATATTCATGCAAACACATATGGTTTAGATCTGAAATCATGGCACTCGGGCCCTAAGTGTCAAGCATTAAGAATAACAAGTTGAAGCAAAGATGATAAACACCATAGTAGATGATAGGCAACATGCCCCTAACGATCTGACAAACTATTACATGATCTAACTCATCCAATCCCTACCACCCCCTTTGCCTACAGCAGGGGATTACTCACACGTGGAAGGAGAAGCCATGGAGGGATGATGGAGTGGTGATGACGATGACGATGGCGACGATCTCCCCTCTCTGGAGGCCAATTCAGCCTCCAGATTAGCCCTCCCGAAGAAGAACAGAGGGTGGCGGCGGCTCCGCGACGAAAACTGCGAAAAGAACTTCTAATCTGGGATTTCTCCGACACGAGCTAAAATACGAGTCAAAGTAGGGCACCAGGGGAGGTGGGTCCCACCCAGGCGACCCCCCGGCGCGGCCAGGGGCTGGGCCGCACCACCAGGGTGCCTAGGGCCCTCCTGGCCCCCTTGGTCCCTCTTCTGGCTCCGGGTTCCTTCGGGTGCGTGGATTTTCTGTGATTTTTCGTGGATTTTTCTGAGATACCTAAAAATCCGTTTTCCTGCACACAATAAAACCATACAGGAAGCTCTGCTGAAAACAGCGTCAGTCCGGGTTAGTTTAGTTCAAATCATGCAAGAATGAGGTCAAAATAATATCAAAAGAGTTTGGAAAAGTAGATACGTTTGAGACGTATCAGTCACCTTTACTTGTTGTCTGTTATGCATAAATAAGGTATTGAAACCCTTCTTGTTTCTACCATGTCAATAGAAAAGTTAAGTTTCGGCTTGATAAGTTAACATGAGCAGCGTGATCACTATGACATGAGCCTCCTTGTACCTGTAACATATGAAGGTTAGTAATTATATCATACGAAGTATTGTAACTTTACACATAAGTTATCGGGTATATTGCAACAATTTCAGAAGTTAATCGAGGGGTATGTTTCAACAATTTATTTCGTAGGGTAAAAAATTACCATGGTCTTTCTACAAAAGTTTTCATGTATGTGATGCATAAATTACCATGTTGATTAGACAGAAGATATCGGGTATGTCTGAACAACTTCTTTTCACCAGGTGAAAGTTACGACGATGTTTCAGCGTAAGTTTTGAGCTCTACGGTGTGTAAGTCACCATGCAATTTACACACGAGTTACCGTGGGGGTATGTTTCAACAGTTATTTTTCTTTGGGTCAAAGTTATCACAGTGTATGTACGCAGTGGCGGAGTCATCTCAATCAAAGAGCTCGGGCATCATACGAAGGCTCATGGACGGCTATCGTTTCCCATCAAAATTTGATTGGTTCTTCATGCATGCCATTATTTCAAGTAAGAAATCACGAGCAGAGCCCGATAAGTGATCGGAGTAGCTGGGTGGTGGCTCCGCCACTATTTGTAGGTAAGTTATCAGGTCCATGGATTGTAAATTACCATGTTGTTGACACAGAAGATATTGGGGTATGTTTGAAAAAAATAGTTCCCTTGGGTTGAAGTTATCATGATTTGTACGTAAATTATCGGGTATGTGGTGCGTAAATTACAATGCTATTAGACAGAAAATATCGAGGCATGCTTTATCAACTCCCCCCACCCCCTCAAAGTTACCATGATGCCTGTACGTAAGTTATCAGATGTGGTGTGCTTAAATTACAATGCTATTTACATAGAAATTATCTGGATATATTTTAATAACCCTTTTCCCTAGGATTAAAAGTTGCCAGATCGTTTGTATATAAGTTATCTGGTTTGCAGTATATAATTCCCATGCTATTAACGCTGAAGTTACCTGTGGTACATTTCAACAACTCTCCTCCCCCTCGAGTCAAAAGTTACCATGATTATTGCATGTAAGTTATTAGGTTTGTTACACAATATCGGATCAGCTAATTAGTCTTTTCGACCCACATATGTCAACCAAGTTCAATCTGAGAGCAACACCGACTTATGAGATGCCTTGCCCCCCCCC
>LR738711.1:765490072-765511756 GCA_902687465.1 Secale cereale | reverse complement strand
TAGCCTAATAGGAGGGCCACCCCCACCTTATATATCTTGACCTCCTCCCACAATCGATGTGGAACTAAACCCAACAAGGATTGCGGTGCATAAAATTATTTTGCTATTTACGGAGAAGTTAGCTTGGTATGTTTTAATAACTCCCCCCCCCACCTGGATAAAAGTTACCGCGGTGTTTGTATATAAGTTATCAAGTCGATATTGTGTAAATTATCATGCAATTTACACAAGAATTAGTGGTGTATAAATTCATATTTTGGCCCACTTGGTAGGAAAAAAAGGATCAAAAGGCCACACACGACGCTTTTTTGAGATGCCAGAGAAAGAATAATATTATGAGTTTTTTGAACCATAGAAGAAATCATCAGAAAAAATGATTTTTTATTCTAATATTGTGGTAACAATGTGTCAAAAGAGTTTGTTCCATCCACATAACACAAACTAAGATGAGCTTTGGTCATTCTCATGCCATGCATCCGTGTGAGAATTTTAAATCTCGCCCTAAACACCCGAATTTCTCGCTTTGTTGTGATTTTGGCTGGATGGCCGGTTTACCTGGGCGTGTGAGAGAACCATAAGTCGTGTTTTAAATTTGCATGTAGAAATAGAAGGAAAAATCTGGAGCGATAGGGACTCTTGAAAATTAAAAACCGGAGGGATTCCCAGGTGCGAGCGACCAGTTACGAATGAAACATGCAAGATTGTGATATAGTTCTCCTGGGTGCAAGTGATCGCGGCGTGCAGGCTGCGACTGATCACGCGGTACATAATTAATAGCAATATAGTCAAATCATCAGGAGTGCACATAACATGTCATCGTATTTTGCACATGGTTTGGCAAAAAAGGTTCTAACAGTTTACCTCACTTATTGGTTGCATTTGTTTTTTGCACCAACGGTGCAATGGGCCATCTAGTGCGACTGCATGATCTGAGATCGATGGCATCCGATGCGCTCAGATCTGTTGCACAAAAACTGTGGTTCGCCCGTTAAATTTTTCATCAACTAAAATAGGGGCTGAAACATTGAAGCACTTTCCTATACAACTCTAGCGATGATGTTTGAAACAAAGTGCTCCTCTCCCACATAGTAATTCTAATCCATATAGTGTTTAGATGTTGAAGTTAATAAACGCTACCACCTTGCGGAGGGTTTAATTGTATTGAAATTACACATATTTTATCCTTCTAAAAGCTCTACGTGACATGCATTATTAACCATTGCGTCTGTATCCCGAGGAGTTAAGTCGAGATTTTTTTTCCACCATCCCTCCATACTAAGCATGTGCACCATGGGTAACAACTGATGAAAGTAAAACTCGATAGCCTCATGGAAAAAATTGTCATGGCGTGTTGTGGGGCCATCGTCTGACATCCAAACTACAATTATCAGAATGCACTCGCGAAGCACAAGTCATTGTAATATCTTACTGGAAGCAAAAGCCATAACTATTAAGACCATCTATCTATGTTTTATTATAATCATTGCCACAATTTTTTCAAATAAGTAGTTAGTGTATTACTGTAAGACATAAACTTGATAAATAGCTCAATAGTTGCAAAATTATAATTATTTTTATAGCCTAAATCCATTCGTGAATAACGATTATACCATAAATTCATGATCCCAAAGGCATATAGTCAATGGCATGATTTTACTCGAACTCCGACCGAATAACTATTTAAAACAAGGAGGGAAATGGGAAATACATATGTAGATATACATCTGGTTACATGAGATATCTTGTCCATTCAATGGCAAACGTTTGATTTGAGATTTGTAAAGAGATGTGGTAGAGAAAATATGTTTCGTTACCCTTTACATTTTTGAAAATCTGCAATACTGGCCTTAAGACATCACAAACTAAACATAAAGATGACAAGATGACCACATGAACATTGGAAAGGCCCGGCACGTGGGAGGAACTTAGGGTGTGCTTGGTAGTATTACCTACCTAGCATGGTTGTTCTCCTTTGATACATGCTGAGTACATGCATTTGTTATTATTTGGTACCGGCGTATGTGCTGAGACATGCTAAGCTGGGAGTCTGTTTGGCAGCTTGCGTCTATTTAGACATGTCAGTTGATATTGTAGCAACCAGTATTTTCAAATAAATGAACAAAAAAAGTCAAAATTGTGAACAAGTTTTTGAAAAATTAAACATTTTTTAAAATTCCAAACATTTTTTTTAAATTTGAACAAACTTTGAGAAGTTTTCTAAAAAAGAAAAATCTGAAATTTTTAAAAAACATTTTTTGAAAAATCAGTTGTTTTAAATTTGAACAAAATTTGAAATTTAGATTCTTTTATAAAATTTAAAAAAATTCTAAATTCTAAACACTTTTTAAAAAATTTAACAATTCTTGAAAAACTGAACATTTTTTATATCTTAATAATTTTTTAAAATCTGGTCATTTTTAAAAATTTATTTATCTTTGAAAATCTTGACATTTTTGAAAAGCTAAAGAATTTTAATTTAGAAAATTGTGAACATTTTTAAAACATGTTGTCTCTCGCTTCGCTCATGCATGCTGACCAGCGAACGGCTGCTGGGGTGTTCTCTCTTGTGCATGCTATGAGGGTATTTGAGCTGAGGTCGTGCATGCTGAGGAGGCCCCGTACAAACTACCAAACACCCAAAATTGATCGAGGAGGGAACTTTTGAGCTCATGCATCCTCAATGTACAGCAGGAGTCCACATACATACCCCTAGAAAAGGAGTCCGCATACATACCATAGTCTTTTTATAAAATGTGGAAAATGTATTCCTGATTGCTTGTTATTGCAACTGGATTATTTGGGTGTTCTCGGCGGACACCTTCCTCGCTTCTTTGTCACACTTGTTGAATGAATTTTTTGGCATTTAGTGCATATAATTAGGAAGGGGCTACAAGGTCGCGTGAATGAGACAAAACTAGATGATACCCCTCGCGTTGCTGCGGAAATTTATTACATACTTTTCGAGTAACATGCTAGTCAATAAGATGATAATAATTGGATATAATATTACAATACCTCAGCATTGCTACAGAAAATTGTATGAATTAATTGTATCAAAAATGAGGTTAGGATGTAGTGGAAATTTCCTAAAGATTCCACGTGTGTGGCACTGACTGCGACAAAGAATCGGCGACAATATGCATGTTAAGCATCTGCAGCAGCCAGCAGAAGGCATAATAAAGTAGAACAAAGTATATGATGGAAAAGAAAGATAAAGGGCATAAATATGAATTCTTCTTTCAAACTCCAAGAAGCTATTACTCAGTTTTATACATGTAACTAAGAAAATAGTAGTAAAAGTTAAAATTGATTGTCAACTTTTCTCAAGAACATCTTCTCAAATCTAAATGCCAGTAGAAGGATCCTTCTTCATTGACAACACAAATTCTAAATAGGATCATAAGTGTGTCTCTATGACTCTGTCAACATGCCCTTCAGGACAAAATAAATCCCACAATGTCATTGATTTCAAAGATAGTCCCTGATAGATTGGAATGACAAAAGCTTACCATTACTGATAAATGTCAAATTTGGTGCTTGCAAAGATTATCTGAATTATTCATTTGACTGTTGCGTTAGTGAACATCATGTTAAGAGGTATAGGTCTGATTGATACCAAGAACGTGATGCTCAAATGAGTTGTAGATAAATCAATAGATATCATGCATACCGCGGGACTAAAGATTTTAGGTGGCTTCAAGAACCTAACTAACCCTGTTAAGTTGTATATGCCTACAGTAGTTCTTAGCACTGGGGCTGGTCAAGGGGACTGGCCGAATAGCACGGCCCTATGATGAACCTTCTGGGATATCCATTTTGTGCAGTCTTACGAACAGAGGGCCTCAATAAAAATATTTATTAGAAACCTGTAATCAACTAATGGAATTATGGTCGCTTTGTTTTGTTAAGCATGCCAATCAAACTTAACACTGTTGTAACGAATTGGCTTATACAATCGATTTAGCTAATAATGTGTAGATATATTAAGTATGGGGAAAAAATGCTAACACACAGCAGATGTGTCTCATGACAGAAACATCAACCCATCTCTGAACATGCTCAAGGAAGGCAAGACAAAAATATTCAACAGGCCAAGTGCATGATATAGCAAGACACACAGCAGATGTGTCTCATGACAGAGTAGATGAAGTGTGATAATGGATAGATCAGGAACATGGTACGTGTTGCAGCGGAACTATGTTACAATTTTTTAATATTATTAAGAGATAAAACATAGAAACGATGTGTGCAAATGTCCTATTTGGTAAGAATGAAGTGGGATTAACTACCATGTTGTAAGAGACATCTGATTGGTAAATCTCCTGGTTAGTAATACAGATTCATGACTGAGTGTGGTGAGAAGCATGATTCACATACTGGTTGACAAAACACAACAAATTTACTCACAAACTGCTAGCACTCTGAAACTAATCAAAGGATTTTGTCCAAAAAGGAAATTGTACTGCAACGAACCTCTGAATAATCAATACACATACTTGGAGTTTTACCAAAGCTATCAACTTGTTGATGGGATTACGTAGACTTAGACAACGTGAGGTGATTGGGTGATTTTAGAAACTGAAAAATGACGTGGCAATCTGCTGATGTGGACAGTGTGCATGATGAGAGAATAGGGAGAAGTGGGGAGCAACTTCTTAAGAATGGTAGATTAGGAAGCATCCCACCAGGGAGAATATCTGTGGTGCTATCGGTGCACCGAACTCACGTTGAACATCCACATGACATCAATGTAGGTTGTCATAAATTTTGAAGTCAAAACTGAAAACACAGCTCGGAAAAAATTGCAAGTTCAACACTGAATAGTACTACCTCCGTCCTGATTTATTAGTCCCCTTTGTATTTTGTGCCAAATTTTGACCATATGTTTAACTAAAGAAATTTTAATGCAGGTCATCAAAAATTATACGGTTGGATTTGTATTCGAACATAGTTTTCAATGATACTATTTTTAGTGACATGCATTAACATTTTATTAGTTAAATCTAAAGTCAAAATTTGGCACGAAATACAAAGAGGACCAATAAACCAAGACGAGGGTAGTACATAACATAAGTTGGGGTTTAGATTTGGACCATTATCACAATGATGTAAAAAAATCATTTTTGTATATGAAGAAATGTTTCAAATTTTGATATGAAATTTTGTGACAACATACACTGATATTGTGTCAATGTGCTACATTTTTCAGATTTTTTGAAATGTTCTACGTCATCCGGTGCACCGATAGTAGCACAAGTGTGGGTGCATCGGATAGATCACACCAATATTATCATAACACACATTTATTTTTGTCTAAATTTTCTGAGGCTATAAAATTTGAACCATGCGTCGAAATTATAATGTGTTTAACCTCAGGGCTCTCGCGACGGACACTTCAAGACTAAATCTCATTTTCCTATGTTTCAACAAACTAGTATTTAAAAAGCATCTTTTACTACTACAAGAAGTAACTACCTATTTTTAGGTTGCCTACCATGACTAGATTAGTCTAATGTTTACCTAAATTAGTTAAAATTACTGACGAGTTGATCATCGAGTATCCTAACTTTTCCTAAGTTACATATGCAACTAAATAGCAACCACGAGCAACCAAACATCATCGGTACACAAAAATAGGCGACTTTACTCATGGGTAGGCAAAATTGAAAACTTAACACTGTAGGCAATTAATTACCAGTGCGAGCAATCGTACATCGATGATAGACGAATTCATAGTATTTGTAGGCAACTTAGTTTTCGTAGTAGGCAACTTACAAACAATAATAAAAAAAATCATAGTGCTATTGGTAGTTAAGCATCAATGGTAGGCAACTTTGAACTATTATAGTCAATTTAGTTTTTCAGGTTGGACGTGGCTTCCTCTGACATTATAGTTGCTTTTGGAAACAAGTTTGTCAAAACACACCCATATGGTATCTGGTTTCAAATTGCTTGCGGTAAGACACGTTATGGTGAATACATTCAAAACTTAGTTCAAAAGTTATAGCTTTCCGGAAAAAACCCTAAAGAAATTACTTGCACGCTCACTGCATGGGAGACCACGTGGGGACTAGGGGACCTCTTCCTTTTTTGACATGTACGTAGATATCAGACAAAAAAAAACCTATTTTGGATGTGCGCTCGTGAAGCCTAATCAACCAATATGCACTCGCTAACCGCGTCCAAGAATATTTCTGCTTCAATGTCATATTTCAGCAGCGGCCAAATCTCTGCCCCTACCTCGGATGCCAACATCTTCTCCAACATGTGCCCAAGCTCTCTGACGATTGTGTTCACTACAGTCTTACTAGCTGTAGTGAAATACTATCCTTAAAAATCATTTATCAGTAGATTATGGTCCAACAAAGGAATACCAAATATGTCACATTATAGTTGATGGTTGTGTTGGTATTATTTCCGAATGACATCGTGTTAATCTTTCATACAATGCCATTTTTGTATGGAAAACTCTTGGCTTCCACCGGCGGATTGGACGCGAGCATCCGCCGGCTCGTCTGTATGACACGTGTCTCCGGGAAGCGTTTTCTTTCTTTCTTTCAGTCAACACGGCCATTACTATGCTCACTGCTCAATCTCCACTACGATGAGTTTCCGCAGCAAGGCCTCTGTTTCAGTAAAAACCGGAACAAAACCTATGTTTCAGAAAAATTAAATTTACAGCGAGATCTTTGTTACAAATTTTTTTTGCAACAAGACCTCTAGTAAAAAAAAAGAAACGAGATCTCTGTTGCAAAAAAAAAACTAAATTGCAACAAGACCTCTCTTGCAAAAAAAAACATCTTGCAAAAAATTCTGCAACATGACTCGTGTTGCAGAAATTACTCGCAATATGACCTATGTTGCAATGATAAAAGGATGATGCGCAGTCGCTTAATTCGTCGAATCCGTTACAATTTCTTTTTTGAATCAAGGCCTTGTTGCCGGAAAGTCTGTAACAGAGCTTTTGTTGCAAAAATAATTATTTTGCAACGGGCCTCTATTGCGAAAAAAAACCGGCAACTTGACCTATGTTGTAAAAATTTCCGTAACATGACCCGTGTTGCAGAAATTTTTCGCAACACCATCTATGTCGCAATAATAGAGGATGACGCCAGTCACTGAATACGCCTAATCCCACGGCTCGCGAGGCGGCGGATCTTTTTAAAAGATCCGTCGGCCGACGCGTAGCGTTGCCCTTCCTAGTTTCTACATTTTTATGTACTGATACATGCAAAGTGCGCGAGTGTTTTTTTCCACGCATAAGAACAGTGTGTTCAGACTAGTCAAAGATATTCCAACATGAGCATAACATGCCAAATTCGGCCTCATATGGATCGGCCATTAGGGCATGTACAATGGTTCTATCTTAGCAATGCCACTAGGATAAATGATGAGGTGGAGAAGAAAGAAACCGTAAGAAAAGACTTGCCTTCTCTTATTTAAAAGAAGACAAGAGATGATCTCTTAGCACAATATGTCTCACCATATTTTTAGGATTAACTATTTATTGAAGATAAGGCTAGGAGATGACCCATTATAGACATGTTTTTTTGTCATATCTAAATTACATGCAAAACTTAAGATAAGACTATCTTATCAACCATTCTACATGCCCTTACCCTTTTTGCTTGCACGCCATGGTGATATTTTTTATGATCCCAATACCAATCAAAGTTAGATTAGTACCAAAAATATGTGATCTAATTATTTAAACTAGGATCTCATGTTATTATGTGGAAAAGATCTGGATCTATATTCAAATTCACCAGAAGTACAAAGCACCTCAAACAGAATAAGTATTACATCAAGATCCCTGGACCATCGAGCGATCACTACCGCCACCAGAATGAGCCCTTGTCGTTACTCCCCAACCAAGCCAACTTGACCTTGTCGGTGACCCGCAAGTCTTTGTACATGTGCCCCTAAGGACAAGCGCCCTAGAGGCATCGTTGTTGACCCTTTGAGTATATCTGAAACTCCTGACATCATATCTCGCCATTGTGCACGCACGATCAGAACTTCTAACATCGTTGTCCCAAAGATGACAGTATTTACGTTGGAGCTCCGTCGACTATGTTAAGACGGACGAACTCGAGGAGGATCGGAGTCTGGAAGACAAACTAAAAAAAAAGCAGCCGTCCGCTCGAGCGTCATACGTGCGAGGGTTGAGAACCCTAAACTACACTACTAGCCGGAGCTAAAGCAGCAGCAGCGTGAAAGAGAATCCACGAACTCATCGGTGAAGTCTTTAGAGAGGATGGGTTTGTCCTAGTTGTCAACAGGAAGTGGAGGAAACTCTTCATGTGATACAGATCTCAGGCTATGAAAACATCCTTTATAATGGCCCAATAGCCCTCTACCTAGGGCATTACTACTACTGAAGCTCATCAGCAATCACAAGCAAGCTTTGGCCTAGTCATCGTAACCAGCCACCCATCTCAAATAAGCAGGTGAAAAGACCCAGGAAATATATCTCGCTATCGCTTATAGCGAGATGTGTGATCCTATTTGGCGCGACATGCGCTGAATAGCTGGGTATCACACTTCACACGCATCCAGTCAAACCCGCTAGTGCAAACTGGCCCATCCTAGTAGTGAAGGGACTTGGGGTGTTCTATTCTGTGATTACTTTATGGGTTTTTTCATCAGCTTTTTTCATTTCAGTCGATTTACTATTAAAATAATTTAGTTCAAATTATGAAAAATTCAAAATTTGTTACCAATATACACAATTTCAAAATTTGTTTGTGAATTTGGAAAATGTTCATGAATTAAAAACAATTGCACTTTAAAAACGATATCATGAATTCAAACAATTTTCACGAATTCATAATGTCCTTTTGATTTCAAAAATGTTTAAGGTTCCAAAAAAATGTTCAAAAAACTAAAAAATATTTGTGAATTCGGAAAATGTTTACGGTTTTAAAAAATGTTCAAAATTTCCATGGATGGATGGATTCAAAAAATATTCTTCGCAAAGTACTAATGAATACGAATAATTTTCACGAATTCAAAGAGTTTTCATGAGTAAAAATGTTCATGGTTTTTAAAATTGTTGATAAATTCAAAAAATATTCACCATTTCACAAAATATAGTTGGTCTTCAAAAATATTCACTAATATAAAAAATATTCACTAATTCAGAAAAACATTTATGAATTCAGGAATGCCAGTGAATACAAAAAGTTTACAATTTAAAAAACAGTGTGTGCATTCGCATAATATGTACACAGTTTCCACAGATGTTTGTGAATTAAAAAAACACAAATTAAAAAAATGTTAATGGTTTCAACAATATTCATGAATACTAAAACTATTTTTATGAATTAAAAAATGTATGTGGTTTCCAAAATTGCTCACGAATCAAAAGATGTTTGGTATTTCAAAAAAAATGCCTTTAGTTTACAGTAATGTTCGCAAATTCAAAAAAAATCATGAATTCAAAAAATGCCCGCAAATAAGAAAGAAATTCCACAAATTTAAAAAATTATCATTAATTCCAAAACTGTTCATGGTTTCTAAAAATGTCCACGGTTTCCATAAATCTTCATGAATTCAAAACATGTTCATGAATTTAAGAAATTTTCATGATTTCAAAAAAATATTTCAGACATTCAGAAATATTCACGATTCCTAGAGATGCTTGTGGTTTCCACACAAGTTTCATGAATTCAGAAAAAGTTCATGATTTCAATAATTGTCCGTGATTTTCA
Source organism: Secale cereale (assembly GCA_902687465.1). Lineage (NCBI taxonomy): Eukaryota > Viridiplantae > Streptophyta > Magnoliopsida > Poales > Poaceae > Secale > Secale cereale. Next base: position 765,502,043 of record LR738711.1, on the reverse strand, counting down.
AAAATGTCAGTCCATTCAATAGTAGTTCGTGCATTTAAAAAATGCTCACAAATTTTAAAAAATGTACACAATATCCATAAATGTTCAAGAATTCAAAATATGTCAATGAATTGAAAATATTCCATGATTTTAGAAAAATGTTCATGAGTTCAAAGTGGTCACAATTTCAAACAATGTTGTGGTTTCCAAAAAGGTTTCATGAATTTTAAAATCATTCCTGAATTCATAGAATTTCATGATCCCAAAAAATGTATGTGGTTTTAAAAAATGTTCACGAACTCAAAAAAATGTTCATGATTGTAAAAGTGTTCAGGAATTCAAAAAATGCTTTGGAGTTCAAAAAAGTGCTCGTGATTTCAAAAAAAGTTCGACTATCCAAAAATATTCATGAATTCAAAAAAATCTTCACAACAAAAAACTCATGTTTTTAGATAAAAATAATTAGTTAAAAAATCTTCATGAAATCAAAAGGTTTTCGTGATTTCAAAAAAGTGCAAACAATGTGAAAAATTATTCACAATTATATAAACTCAAAAATTTGAAAATCTGTTTTAAAACAGATAAGAAACTAGATAGAAAAAGGCAGAAGAAAAAAAGATAGAAAACATTCCTCTAGGGCTAGGCAAATGTAATTGTGATTCCGTCCCCTCTACAGGTTAAGCCTCTTGGCCTATATACATGCCAGGTAGGGTATCTAGGGTTACATGGTCGGTATCCGTGGGATCGCATGGAGACGCTTGGAGATGTCTTCGAGTATACGTCAAGTCTTCGATAGAGTTAGTCTCGGTCAGGCCTAGGCTTAAAGCCCGTGGAGTCTAGCTTGAAGAGAACGAGGGCCCATCGGCCCATCTAAGGACTATGGGCCCGGTAGATTAGTATTCCCATATCCAGGACACCGTCAGTAGCCCCTGAACTGATCTTCGACGCCGAGGATGATACTCTCCAACTTCGGTTCTGGAGGCTTGGCTCGACAGACGAGTTCCTTCTCAGTACCTTTTTTAGCTCAGCTCTGAGGTCTTCGGTCCTATGGACGGTTCTGCTCGAAGCCTGGTCCCATGACATGTGGCACAAAAATCCCTGTCCTTGATCGTCGTGCGCCTCTGGAAAACCGGGTCGCTTTATGACGGAATGACAAAGCATCAACCCCCTTTCTTTCTTATTTATAACCACATAATCTAGGGCTGGGACAAAGCGCATCTCAACCCCGAGCCGCACCAATCTTCGCGTGCTTTTTCCTTCTACTCCCGGATCGAACCCCATGAATCCAAACAATGGCGAGCGACGTGGGTTCCTCGAGGCGACCTCATAGTCCCGTGAAGGGTGATTGGGGGAGATGCTCCATCCCTCGTCTTCAACTAGAGCGCATGGCCACCCACGGCTATCTGCCAGATTCAGACCTAGCCTCCACTCGTCTAGGATTGATTTCCATGAACGGGCAAGCACACGCGGAAAGCCATCCGTCCCCACGCGAGGGCAAACGGGTATGCTTCATCCCCTTCCTCCTCCGTGGCCTGGGATTTCCCATTCACCCCTTCCTTCGAGGTTTGCTCGAGTTCTATGGGCTGCAATTCCACCACCTCACACCCAACTCCATCTTACACATCACTGGGTTCGTGGCCCTATGCAAGATGCACCTCTGATGCAAAGCGCACTTCGGGCTCTGGCGGAGGTATTTTTGCAAAACGCATTGCTCTGAGGGAGTCCTGGATTCAGGGGTCCTCAGGGGTCCGGGTCGATGAAGCTGGGCCGTATTGATGGGCCACGACGATAGAAGCAGAAGACTCTCCCCCGTATTCGGCCAGGACTCCTATGTACGTAGAAAGGCAGGCATGATGTCCGGATGTAGCTATTACTTCCTCCCCAAGTCACCTTTGTAACCCTAGGCCCTCTCTGGCGTGTATATAAACCGGAGGGTTTAGTCTGTAGAGGCTAACGACAGAATTATAACATCCTCATAGGCTAGGCTTTATGGTTTAGCCATTACGACCTCGAGGTAGATAAACTCTTGTAACATATATTCATTAAGATCAATCAAGTAGGAAGTAGGGTATTACCTCGACCGAGAGGGCCTGAACCTGGGTAAACATCATGTCCCCAGTCTCCTGTTACCATCGGTCCTTAGACGCATAGCTTGGGCCCCCCTACCCGAGATTTGCCGGTTTTGACACCGACAATGGTGCTTTCATTCAGAGCTCCGTTGTGCGCTCGCAATGAGCGATCGATGGCTCGTCTCGTCATCAACGATGAGATCACCCTCGAAAACAACTTGGCCATTGGCCAGGTTCTCCAGTTCGGCGGGTTCGCTGTATGCGCCCGCGTGGCCTCCGGGCCGGCCGCACTCCCCGCGATCATCGAGCATCACCTTTATGTTGACTCCGGCCACTCCAATGACGCGTCCTCGGCAGATCTCTCACCCTTAAACGAGCTGCTGGATCGCATCGCCGCCCTGGGGCTTTCATCGCCAAGAGATCAGATCGGACCTAAATCCGGTCAGGATGAGATTGATCCCATCGCGGTCACTCATCTAGTGGCATCAGTCGAGGATGGAGCCGAAGATACTCCCCCTCTTGAGACGGAGGCCGTCATAGTTCGGATCTCCGAACCCACCGAGCCGAACACGCCACTATCGGGTGGCACTTTGTGTTTTTCGAGCTCTAGGATTGACGCTAGGCCCACGGAACGATCCAATCCTACCGAGCCCGGATCATCCACACTGGAGGTTGTCAAAACCCCGAATACCACGTTGGGTCGGGATTCAAAATTACCAACACCCACCCACCCTGGAGAAAACTCTCCAAGTATATCCGGAATCCAGGACATAAACGATCTCACGAACTTACAACAGCAGCCCAAGGAGACGGTCAACCACTTTTGGGCCAGATTCCTGCTTGTCAAAAACAAGATTAAGGACTGCCGCGACGACGATGCGGTCCCCCTGTTTCACCACAACTGTACGGATGAGGGAGTTTTGAATGCCCTCAACTGACGTGGTGTTCTGAGTTTCACAGACCTGTCGCACTTAGTACAAAAGTAGTGTGCAATGGGAAACACTCGGAAAGCCCAGAATACACCTCTAGAACAGTCCATATTTGGACAACACATTGTTAAGGCTAAACGGACATACCCCAGAAGGTCATCCGATAATATGCCTATCGGCAAGAAGAACAAACCTTCTACAGGACGCAGGTCCGTACTGGAAGAATTGCTCGATAAACCTTGCCAAATACATGCAGCCCCGGACAATATCCCAAACCACTGCCTTAGGGCATGGTGGGTACTCCGGCAAGTATCAAAAAGCAGTGCAGCAATCCTTGACACCGCAGTATCATGGGAGGAAGACGTTGGCATCTTCACTGTCTTCGAGAAGTTCTCCTCAAACAACCGCCGCAAGAGAGCAAATCGCGAACCTGCTGAGGTCTATCAAACTAGCTCTGCAAGCCCATGGAACGACATGGAAATCACTTTTTCTGCCGAAGACGCACCTCAAGTCCGGCCGGTCCGAGCAACAGCAACTCTTGTACTAGATCCAATAGTAGATGGCTTTTGCCTCACTAAGGTACTTATGGACGGAGGAAGCGGACTCAACCTCATATACGAGGAAACACTTGAAAAAATGCAGGTTGACAAATCCCGCATTGAGCACACTAACACAACCTTTAGAGGAATTATCCCCACCCGGGAAACCCGGTGTTCGGGAAGCATTAAGTTCGATGTAGTATTCGGCACATCCGAGAACTACAGGTCGGAGGAACTGCTCTTCCACATTGTTCCCTTCAACAGCGGATACCACGCCCTTTTAGGACGGGATGCTTTTTCACGCTTTCAGGCCATACCCCATTACAGGTACATGAAGCTTATAATGCCAGGGCCCAATGGAGTAATCACATTAACAAGTGATCCGGACAGAGCACTCCGCGCCGAGAACTAAACAACATCTTTAGCCCTAGAGGCACTATCCGAAGCCCTCACGGCCGAGGAATTAACCAACTTACGATCCACGATGGACAAGGCCGACGTAATCCTTGCCAAAAGATCGAAATCTATCTCCTTCAAACCAGCAGATGAAATTATAAAATTCCAAGTGCACCCAACGGACCCTAATAAGACAACGTCTATAGGGGCACAGCTGGATCCGGTGGTAGATAGCGCGTTACGCGCCTTTCTTCACGAAAATTGGGATATATTCGCCTGGCACCCTTCAGATATGCTAGGAATCCCATGCAGGCTGGCCGAACACAACCTCAATATTATCAAAGGGTTCAAACCAGGCAAGCAGTCACTGTGACAATTTTCCGAACCCAAAAGACAAGCAATGGGAGAAGTGCTAGCCAAGCTATTGGAAGCCAGATTCATCAGAGAAATGAAACATCCGGACTGGCTAGCCAACTTAGTCATGGTACCGAAGAAGGATAAATCCTGGCGCCTCTTTGTCGAGTTTCCATACCTAAACAAGGCTTGCCCTAAGCATCCCTTTCCTCTGCCCCGCATTGATCAGATTATCGATGCAACAGCCGAACACGACTCGTTGTCTTTCCTTGATGCTTACTTCGGATACCATCAGATAAAGATGAAGGAATTCGATCAGGCCGCGACGGCATTTATCACCCTGTACGGTCCTTTTTGTTTGTAGCGACTGTGATTCCAATGAACCGAAGTCTCTGCGCTCAGTGTCATCCCTGGGTCGGTATGCTGACACACACAGTACTCGAGGATTTATAACAGAGGTTCAATCACACTTTATTACATCGAAAGTCCTCGAAGAGGCAATATCCATTACACGATAAGGGCTGAAGGCCATCTAATAAAATAAACTACAGAAGCTATGAAGAGTAGTTGAGTCCATCAAACTCTACATCAAACATTGAGTGCATGACAACGACCTATCACACCTTAATCTTCGTATGAAAATTCTGCAACATGATACGTTGCAGCCATGTAGGTCAGCACATTGAATTTGCTGGCAAGAATACACTGTAATGATAATGAGCAAAGTCTACAACTATATATACATATTTGGTTGGTGGAGGCTGTAAGGTCTATTTTTTTGCATAAAGCTGGTTTTTCCCTACAACAAAAGGAATGTATTTATTTAACTACTTAGTTAAATTTAAGCATGATCAATTGAGTATGGTTCCTCCATCTCAATCCCAAACCAAAGTCATTATTAACCCAATAATTTAATAAAGTGATGAGATTAGTCAATAATTCAAATACCAGGATACTCAAGAAAGTCCATAACCGGGGACACGGCTGCTCATGAATAGTTTGTACACTCTGCAGAGGTTTGTGCACTTTTCCCCACAAGACTCGATCTCCTCCGTTTGATTTCTCACACTGCATGGTGTTTGAGAAACGGATGACCTAGACACAGTCTTTCAAAAGTATTAACTCTTAACCATGGGTAGACCGTACCACCTACATCTGCTACATCTGCTAGTCTACCACGGAAAGAGGTCACATAACATACTCAACTATGTCAGAGCCCATAATCGCATTGTGGTTGCACAGGAAAGTTTCTAGGCATGAATGATATATGATCCCTTTGAGTCTGGGTGGCATTCCATAGGATAATCACACGGGTCCTCCGGGATTTCCTAGGACAACATTGGATTCTCCAGGTGCCCTGCAACCAATCCACCTAGATGTGTATTAATTCCACCTTAAAGAAACCCTTATTGTTATTACACTCACAACTTTCATGAAATCACTCATACCAATGCACGTCTACAAGCATGGCTAAGCAATAAGTAACAAAACGTATATTCCCTTAGTTGATCTCAAGTCATTTGGTTCCTACCTCATGAACTACAAAGCATCATATTATGTAACTAGTCCTACTCATTCAAGTGTTTGAGGATATAACTAATGCAATAAAACTGGGTATTGGAAAGTACGATCAATGTATGAACTTGCCTTGCGGACGATCGTTGAAACCTAAAGACTCGTAGTAGCATGCTTCGCACTCCAGGAATTCTACCGCAATCAAACAATAGCATACATAAGCAATCATGCAACAAAATCGAAGAACAGATCTCGAAAGACTTCGAAAACAAGCGAATCACTCTTGCAATAGAAAACAATTTCTAACAGTATCAAAATTAAGTAAATTTGGCCTTATCATAAAGTTTACATCAAGAGCTTTGATTTGCAAAAAGAATAAACTCAAACGGAGTTACAAAACTCAAACTACGATCAAACGAAGTTCAAACACAAGACGGTTTGAATTAAAAAGAATTTAAAACTTTCAAAATCAACTTTGAGCTGCGCTACTGGAAAGATCAGATCGAAACGAAGAAATTGGCGTTGGTTTCGTCTAATTCCGGCTAACGAGTAAAAATTTATGAGGGTTTGAAGATCAGGGACCGATCTGTAAAAAAATCATCATGGATAGGTCGTCGGCAAAAAAATAAACAGAAAAAGAAAGGACTAATTTACGAACGTTCATTCTCTATGACTAAACAGTGGACGCTCTTTAAATAATAAAACCAATAGAAAAAAACTAGGTTTTTTTAAAAGACCGAAACTAATAAAAAACGGTGGTTTAATTACCTCGTGGATCGGTTTTGGTCCGCGGGTCGGGCGACGGGCGGCGGATCGGGCTGCGGGTCTGGCAACTCCGGCATGGCGGCGGTGGCGTCCGACGGCGCGGGGCTGCGGTGGCTGCGGGTGGCAGCGCGGGGGCGGTGCGCGGCAGCGGCGGCGGCGGTGTGAGGGGCGAGTGGGGGGGGGGAGCGCTATTTGAAGGGGAGGGGGCGGCGACTACCTTGGAGGAGGGGCCGGCCCGGGGCAGAGTCCTGCCCGGACTCGCTTTGGTGTCCGTGCCGAGCACGGTGGTGGCGCGGGAGGAAGGCGGCGGCGGGGCGAGCTGGGCCGCTCAGGCGGCTGGGCCTTCGGCCCAGTTGGCTCGGCCAAACAGTTTTTTCAAATAAAAAAATTGCCCGAATAGAAAAATACAAATAAAATTAAAAAAATTCTAAAAATACCAGAAGAAATTTTCACCGTCTGAACCTAATATTTAGAACAAGGTGAACATTTTTCTGATATTAAAATGCCTAAAAAAATAACTTTTTAATGCAATTTTTAAAATAATAAACTACAAATAAAATCCAATAAAATTATTTTCACTCAAAAATCAAATTCCAACATTTTCATTATATTTTTGAAGAAGTCATATTATCTTCTCTCATTTATTTTAAATATTGGAAAAAGGAAATTTGGCAAAAATATTATTGATCCAACCCCACTTGGAAAATAAATAAAATAGTGGGCTCCTCTTTGGAAAACTTCCAACTCTCTCACTTGGGTCCTTGAGTTGCTTAAAGTTTTGGATCAATTTTCAAATAAACTCATGCTCAAAAATGCTCAAATGATGAATGCATATGAATGACCTATGATAACATCCAAATTGAAAATTGGGATGTTACAAACCTACCCCCCTTAAGATGAATCACGCCCTCGAGATTCGGGTTGGCTAGAAAATAGGTGTGGGTGGTCCTGGCGTAGATCATCCTCTCGTTCCCAGGTGGCTTTGTCCTCTGTATGGTGACTCCACTGTACTTTGCAGAACTTGATGACTTTACTGCGGGTAACTCTATCGGCAAAATCGAGAATCTTAAACGGGCTTCTCCTTGTAAGTCAGGTCGCTCTCTAACTGAATTGCTTCCAGGGGCACTGTATCACGTAATGGAATATCGGCCATCTCCGCGTGACACTTCTTCAACTGAGATACGTGAAACACATCGTGAACTCCGGACAAAGTCTCAGGCAACTCTAGCTGATAAGCTACTTCTTCTCTGTGCTCCAAAACTTTGTACGGTCCAACAAATCTTGGTCCCCTACTTCGTATCTGCATAACTCTTCTGCCTCGAAGTGGAGATACTCAAAGATACGCTCTATCCCCTACTTCGTAGGTTACTTCCTTGCGCTTCGTATCTGCATAACTCTTCTGCCTGGACTGGGCTACCTTCAGTCTACCACAGATCATCTTGACCTTCTCTTATGACTCTTTGATCAAATCGGGTCCAAATAACTGACGGTCTCCAACTTCATCCCACATCAACGGTGTTATGCACCTCCTTCCGTACAAAGCCTTGAATGGGACCATTTGCAAACTGGTTTGATAACTGTTGTTGTAAGAAAACTTTGCGTATGACATGTTATCATCCCAACTAGATCCATAATCGAGCGCACAAGCTCTCAACATGTCCTCCAGAATCTGATTGACTCTCTCGGTTTGTCCATCTGTCTGTGGATGAAAGGCTGTACTGAACTCTAGCCTTGTACCTAAAGTCTCGTGCAACTACTTCCTAAACCTTGAGGTAAACTGTGTTCCTCTATCTGATACAATGGTCCTCGGAACTCCATGCAGACATACGATCCTGGTCATGTATATCTTGGCCAACTTAGCACTCGTGTAAGTGGTCTTCATGGGGATAAAGTGAGCTACTTTAGTCAAATGATCAACTATCACCCAGATAGAATCGTACCCTGAGTGTGTCCTGGGTAGTCCTGTGATAAAATCCATTCCAAGTTTATCCCACTTCCATTCGGGTATGGGTAACGGCTGTAATAACCCTGCTGGCTTCTGATGTTCAGCCTTGACCCTCTGACAAACGTCACATACTGCTACATACTCGGCAATGTCCTTCTTCATTTCGGTCCACCAGAAATTTTGCTTCAAATCCAAGCACATTTTGGTGTTTCCTGGGTGAATCGAATATGGCGAATCATGAGCCTCCTGGAGTATCCACTTCCTAATCTTGGGGTCATTGGGCACATAGATACGTTTTTCAAACCAAAGTGTTTCGTATTCATACTCATGAAATCCTTCTGCCTTTCCTTCGGCCATTCTTTCCTTTATTTCTGCAATCTCTTTGTCCACCTTCTGGGCTTCTCATATCCTTCCCAACAACACGGACTAAATTTCCAATGTGGCAACATAACCTCTAGGGACTATCTCCATTTGCAACTCCCTAAGATCATCGGCTAACTCCTGGGGTAAACCTCCGGAAATGATTGTGTTAACATAACTCTTGCGACTTAGAGCATCTGCCACGACATTGGCTTTTCCTGGATGATAATGCAACCTCATGTCGTAATCCTTTATAAGCTCCAGCCATCTCCTTTGCCTGAGATTCAGCTCCTTCTGTGTGAAGATATACTTCAAACTCTTATGATCCGTGTATACATAACAACGTTTCTAATAAGAAAATGTCTCCAGGTTTGGAGTGCGTGCACTACGGCTGCTAACTCAAAATCATGCGTAGCATAATTCAACTCATGTGGTCGAAGTTGACGTGAAGCGTACGACACAACTCTTCCGTCTTGCATGAGAACACCTCCAAGTCCTTGACGTGAAGCGTCACAATACACTTGGAAATCCTTGCGTTTATCCGGAAGAATCGGCACTATGGATGTAACCAAATGTTTCTTCAACTCTTGAAAACTGGCCTCACACTCTTCGGTCCACTTATACTTAGTCTCCTTCTTCAATAACTCATTCATGGGTTTCACAATCTTCGATAAATTGTCAATAAATCTCCGATAATATCCTGCGAGTCCAAGAAAACTGCAAATTTCACCAACTGAGGTGGGTGCCTTCCATTCTGTGACTGCCTCAACCTTAGCGGGGTCTACGGATATGCCGTCTCCTGATATAACATGTCCAAGAAATCCAACTTCCTTCAACCAAAACTCACATTTACTGAACTTGGCATATAGCTGATGTTCTTGGAGCTTCTCGAGAACTAAACGCAAATGTTCCTTGTGCTCCTCTTCATTCTTGGAGTATATCAATATGTCATCAATGAATACTACCACAAACTTATCCAAGAATTCCATGAATACCTTGTTCATCATACTCATGAAATAGGCAGGAGTGTTAGTCAAACCAAATGAAATAAATGTATACTCATAAAGCCTGTACCTTGTGGTAAAAGCTGTCTTCGGTATATCTTATTCTCGGATCTTTAGCTGATGATATACTAATCGCAAATCAATCTTAGAGAACACCTTGGCTCCTTACAGTTGGTCAAACAGATCATTGATCATTGGCAGTGGGTACTTATTCTTGATTGTCACCTTGTTCAGTGCACGGTAGTCAACAACCATTCTCAATGTTCCATCCTTCTTCTCGACTAGGAGCACTGGGGCTCTCCACGGTGATGAACTTGGTCGTATGTAACCCTGATCCATTAACTCCTTGATTTGCCTCTTGATCTCCTCCAGATCATTAGCGGGCATCCGGTATGGTCTCTTAGATATTGGTCCAGTGCCGGGTAACAACTCAATTAAGAACTCGATGTCTCTATCTGGTGGCATGCCGGGTAACTCCTCCGGTAATACATCGGGGAAATCCTTCACAACTAGCACTTCTTCCTGAACGACTCCCGTGAGTGCATTCACATGCGCTTTCCTAGGTGTGTGTCTCGACACATACTTGATCCTCTTTCCTTCCGGGTGGTGAGAAGAATTGATCTACTGGAGCAATCGATGTTTCCTCCAAACTTGGATAGCCAATCCATACCTATGATTACATCCAACCCCTGGGATTCCAAAAGAATGAGGTCCGTGGGAAATACATGTCTTCCAATGGTCAATGGCACTTGATAGCATCCATCGCTAGCCATATACTCTGCTCCAGGGGAACTCACTAACATGGGCGTCCTAAGGCCTACGGTGGGCAACTTATACTTTTCCACAAAACCCCTTGATATGTATGAATGTGATGCACCAGTGTCAAAAAGAACAAGCGCAGTAAATGCATTAATCAAAAATGTACCGACAACTGCGTCGGGCTGCTTGTCAATCTCCTCCACATTGACGTGGTTCACTTGTCCTCTGGTGAATGGGTTGGGCTTCTTTCCTGAGCTTCCATTGCCATTCCCATTCTTTGACTCGGGGCACTTAGTAGCGTAGTGTCCGGTCTTCCCGCACTTGAAACAAGTAATGTGAGTCAGATCCTTCTTGGCGGGTGTGGATGGAGTGGAACGATTCTGATTGTTGTTTCCTCCATTCCCATTGCCATTCCTAGCACCACTGTGGTTGTGTGCATTCCCTCCATTGTTAGAATGGCCTCCATGGTTATGGGTGGGATGGTTGTGTCCTCCTGAGTAGGGAGTATAGCGGGGCTTCTGCTGGGCTCTAGAGTTAAACTTCCCAGCTCCATACTTCCTCTTGCGGTTGTCAATCTGTTGCTGCTTTCCTTCTATCATAATAGCTTTGTCCACTAGATCTTGATAGTTGTTGTAGGTTGCTAGCATCAGTTGTATACTCATCTCATCATTGAGTCCTTCTAGAAACTTCTCCTGCGCGGTGTCAGTGGACACATCGTCTGGCGCGTAGCGATCTAACTGCCGAAACTCATCCACGTACTGCCCACAGTACGGTTTCCTTGGCGCAAGTTGCAAAACTCACGCTTCTTGTGGCTCATGGCTCCTGTTGAGACATGTGCCGTGTGGAAAGCTTGCTGAAAATGATCCCAAGTAATCGCAACAAGTGGGTAGGTGGCGGTGTAGTTCTCCCACCAAGCGGCTGCTGGTCCCTCAAGCTGATGTGCAGCAAAACACACTCTCTCTGCATTTTTGCATCCTGCAGTTGCTAGCTCTCTGTCCATCTTACGGAGCCAGTCATCTGCAACGATAGGCTCGGTGCTACTAGAGAACACCGGTGGTTGCAACCTTAAGAACCAGGTCAAGTTGTCATGGGGAGGCGGAGGTGGGTTGTTGTTGTTGTTGTTGTTGTTGTTGTTGTTGTTGTTGTTGTTGTTGTTGTTGTTGTTGTTGTTGTTGTTGTTGTTGTTGTTGTTGTTGTTGTTGTTGTTGTTGTTGTTGTTGTTGTTGTTGTTGTTGTTGTTGTTGTTGTTGTTGTTGTTGTTGTTGTTGTTGTTGTTGTTGTTGTTGTTGTTGTTGTTGTTGTTGTTGTTGTTGTTGTTGTTGTTGTTGTTGTTGTTGTTGTTGTTGTTGTTGTTGTT
>LR738711.1:765364532-765490042 GCA_902687465.1 Secale cereale | reverse complement strand
TGTTGTTCTGATTCTGGACAAGTAGTTGCATCAAAGTGTTCTACTGCTGGATCAACTAGGTTAGCTCAGGGGGAAACTCAAATCCGGGCTCACGTCTCGGAGGCATCTGAGGGGTTTAGATGGGAGAGATTAGAATAGAATGAGGTCTAGGGGAATTCACTACACATATGCACATGAGACAAACAATTTCATATCTTATCACTCAATTTCAATCAAGATCACACAAAAAGATCCTATTACAAAGCTAGCGAATGATTCTAACTACTTGGATTAATACTAATGATTACAGGTTGGTCATCTAATCACTGTCATCTGAAGACTCCATGATATCTGCTCCAGCTTCGTCTTCATAGTCACTTTCATCACTGTCGGTGTCGTCTATCAGAATGTAATTCTCCATAGTAATTCCTATCTCCGGTTCCAGCTTCACTGTGCCAATTCCAACCTTCTTCTTCAGTGCTTCATTATGCTCCAATAGTATGGCAATTTCCTCTTCATACCCATCTCGTACTGTCTTGAGTTCTTCTTCTAGCTCCACATTCCGGGTTATCACCATGTTGGTCTTCTGCATAAGTGCACACATCTGATTCTCGTAGCGTCGAATATGTTGGTCCATCTCCTGGATGTAAGCTGCAATGGATCCGTCCTTCCTAGAGCGAAGCATCTCCCATTGCTGGTCTCAGCGTCCACAAATCTGGTAGATGGTGTCTTCAAGGTCCTTGTTGTAGACTTCACATATGCGTCCAAATGTGATGTGAGCTGCCATACTCTTTCCCAAGCTCCATGTCGGTGCGTCGAATTCTAGCTCCAGTGGCTCCGTGAATGGTGCAACAGTTCTCACAGGTACACTAACTTTGATCTTCCAGCATTAGTTCACTGGGTCTGACATCTATAGAGAAGAAATAGAGAAGAATTAGAGTGAATAGAGAAGAAGTAGAATGAGTAGAGAAGAACATCCTATGGCTTATCCTAGTGGTCGCGTCCTACAGTCAACGTGTGCTCTAATACCATCTTGTAGCGACCGTGATTCCAATGAACTGAAGTCTCTGTGCTCAGTGTCATCCCTGAATCGATATGCTGACACACACAGTACTCGAGGATTTATAACAGATGTTCAATCAAACTTTATTACATCGAAAGTCCTCGAAGATGCAATATCCATTACACGATAAGGGATGAAGGCTATCTAATAAAATAAACTGCAGAAGCTATGAAGAGTATTTGAGTCCATCCAACTCCACGACAAACATTGAGTGCATGGCAACGACCTATCGCACCTTAATCTTCGTCTGAAAATTCTGCAACATGATACATTGCAGCCATGTAGGTTAGCACATTGAATATGCTCGCAAGAACACATTGTAATGATAATGAGCAAAGTCTACAACTATATGCATATTTTGCTGGTGGAGGCTGTAAGGTCTATTTTTTGCATAAAGCTAGTTTTTCCCTACAACAAAGGAATGTATTTATTTAACTACTTAGTTAAATTTAAGCATGATCAATTGAGTATGGTTCCTCCTGTTGGGGAACGTAGCATAATTCAAAAAATTTCTACGCCTTCACCAAGATCCAACTATGGAGACATCTAGCAACGAGCAAGTAAGAGTGCATCTACATACCGTTATATAGATCGCGTGCGGAAGCTTTCGAAGAAACGTGGATGAAGTAGTCGTACTCTTCGCGTTCTTCGTCACCGATGATCTAGCGCCGAACGGACGGCACCTCCGCGTTCAACACACGTACGGTGCAGCAACGTCACCTCCTTCTTGATCCAGCAAGGGGGGAGGAGAAGTCGTCAGAGATCCGGCAGCACGACGGCGTGATGACGGATGCAGTGGAGATCACAGCAGGGCTTCGTCGGGCGCCCTGCGTGGGAGTATGGAGGTGTGATGGGAGGGGGAGAGGCGCCAGGGCTTGGGTGCGGCTGCCCTCTCCCCCCCACATATATATAGGGGGCCAGGGGGGCGCCAGCCCCCTGCAGATCCAATCTGCAAGGGGAGGGGGGCGGCGGCCAGGGGGGAGTCCTTGCCCCCCAAGGCAAGTGGTGGCCCCCCTCCCCTTAGGGTTTTAACCCTAGGCGCATGGGGAGGTGGGCCCCCTAGTGGTGCGCCAGCCCAGAGGGCTGGACACTTCCCGTCGCGGCCTAGGGGCCCCACTGGTATGGGTGGCCCCACCCGGTGGACCCCCGGGGCCTCTCCGGTGGTCCCGGGACGCTCCCGGTGACCCCCGGAGATCACCCGATGGCCGAAACTGGACTTCCTATATATCAATCTTTACCTCCGGACCATTCCGGAACTCCTCGTGACGTCCGGGATCTCATCCGGGACTCCGAACAACTTTCGGGTTTCCACGTGCATTTATCTCTACGACCCTAGCGTTACCGAACCTTAAGTGTGTAGACCCTACGGGTTCGGGAGACACGTAGACATGACCGAGACGACTCTCCGATCAATAACCAACAGCGGGATCTGGATACCCATGTTGGTTCCCATGTGTTCCTCGATGATCTTCATCGGATGAACCACCATGTCAAGGATTCACTCAATCCCGTACGTTATTCCCCTTGTCCATCGGTACGGTACTTGCCCGAGATTCGATCGTCGGTATTCCCGATACCTTGTTCAATCTCGTGATGGCAAGTCTCTTTACTCGATCCGTAATCCATCATCCCGTGACTAACTACTTAGTCACATTGAGCTCATAATGATGATGTCTTACCGAGTGGGCCCAGAGGTACCTCTCCGTCATACGGAGTGACAACATCCCAGTCTCGGTTCGTACCAACTCAACAGACACTTTCGGAGATACCCAATGCGTACCTTTATAGTCACCCAGTTACGTTGTGACGGTTGGCACACCCAAAGTACTCCTACGGTATCCGGGAGTTGTACAACCTCATGGTCTAAGGAATAAATACTTGACACCGAAAAGCTTATGCATTACGAACTATACGATCTCGTGTTATGCTCAAGTTTGGGTCTTGTCCATCACATCATTCTCCTAATGATGTGATCCCGTTATCACCGACATCCCATGTCCATGGTCAGGAAACCGTGACCATCTGTTGATCAATGAGCTGGCAACTAGAGGCCTACCAGGGACTCATTGTGGTCTATGTATTCACACATGTATCGTTGTTTCCGTACAATACAATTCAAGCATGAATAACAGACAATTATCATGAACAAGAAGATATAATAATAATGCTTTTATTATTGCTCTAGGGCATATCTCCAACAGTCTCCCACTTGCACTAGAGTCAATAATCTAGTTACATTGTGATGAATCGAACACCCATAGAGTTCTGGTGTTCATCATGTTTTGCTCGTGAAAGAGGTTTAGTCAACGGGTCTGCGACATTCAGATCCGTATGCACTTTACAAATATGTATGTCTCCATCCTGAACATAATTCCGGATGGAGTTGAAACGGTGCTTGATGTGCTTGGTCTTCTTGTGAAACCTGGGCTCCTTGGTAATAGCAATAGCACCAGTGTTGTCACAGAAGAGAGTCATCAGGCTTGACGCGCTTGGAATGACTCCTAGGTCGGTGATGAACTCCTTCATCCAGACTCCTTCCTGCGCTGCTTCAGAAGCAGCTATGTACTCCGCTTCACATGTAGACGCTGCCACCATGCTCTGTTTGCAACTGCACCAGCTGACTGCCCCTCCATTCAAAATATACACGTATCCGGTTTGTGACTTAGAGTCATCCAGATCTGTGTCGAAGCTAGCATCGACGTAACCCTTTACGACGAGCTCTTCATCACCTCCATAAACGAGAAACATATCCTTAGTCCTTTTCAGGTACTTCAGGATGTTCTTGACCGCTGTCCAGTGTTCCGTACCGGGATCACTTTGGTACCTCCCTACCAAACTTATGGCAAGGTTCACATCAGGTCTGGTACACAACATGGCATACATGATAGAACCTATGGCCGAGGCATAGGGAATGACACTCATCTTTTCTCTATCTTCTGCCGTGGTCGGCGACTGAGCCTTGCTCAATCTCATACCTTGCAAAACAGGCAAGAATCCTTTCTTTGACTGGTCCATATTGAACTTCTTCAATATTTTGTCAAGGTATGTACTTTGTGAAAGACCAATGAGGCGTCTCGATCTATCTCTATAGATTTTTGATGCCTAATATGTAAGCAGCTTCTCCAAGGTCCTTCATTGAAAAACTTTTATTCAAGTAGGCCTTTACATTTTCCAAGAATTCTATATCATTTCCCATCAGCAATATGTCATCCACATATAATATGAGAAATGCCACAGAGCTCCCACTCACTTTCTTGTAAATACAGGCTTCTCCATAAGTCTGTATAAAGCCAAACGCTTTGATCACCTCATCAAAGGGAATATTCCAACTCCGAGATGCTTGCACCAGCCCGTAAATCGAGCGCTGGAGCTTGCATACCTTGTTAGTGTTCTCTGGATCGACAAAACCTTCCGGTTGCATCATATACAACTCTTCCTTGAGGAAGCCATTAAGGAATGCTGTTTTGACGTCCATTTGCCATATCTCATAATCATAGAATGCGGCAATAGCTAATATGATTCTGACTGACTTCAGCATCGCTACGGGAGAGAAAGTCTCGTCGTAGTCAATCCCTTGAACTTGTCGATAACCCTTAGCGACAAGCCGAGCCTTATAGATGGTCACGTTACCATCCGCGTCTGTCTTCTTCTTAAATATCCATTTGTTTTCTATGGCGTGCCTATCATCGGGCAAGTCCACCAAAGTCCATACTTTGTTTTCATACATGGATTCTATCTCGGATTTCATGGCTCCAAGCCATTTATTGGAATCCGGGCCCGCCATTGCTTCTTCATAGTTCGAAGGTTCACCGTTGTCTAACAACATGATTTCTAGGACAGGGTTGCCGTACCACTCTGGTGCGGAACGTGCCCTTGTGGACCTTCGAAGTTCAGTAGTAACTTGATCAGTTTCTTCATGATCATTATCATTAACTTCCTCCCTTGTCGGTGCAGGCACCTCAGGAACAGTTTCCTGCGCTACGCTACTTTCCGGTACAGGAGGGGTGACTGTCACCTCATCAAGTTCTACTTTCCTCCCACTCACTTCTCTCGAGAGAAACTCTTTCTCTAGAAAGCATCCATTCTTGGCAACAAAGACTTTGCCTTCGGATCTGTGGTAGAAGGTGTACCCAATCGTTTCCTTTGGGTATCCTATGAAGACGCATTTCTCCGATTTGGGTTCGAGCTTTTCAGGTTAAAGTTTCTTGACATAAGCATCGCAACCCCAAACTTTCAGAAACGACAGCTTCGGTTTCTTGCCAAACCAAAGTTCATACGGAGTCGTTTCAACGGATTTCGACGGAGCCCTATTTAAAGTGAATGCGGCAGTCTCTAAAGCATAACCCCAAAAAGATAGCGGTAAATCGGTGAGGGACATCATAGATCGCACCATGTCCAACAAAGTACGATTTCGACGTTCGGACACACCATTACGTTGAGGTGTTCCGGGCGGTGTCAATTGTGAAACAATTCCACAGCTTCTAAGGTGTGTGCCAAATTCATGACTTAAATATTCACCCCCACGATCCGATCGCAAGAACTTTATTTTTCTGTCACGTTGATTCTCAACCTCATTCTGAAATTCCTTGAACTTTTCAAAGGTCTCAGACTTGTGTTTCATCAAATAGATATACCCGTATCTACTCAAGTCATCTGTGAGGGTGAGAACATAACGATAGCCTCCGCGAGCCTCAACACTCATTGAACCGCACACATCGGTATGTATGATTTCCAACAAGTTGGTTGCTCGCTCCATTGTTCCGGAGAACGGAGTCTTGGTCATCTTGCCCAAGAGGCATGGTTCGCACGTGTCAAATGATTCATAATCAAGAGACTCTAGAAGTCCATCTGAATGGAGCTTCTTCATACGTTTGACACCAATATGACCAAGGCGGCAATGCCACAAGTATGTGGGACTATCATTATCAACTTTACATCTTTTGGCATCTACACTATGAATATGTGTATCACTACGTTCGAGATTCATCAAAAATAAACCATTGACCAGCGGGGCATGACCATAAAACATATCTCTCAAATAAATAGAACAACCATTATTCTCCGATTTGAAAGAGTAGCCATCTCGCATAAGACGAGATCCAGAAACAATGTTCATGCTCAAAGCTGGTACTAAATAACAATTATTCAGGTTTAAAACTAATCCCGAGGGTAGATGTAGAGGTAGCGTGCCGACGGCGATCACATCGACCTTGGAACCATTCCCGACGCGCAACGTCACCTCATCCTTCGCCAGTCTCTGTTTATTCCGCAGCTCCTGTTTTGAGTTACAAATATGAGCAACTGCACCGGTATCGAATACCCAGGAGCTACTACGAGTGCTGGTAAGGTACACATCAATAACATGTATATCATATATACCTTTGACGTTGTCGGCCTTCTTGTCTGCTAAGTATTTGGGGCAGTTCCGCTTCCAGTGACCCGTTCCCTTGCAATAAAAGCACTCTGTCTCAGGCTTGGGTCCATATTTTGGCTTCTTCCCGGCAACAGGCTTGCCAGGCGCGGCAACTCCCTTGCCGTCCTTCTTGAAGTTCTTCTTACCCTTGCCTTCCTTGAACTTAGTGGTCTTATTGACCATCAACACTTGATGTTCTTTCTTGATGTCTACCTCCGCTGATTTCAGCATCGAATACACCTCGGGAATGGACTTCTCCATCCCCTGCATATTGAAGTTCAGCACGAAGCTCTTGAAGCTTGGTGGGAGCGACTGGAGGATTCTGTCAATGACCGCTTCATCTGGGAGATTCATTCCTAGTTGAGACAAGCGGTTGTGCAATCCTGAAATCTTGAGGATGTGCTCACTGACAGAACTGTTCTCCTCCATCTTACAGCTATAGAATGCGTCGGAGACATCATATCTCTCGACTCGGGCATGAGCTTCGAAAACCATTTTCAGCTCTTCGAACATCTCATATGCTCCGTGGTGCTCAAAACGTTTTTGGAGCCCCGATTCTAAACTGTAAAGCATGCCGCACTGAACCAGGGAGTAATCATCACTACGCGACTGCCAGACGTTCAAAACGTCTTGGGCCGCATCGGGAGCAGGTGCATCACCTAGCGGTGCTTCTAGGACATATGATCTCTTGGCAGCTATGAGGATAATCCTCAGGTTACGGACCCAATCCGTATAGTTGCTACCATCGTCTTTCAGCTTGGTTTTCTCTAGGAACGCGTTGAAGTTGAGGGAAACCTGAGCATGGGCCATTTGATCTACAAGAGATATTGTAAAGAATTTAGACTAAGTTCATGATAATTAAGTTCATCTTAATCAAATTTTAATGAACTCCCACTCTGAATGACATCTCTCTAGTCATCTAAGTGATACACGATCCGAATCGAGTAGTCCGTGTCCGATCATCACGTGAGACGGACTAGTCATCAACGGTGAACATCTTCATGTTGATCGTATCTTCTATACGACTCGTGTTCGACCTTTCGGTCTTCCGTGTTCCGAGGCCATGTCTGTACATGCTAGGCTCGTCAAGTGAACCCTAAGTGTATCGCGTGTGTATATCTGTCTTACACCCGTTGTATGCGAACGTTAGAACCTATCACACCCGATCATCACGTGGTGCTTCGGAGCAACGAACTTTAGCAACGGTGCACAGTTAGGGGAAACACAATACTTGAAATTTAAGTGAGATATCATCTTATTTACTACCGTCATTCTAAGTAAACAAGATGCATAAACATGATAAACATCACATGCAATCAATTAAAGTGACATGATATGGCCAATATCATCTTGCTCCTTGGATCTCCATCTTCGGGGCACCATGATCATCTTGTCACCGGCTCGACACCATGATCTTCATCATCATGATCTCCATCATCGTGTCTTGAAGAAGTCGTCACGCCAACTATTACTTCTACTACTATAGCTAACGTTTAGCAATGAAGTAAAGTAATTACATGGCGTTATTCAGTGACACGCAGGTCATACAATAATTAAGACAACTCCTATGGCTCCTGCCGGTTGTCAAGTTCATCGACATGCAAGTCGTGATTCCCTATTACAAAAACATGATCAATCTCATACATCACATATATCATTCATCACATCTTCGTTTTGGCCATACCACGTCACATAGCACATGCTGCAAAAACAAGTTAGACGTCCTCTAATTGTTGTTGCAAGTTTTACGTGGCTTCTATAGGATTTCTAGCAAGAACGTTTCTTACCTACGCCAAAACCACAACGTGATTTGTCAACTTCTATTTACCCTTCATAAGGACCCTTTTCATTGAATCCGATCCGACTAAAGTAGGAGAGACAGACACCCGCCAGCCACCTTATGCATCTAGTGCATGTCTGTCGGTGGAACCAGTCTCACGTAAGTGTACGTGTAAAGTCGGTCCGGGCCGCTTCATCCCACAATACCGCCGAATCAAGATTGACTAGTAACGGTAAGAAAGTTGAACAAACTCAAACGCCCACAACTGCTTTGTGTTCTACTCGTGCAAGATGCTACGCATAAAACCTAGGCTCAGATGCCACTGTTGGGGAACGTAGCGTAATTCAAAAAATTTCTACGCCTTCACCAAGATCCAACTATGGAGACATCTAGCAACGAGCAAGTAAGAGTGCATCTACATACCGTTATGTAGATCGCGTGCGGAAGCTTTCGAAGAAACGTGGATGAAGTAGTCGTACTCTTCGCGTTCTTCGTCACCGATGATCTAGCGCTGAACGGACGGCACCTCCGCGTTCAACACACGTACGGTGCAGCAATGTCACCTCCTTCTTGATCCAGCAAGGGGGGAGGAGAAGTCGTCAGAGATCCGGCAGCACGACGGCGTGATGATGGATGCAGTGGAGATCGCAGCAGGGCTTCGCCGGGCGCCCTGCGTGGGAGTATGGAGGTGTGACGGGAGGGGGAGAGGCGCCAGGGCTTGGGTGCGGATGCCCTCTCCCCCCCCCCCACATATATATAGGGGGCCAGGGGGGTGCCAGCCCCCTGCAGATCCAATCTGCAAGGGGGGCGGCGGCCAGGGGGGAGTCCTTGCCCCCCAAGGCAATTGGTGGCCCCCCTCCCCTTAGGGTTTTAACCCTAGGCGCATGGGGAGGTGGGCCCCCTAGTGGTGCGCCAGCCCAGAGGGCTGGACACTTCCCCTTGCGGCCTAGGGGCCCCACCGGGATGGGTGGCCCCACCCGGTGGACCCCCGGGGCCCCTCCGGTGGTCCCGGGACGCTCCCGCTGACCCCCGGAGATCACCCGATGGCCGAAACTGGACTTCCTATATATCAATCTTTACCTCCGGACCATTCCGGAACTCCTCGTGAAGTCCGGGATCTCATCCGAGACTCCGAACAACTTTCGGGTTTCCACGTGCATTTATCTCTACGACCCTAGCATTACCGAACCTTAAGTGTGTAGACCCTACGGGTTCGGGAGACACGTAGACATGACCGAGACGACTCTCCGGTCAATAACCAACAGCGGGATCTGGATACCCATGTTGGTTCCCACGTGTTCCTCGATGATCTTCATCGGATGAACCACCGTGTCAAGGATTCACTCAATCCCGTACATTATTCCCTTTGTCCATCGGTACGGTACTTGCCCGAGATTTGATCGTCGGTATTCCCGATACCTTGTTCAATCTCATCATGGCAAGTCTCTTTACTCGATCCGTAATCCATCATCCCGTGACTAACTACTTAGTCACACTGAGCTCATAATGATGATGTCTTACCGAGTGGGCCCAGAGGTACCTCTCCGTCATACGGAGCGACAACATCCCAGTCTCGGTTCGTACCAACTCAACAGACACTTTCGGAGATACCCGATGCGTACCTTTATAGTCACCCAGTTACGTTGTGACGGTTGGCACACCCAAAGTACTCCTACGGTATCCGGGAGTTGTACAACCTCATGGTCTAAGGAATAAATACTTGACACCGAAAAGCTTATGCATTACGAACTATACGATCTCGTGTTATGCTCAAGTTTGGGTCTTGTCCATCACATCATTCTCCTAATGATGTGATCCCGTTATCACCGACATCCTATGTCCATGGTCAGGAAACCGTGACCATATGTTGATCAATGAGCTGGCAACTAGAGACCTACCAGGGACTCATTGTGGTCTATGTATTCACACATGTATCGCTGTTTCCGTACAATACAATTCAAGCATGAATAACAGACAATTATCATGAACAAGAAGATATAATAATAATGCTTTTATTATTGCCTCTAGGGCATATCTCCAACACCTCCATCTCAATCCCAAACCAAAGTCATTATTGACCCAACAATTTAATAAAGTGATGAGACCAGTCCATAATTCAAATACCAGGATACTCCAGAAAGTAAATAACCGGCACTACAAAAAAATACACTTTCGTGATGATATGTGTTTGTCACAGTAGGTCACGTTTTCTGTCATGCATGTACATCCATGACAAATTTATGACAGAATGAAGATAGTCATACCTGTGCTGTCGTAGAAGTGTTCCATGACATTACCAAAATTATCATGACGGAAGTGTCCACTTCCATGACGATAAATCGCGCGTCACAAAAGTGCTTTCGTCAAGGGTGACCTACACGTGGCATCCACCGTAACAGAATGCCGTTAAGCTGTCAGATCCGGTTTTGGATTTGATAACCCGTTAACAGCGCCGACCAATGGGGATTTTCCACGTGTAAAATCATCATTGGCCGGAGGAAACATGTGTTGCCTCACCGTTAGGACAGATGTCATCCACTCATTGGACATGAGATGCCTATGATAGGTCGACACGTGGCACGGCCCAACAGTGGCCCATTCCGGTGAAAAAGGCCGGCCCAGTAAAAAATAGCAGGCCAGCCCATATAAGGCCTACTTGTGTCAGGTCCATTTAAGCCCACGGCCCATATGAGATGTGTGAATTCGGCCCGTCAACGGCCCGTTAAATATTTGACACCATTGCATCCCATCGTCAGTTCAAGCCCGTTAACAGCCCGCTATATATTTGGGCTCAATATCGGCCCAATGAGATTTCGGCCTATTAACAGCCCATTCAGTGGATGAGCCAATTTTCACGATGTATATCTTTCGGCCTTTTAGCGACACATTTAAATATTGGGCTAATTTCCGGCCCGGTGTGTCTTTCAGCCTGTTGACGGCCCATAAATCAGTTGGGCCATTTGTAGTCGGACATGAGTTTTGGCCTTTTAGCGACCCATTTAAGTGTTGGGCCAATTTCTGGCCCAGTGTGTCTTTCAGCCTGGTGACGGCCCATATATATATTGGGCCATTTGTAGTCGGACCTGAGTTTTGGCCTTTTAGCGACCCATTTAAGTGTTGGGATATTTCCCGGCCCTGTGTGCCTTTCAGCCTGTTAACGGACCATAAATGAGTTGGGCCATTTGTAGTCGGACCTGAGTTTTGGCCTTTTAACGGCCCATGCCCTTCATGGTCCAATACCAGCCCGGTTTCTCTTTCGGCATGCTAAAGGCCCACAACACAGTTTGGCCATTTACAATACGACGTGACTTTCGGCCTCTTAGCGGCCCATGCTCTTCATGGTCTAGTACAAGCCCGATGTCTCTTTCGGCCTACTAAAGGCCCATAGTATAGTTGGGCCATACGTAGCCCGAACTTAGTAACGGCCTGTTAATGGCCCGTGAAATCAATTGGGCTCACCTGTTTCCCGCTTTGATGTCAGCCTGTTAATGACCCGGGAGTTAAGAGGGCCGACTAGTAACTTTCGGCCTGGTAACGACCCATTAACTTAATGGGCGCACTAAAGTTCGTACATGTCTTTAGGCAAAATTAGATAATTTGAGCCCATTACGACGAGCAATTATGCACAGGACCAAAACCGATCAAGCAAAGGTACGTCATACAGGAAAAAACGTGGCACATCCAACATATATTACAGGAAATTACATCCACGGGGCAATCAAAGATTGATGCCAGTGCAAATAAATGAACAGAACCTAATGATCTACAACGTCACAATCTACAACCTCAGCACGGATGACGCCCATAAGCATGTGGGCAAGTTCTTGCTGCTTTGCTACACTGTCTCTGAAAACATTGATCAATTGTTGTGTCGCACGACTCTGCACCTCTGATTCCTCCACCATTTCCATCATTCCTTCAGCCATTAATTGGTTCACAAACATACATTTTTTCTAGTTGCATTCGAGACAGAGGATACTGAACAGATTCAGATGGCGATTTTGGCAGGCTTGTATTATATTTAGGGGAGAGTATCTCGACCACTGCATCATAACATAAATTAGGAGGGGAACCAAATAGATTAATCATGAGTGATTGGCATATTACCTGGCCTAGATTTATTGGAAAGAAACAATGGGGTTGCCTTGCTATTTTCAGAGTTTGTCTTCTTATCTTCAGCAGCCTGCACCAAATTAAGACACTAGCATTGCTATCATTGGCCAAGTCAGATAATAGGACAGCAACATTGGCACAACGAACGTTTGAGCAACTAGCCACCACCAAATTAACACAATATGGCATAGCTATCATCAGCCAGGTAAGGTAATACGAAAGCAACATTGACACAATGAATGAATGGGCAACCAGAGCAGCACTACAATTCAGTAATGTGCATCATATGAGACAGTACACTCATGCAACTCAGTATGCAAAACTACCAGTCAGTTTTCTTTACAAAAATCAACATTGGCGCCTTTAACATTTTGCTACAACTAATTTTAGATCAGAAAAATGTTGGATTCACGCCGATTAACAAAATACATGCTGATGTAAAAATATAGTGATATACAACAGGTACTTACATCAGCATTGAAGCACGGAGAATTCCCGCAAGATATTTTCCTCGAATACAATGCCAATGAAGGAAATCTTCTATCATTTAACCTTATTTTCTAAAAGAGAGATGGGTAAGAAACATGTAGAAAATATGATTAGAATGCTATAAAATTTCATGATGCGAGGATACGCACACGCTTCTTAAAATGGAGTTGACATTCTTTTGCTGGACTGGAGCGGACTAGTTTTTTGGCCACTGGAATCTACTTATTGTCAGTGGGAGTTGGGTTTCTCTATGCTGGAGCAGTATCTATGAAAAATGGAGATGGTTTATTATCTACTGGCGTTTGGATCTTTTGCGAAGACCTAGTTTGTAACCCTTCAGATTCTAACATAGCCGTCTTCCCCTTGCATGCCTTATATAGAAGAATTGTGCTTCAATTATAAAACATGCTACAGCAGAGATGGAATAGGTATTGAAGAATAGAAATGCATGACATATTGACATGTATTCCCTCCATCCGAAAAAAATGAATGGGTCTAGGCGTATTTCATTGCTAGATACATCCAATTTTATCCATTTCTGTGACATGTAATCCGGACAGAGGGAGTATAATGTAAGAGCTAGGGATACGACAGGACAACACAGTAAAAAAACCAATGCAGAACCAAGGTAATCAAACCCACTGATATGAGATAGTACACTCATGCAGCTCAGGATGCAAAACTACCAGGCAGTTTTCCTTACAAAAATCAACAGTGTGGTCTTTAATCATACATTTTGCTACAACTAAATTTAGATTAGATAAAGGTTGGATTCACGTTGATTAACAAAATACATGCTGATGTAAAAATATAGTGATATACAACAGGTACTTACATCTGCATTGGAGTACAGAGAATTCCTGCAAGAATCTTTCCTCACAGACGATACCAGTGGAGAAATTCTTCTATCAGTTAAGATTATTTTCTAAAAGAGAGATGGGTAAGAAACATGTAGAAAATATGATTAGCATGCTATAAAATTTCGTGATGCAAGGATACGCACACGCTTCTTAGAATGGAGCTGACATATTTTTGCTGGACTGGAGCGGACTAGTTCTTTGGCCACTGGAATCTGCTTATTATCAGTAGGAGTTGGGTTTCTCTGTGCGGGAGCAGTATCTATAAAAACTGGAGTTAGTTTATTATCTCCTTGCGTTTGGATCTTTTGCAAAGACCTGGTTTGTAACCCTTCAGATTCTAACATAGTCGTCTTCCCCTTGCATGCCTTGTATAGAAGAATGGTGCTTCAATTATAAAACATGCTACAGCAGAGAGATGAAATAGGTACTGAAGAATAGAAAGACATGAATATTGACATGTATTCCCTCCATCTGGAAAAACATGGATGGGTCTAGGCATATTTCAGTTCTAGATACATCCTTTTTTATCCATTTCGGCAACATGTAATCCGGACGGAGGGAGTATGGTGTAAGAGCTAGGGATACGACAGGACAACACAGTAAAAAACACTAGTTGAATGTAAAACTGTATGCTAGCAGAATACGTACAGAAAAAACTAAGGCAACATACACGTGTATTTTTGGGAAACTAAGATGGCATTGCAACAGAGCACTAGAACAACACTTCAATGTAAAAATACATGGTATGGTAGACAGATGAAGTACATACTGATGAATAACAATGCATAAGATATTCAGAAGCATGATGTCCAAATTAAGCAGATGGCATTGTGATAGAGTAGAATGACAGTACTTGAATTTGAAAACATGTTATCATGAATGGAATAGGTATTGAAAAACAGGAAGGCATGACATATTTACATCCATGATCAGCATGCTAAGCACATGGCATTGCAACAGAGTAGATACACTCCAGGACATTATATGCATGTTGTACCCATATCACGGGCCAAGTTAGAGCAAGTACCTTGTGGGGTGAAGAGGATTCAACATCTTTCTGCAAGTCTTGTGAAGAACTGCCTTTACATGTTCCATCATATTGGGTATCATTGATATCAAGTTTATTGGCCTTTACATTGCTCTGTGAGGTTCTTGTGGATATATCAGTGTGTGCAATTATATCTGACATGCATGGAAGACAACTAGTAGTTAGATTTATGTATTGAGTGCCTGTAGAAGATGACATAAATAGTAGGACTGGGGTTAACTAGCAGCAATAGGTCTCAAAAACTAAAGGGAGAACACAGATGAAAGCTACAGAATATGTGTCGTTTGTACTCGAGATTAACTAGATGGCACAAAAAAGTATTAAAGAACAACATAGGTAATACTAGAAGTGGTATAATACTATAATCACCAGACTGTGGGATATCATTGGCTGATGGATGATAACTATGGAACAACGTTACCTAAAGAACAAGTATCTTAGCTGAACTATGGAACAACGTTAACTCCTGAACAAGACCCGTAAGAGATCAACATGAATATATAGTGAAATGTGATAATCTATTTTCCATTCTTAGATGAATAACAAAGCCATAAATGTTGCACACAAGTAAGATGAGGGTACAACCTATCTGGCCGCCATCCATAGGAGTGAGCATCATGTGCTGACTTGTCGATGGCCCTACAGTTGTTGTGGCTGTCCATGTTGGGCACGCGCATTGGATGTAGGAAACTGTTGAGTGGGGACTATAGCTCCCTTCTGGTGTATGCTTCCCTTGTTGGAGCAGCTGCGGTGAGTCAGAAGACGGTGTGGCTGAGGATGCAGATAACACATAATGTTAAGAACGACACATCTCTTTGATATGAAGAAATACACTAAGAGATCAACAGCAAGGTACGAGAGTGGTCACACGTCTGTTGACCGAGACTAAATTGGGGTCACATGATTTTATTTTATTTTGGTACTGTCCGATCTACGCCGGATGGTTTGATGGTAGTCTTGTGCCTCCCGGCTGAGACTGTTAGGAATCTTCCCCGAAGAGTCAGCGACCAACAGCAGAGCAGCTTGCCTCCGCCGTCCGTAGCCCCGGCTAAAACCCCGCTCCCCGCCCCACCACACTACCGTGGTTGCGCCGCCCCCGGGCAAATCCACAAATACTCCCCGTCATCCAGATCCGGCGGCGGCAGTACCTTGAACCCACGCAACTCTAAGATAGCCATCTGAGCGCTGCTTCCGCGGCAAACTTGCGGCCCCGCACCCTTACGTTAGACACCAGCCAACCGGCAGCCTAGGAGCTCCGACACCTCGAGGGGTGGTGCTTCCCATTGGGAATCGATTGGCCTGTAATAAAAATTCAGACAACTGACGCCTAAATAAAGTGATTTGAGATGAGGGTGCGACCTATCTGGCGGCATAGGGAAGTAGGCAGGTCCAGCTGCCGAGTCGGTGAGGCCGGCGCGGTTGCCGTGGCCACCGGCGGCAGGGAAACAACGATGTCGTGACGGTTGACGGCTATGGGGAAGCAGCGCCGGGACTCTGGACGGATCTGAAGTTGGAGCCGCTCTGGCACCGTGAACAACGGCGGGGGTGAATCGGCTCCGGTACGGTTCAAGCGGCCGTCGTCGAGGCAGCTCCAGCAGCACGGAGTAAGAGGCACACGACCCAGTGGACGATGACAAAGGGACATCGTCTCTGGCATTAGGGAGGAGGGCGGCTGTGAAATTGGTGCGGTGGGGGGCGCCATGGAGGAGGGGCTGAGGTTTCGCGGCTCGGGAGAAGGGAGCTTTCGGGGAGAAGGTGATTTGGTGCCCACGAGGTATGAATGGGGGAGGAATTGGGAGGGGAGTGGAACCATGTACGTATTTGTCTTAAATGTGAGGGGGAGTTACAGTTCTACCCCTGCCTTTAGTCTTCTCGGCTTGGGTCTGTGTACTGAGGGTCGGGGATAGTAGAGTAATTTTGCTTCTCCCCAAATAGTCGGCGGGAGCGATTTCGGGCGAGGAGGGTGTGTTTTGAAATATAGTGGGCGCGAGCGATTTCGGGCGAGGAGAGCGTGTTTTCAAATAGTGGGCGCGAGCTATTTCGGGCGAGGAGAGCGTGTTTTGCCGACCATGGTTTATGAATTGTTCAGCACATGTCATTTCCGCCGAGGAGAAGGCATGCTTGGATGAAGTTACGAACCTACCCTCGATGCACAACGGGCCAATTAATGCATCTCCCACATAGGACGGTAATTTCGCGTCTCCCATTTATTTGCTCGAGCGAATTCCACCGAGCAGAGGATGTTTAATAGTTCGTTCAAAATTTGGGAGAACGAGCATCCACGTTTACCTTACCAAGTCGATTCGAATCAAATTTAGAAATATTAGCTTGCCACTTCTTTTTTAGATGGAGAGATGATGCTCGGGAGTAATGTGTTTTGACATGCTTGTTGCTAGCGGTTTACTTTATGACAAATAGTTGACCCACTCAAAAACGGGAATCAAACCCAAATATCTCGGTTCAATGAAATAGCTTGTTCACTAGGTCGAAATAGTGAACTAAATCCAAAATTGAACACCTCAATCGAATAGCATGTTGTACAGTATTATAGTACTCCATGAACATGTTGAAAGTCAAATTAATGAACTTGTTTGATATACGCATATATCCGTTTATGTGTGGATTGCAGACAACATGTTCTCCAATTTAAATATTATGCAAGTTTATATCAAAACATGGTTTATATTAGTCTTTGATGCATAAAACGCGACCTCCCCCTCTCTCGGACTCCTGCTCTCTCTCTCGCGCCGACAATCTTCGATTCTGGCGCATGCATCCAACACACAAACCTTGTTGGTCCTCTCTCTTTCTCTCCATCTCTCTCTCTCTTTGTGTGTGTGCGTGGGGGGGTCTTTCTAGTTTGCATGCATATATACTCCATCTATAGGTCTCTCTCGCACCCTACGTATGATTCTCTAGTCCAAGATAGATATCTTGGGTGCACTCATCGTACGCACACAAATTCCTTGGCTCGTTGCCCATAACTCTCTCACGCACCACTCTGTCGTCTCAGAGCTCTTCCCCCTCTCTCTCAAACTCTCCATCTACCTGTGTCACACATACACATGCATATCTCACTCGCACTTGATAGGCCCATCTAAAACTCTATCTCTCTCACTCGTTCTCTCTCCATCTCACACGCAGACACACACAATCTCATGCCTAGGTAGACAAACATGATGGTCTCTCACTCAATTGTAGGCACACGCAGTCCCCCCTATATGTATATGACTCGCTAATCTTAGTCTCCATCACAAACATGTGCATGGTCTATCTCGATTTCTCTCGGGGCATCTTTGTATCGCGCACGCACCTCCCTTGATCTCCCACCCATATAGCCCCCTAACGATCTCGAGGGGGTCTCTCAATCGTAAACACACCCTCTCGCCCTCCCCATGCATCCATGTTCTCCATGTGTCCTTCTCGACCTTTGTACCTTGTTGGCCAGACCTCTATTGGACATGTGCTATAGGGGTGTCTCTCTCTGTTGCAAACAATCACACACTAGATATCTTCGTGTATCTCCTCCCCTCGCTTTTCTATCTCGGAGATGCATGCGTGATATGTTCGCCTAAGAAACGAAAAAACACACACTCTCTCTCTAATTTATCGTTTGTTGTCACTTTCTCTTTCACACACATACTCTTTTTGCACACTTAGTCATTCTCCTTCACACGCACTTGATCCCTCTCGACTTAGGCACTCTCCTCGGTCCATAGCATATTGATTTATTGAAAAGTCAAACATCACAAAGTTTGACCATGTACGTGGAGAAAAACAATTACATCTGGAACGGCAAACATATATGATTGGATTCACCATGAGATGTAGTTTCGTATGATGTATCTTTGGTATTGAAGATATAAATAACATTCGTGTAAACCTGATCAAAGTTTCCACAGTTTGACTTCTAAAAAAATTACATGCACTGCATTATCGAGCGGATGGAATATCTCTTTCCCCCTCTCAGCTATCTGACACACCACTCAGCCTTATCGGGGCTCCTCAATCTCTCTCAAACTTTATATCAACCTGGTTCACATATACACATGTCTCGCTCACGCTATACATATAGACCCATCCAACACTCTCCGCCCTTGTTATCTCTCTCTATGTGACACGCACCCCCAAATAAGTACCATAATCCCTCACTCCATCATAGACACAAGCACTCCCCCCCTAAGTATGATTATCTCTCACTAGCCATCAGGAACACACGTATTGTCTCCTTCCATCCATACGTCTATCTCGATATCTCTCGGTGTATCTTCTATCGCGCACACGCCTTGTCACTCGATCTCCCACCCATGTAGTCCCATCACGATCTCCAGGGGATCTCTCTATGACAAACATACACTCTCTCCTCCCCATGTGTGCATTTTCTCCGTACGTCTCTCTCGACCTCTCTCCCTTCTTTGTCAGACCCCTCTTGGACAAGTGCTAGGGGTCTTGCTCTCTCGATTGCAAACAACCACACACTATCTCATCACCATACTTTTGTTGTCAAAGATGCATGTGTGATATGTTTGCATAAGACACACACGTTTTTTCTCGACTTTTATCGAGTGTTGTCAATGTCTCTTTCACACACACACACACACACTTTTTTCACTCACTCTTTCTATTTCACTCTCTCTCTCTCTCTCTCTCTAGTTAGGGACTCTCTCACGTGCATAAGCATATGGATGTTTTGAAAAGTCAAACCTCAGAAAAGTTTGACCAGGTATATGTGGACAAAAACATTTACATCTGGAAAGATCATTAGATTCATCACAACATGTACTTACTTCATACTATCATTTATCTTTGGTATTGTAGACATAAGTAATTTCTTTATTAACTTGGTCAAAGTTTCAAAAGTTAGACTTTTAAAAAAATGTTGGAACTACATTATCGAACGTAGGGAGTAGCTCTTTCTCTCTCTCTATCTCTGCTATCTCTCATGGGCCTCCCCACTCACACGAACACTCTATACCGACGGATTATACTATAACACCCCATATGTGATACCTTCCATATATGGCAATAAAGCATTTACCATTTGATCCTTGGCCTTTCCTTCGGTGTTCTTTTTCAATTATGCATTCTCATTGTCATTGCATTGTCATTTTGTCTTTCCTTTTGCATTCATGCATGACTCATCATCATCATTGCATCATGATCATCATGGCACTTTCACTTGTCTTTGTGTTTTTTTCTTTTCCTAGTTTGTTAGATGAGGTCATCATGATCTTGTTGTGAGGGTGAGTGTAAGCATGCCTTTTCCTAGTACCCCTTTTTCATCTAGCACCACCTTCCCTTCTCTCTCTTTCTCTCTTTCTTGTAATTCTTCAAGTGCCTCTAGCCTCCTCCTTTAATGTTCATCCCCTTCCAACAATTCTTGCCCCATGTCCTAAATGCCTATGCCCGATTTCACCTCTTCTGGAATTGTCTTGGTTAGGTTTTGAAATGGCTCAAGTTTGAATTTAATTCAAACTTGAATTATTTTACTTCCTCTAAAAATTCCCAGGACAATTTTATAAAATAGAGCATTTTCACAGGAGCTTGGGGATATTTTTATATAACCAAACTCCTCTCCTATGACCCTGAGCTTTTCATTTTGTTTTTTTTTTCTGTCTGAAGAAAAAGAAAAGGAAAAGAGGAGAAGAGACAGTGCATCCACCTGGGCTAGTCGACGCCCGCGACCTAGCCAGTTTTCCCCTGCAGCCCGCCAACGCAGCAGCTCCGTGTCCTCCCTCTCGCCTGGGCCCGCTTGCCAGCGACTCCCCCCATACGGCCACCTGCTCCGTCTCCCTCCGTCCTCCTCGCTTTAGAGACAGAGCAGACCTGCGCCATCGTGCCATGAACTCATGGATGTCGAGGTCGCGACGCTCGCGCCCTATAAAGCCGCAGCGCCCGCGCCTCCTAGGGTTTACCCCTCTCCTCCTTCCTCCCTCCGTGCCGCCGCATCTCCATGCATCCTCCACGCGCGCCACACGCAGCAGCCATGGCCGGCCCGAGCAGGAGCTCGCCGATGGCGTAGCTCGCCCTGCCTTCCTCCTCGATGTCCTCCGGCCCCGCAACGCTGCCCCGGATCCGTTCAGACGCAAGGCTGAGCCCAAGGACTCCTTCCACGACGTCCCCTTCGTCATCTTCTTCTCGGACAGCAAGCTTGCCGGACTTCCTCGTCTCCTCGCTGTCGTGCTGCTGCGTCCTCGGCCTCTTTTTCTTGTCACAGGTATACTAGGTATACCCAGTCCCCTCCCTGCTCCTTCTCGTTGTCCTTAGTGCACCAGAGTCATGGCTATTGTCAAACCCGCGCCACGCTCCCTGTGCTCCGACGGATCTCTGAAACTTAGAGAGCACCTGCAGCCGCGCACACGCCCGCGTCACTGGCGTCCCGGAAGCCCCGCGTCACCTACAGCTGCGCACGCACGCAGCGCCCGCCACACGCGCCGCTCCTCGCGGTGCCTCACCGCGCCCCGGTGAACCCCATCGCCATGGCTGGAGCATCAAGCTCACCGCACCCCACATGGCGAGCCCAAGCACGCGTGCGTCCTACAGCCGTTACCTTCTCAAGTTTTCGTGCGGCCGATGGAGTTTAGTTGCACCTCTGGCCGCCATTATCCTCGCCGTCGTTCACTGGCAAGTCGCCGTGCGTTTCTGGCTCCTTCCAGTCGTTGCCCTGATCAAGAGGAGCCGTGCTCCTTCCAGTGCACGAGCCCGTGTGTATCCCAGCTGGTTAGCGCCCACGCATGCCACCCGAGGGAGCCTGGGTTCGAGTCCAGCGCCCTCTCTTTTCGTTTTTAGTTTTATTTCTGTTTCCTAGGCACAGAGCGTTTATCAAGCATGCTGCCTCGAGTCTATCAGCCGCCTGTAGCCTAGCGTAGTGGTTCAACCTCTTCCCCTCTAACCTGCAGACCCAGGTTCGAGTTCCACCCAGGGAAAGTGGTTTAAGCCCCAATTTTTACACCTTGGCCCTATGATAGCAGGGTCCCATGTGCCATCCTCACCGAGCACTCACCCTTCTCCCACGCCCGCAGGCGCCACCTCAGCAGCCCTGGACCCACTAGTCAGCGACTAGGGCTAGACCAGGCTGTGTCTATTAGCCCTTTTTCTTTTCTGTTTTTTAATTCTTTTTCTGCATTTTCTTTTACATATTCATATCTTTAAATATATGCATCTGTTGAAAATGCTTTATATATGAAAACTGCCTAGTTTTTAGTGTAGAATATTTATATGCAGTTTGTTGCCATGTTAACAACATTTAAATTGATGTTTGAATTATTTGGAGTTTTAAATATGCTCATACTTGTTAAATTCATAACTAATTAACCACAACTCCAAATTTGACAAACTTTATATGTATTTGGGATGGAAAAATGTGTAGATTAAGATGGTGCTGTTACTTTGCATGTTTAACAACTTTAAAATATGACTTTCTCAGATCTGTCCTATATGTGTTATTATGATCATGGGAGTTTCCGGAAATTGTTGTTTGTTCTTTCCGGCCCATTTAAAATGCTAGCATGTTGTTGTCGATCCTAGTTGCACCCCTTGCCATGTTAATCAACTTATAAAACTTGTTGTGAGCTTGTTTAATTCAACTACATAACCACTTGTGGCCATGTTAGTTCTTGTTTTCCCATTTGCATGTGTTCCTACTTGCTTGTGAAGTTGTTCATTGCCATGTCACATGTGCACCCATCATGTTCATTTGAGATGCATCATATCCTACCCATATTCATATGCATCATGTCTGATACGTCCAAAACGTATCTATAATTTCTGCTTGCTCCATGCCTCTTTTGTGTGATATTGCTATGATATTTATGCACTTCCATACACTTTTGATCATATTTGGACTAACCTATTAACTCAGTGCACCCCAGTGCCAGTTTCTGTTTTCTGCTGTTTTTGTATTTCAGGTTTTCCCATTACTTAAATTGCTAGAAAAATTCCGGGAAAATATATAAAAAATCAGCGCTCCAGAAGCTTCCATGCGGCAGAAGTAGGGCCAGAGAGGGGCCAGAGGGGCTCCAGGCGCCCTGGGGGGGCGCCTGGGCCCCCCTTGCCTCCTCTGGTGACCCCCCTTTGGCATATATTTACACCGCGTCCCGAAACCCTCGAGGACGGAACCCTTTTTCGCGATCTCATCTCTGTTCCGTCGCCGCCGCGCTTCCAAGATCGGGAGCACTAGGAGAACTCTTCCCGGCACCCTGCCGGAAGGGAGAACCACCACCGGGAGCCTCTCCACCACCATGGACGCCTCCTGGATGAGTTGTGAGTAGTCCCCCTTGGACCATGGGTCCATGACCAGTAGCTACGTGATGTTCTCCTCCCCTCTTTGTTCTTCACCGATTAGACCTCGTGAGCTGCCCTACATGATCGAGGCACATATGTAATCCTTATGCTGTTGCTATGATGAGTTTGCTGGGATCCAATGGATTTTGAGATTATGTTCAGATTGTGTGTGAGTAATATATTTGATTCACCTCTTTTATATTTATGTTCTTGAGTAATTCTTGCATGTTCTCCGTTGTTGTTTATTGCTTTGGCCAAGTAGTAGGTAGTAACTCTAAGAGGGAACGTTATGCTTGATTGTGGGTTCATGCCCCTCGATGACTAGCTTGAGTGATAGAAACATGAGTCTAGGGGATGTGCTGTTGCCACAAGGGGGAAAACAACGGTGCTTGTACTTGCAGGTGCAAGGATTGTTTACTTTACGCAAAGTTCTTTTAATGCAGTTGTCTGTTGCTTTGAGTTTACACTATGGGTGGGACTCGCAACTTAATACCAGCGAGATGTTCTGGATAGATATCTCAAGGTGGATGATTAGTAGTAGATGCAGATGGATTTTGGTCTACTTGCCTTGGAGTACCACCCATGCTTTTGAGCCTCTACCTTTCTTGCAGCATAGTTAGCATTGGTTTGCGCACATAATCTTGTCAATTGCCCAGCTGTAATTTGTTTACCTCGCTTAGCTGTTTTATCGTCTTTTGGGAGAGAGACATCACTAGTGAACATCATGGGACCCCGGTCCATATTACCATCACTGATCACACCCGTTATTTACTTTCTGTTCTTATTTACTAGTTGCAGTCATACCTATCACTATTATCTCTTGCGTTTGATCATTTGTAAACGACAAGGCCGGAGGGATTGACAACCTCTCTGTACTCGTTGGGAGCAAAGTTATTTGTGTCTGTGTGCAGGTCCTGTCAAGCGAAAGTCTCTGGCGATATTGACACCTTCTT
Organism: Secale cereale; assembly: GCA_902687465.1. Lineage (NCBI taxonomy): Eukaryota > Viridiplantae > Streptophyta > Magnoliopsida > Poales > Poaceae > Secale > Secale cereale. The sequence continues at coordinate 765,466,061 of LR738711.1, read as the reverse complement.
GTCGACCCTCGGAATCTCGCGGGATTCGATCCTTGGTATCTTTGCCAAGGGAAAACTACCGCTACGCTACATCTCAAACCTTCCACTTGGGGTAACCAACGAGGGGCGAGAAGCCATCAATGTCTTGAATCATGTGTTTGAGCATTGCATGATGATTGATTGTTGTTTCGGTGTTTGCATTGCTGTGTTGGCTAGAGCCCGATGACGATTCAGAGTTTGAGGTTCCTATCAAGACTGAGTTTGAGGAGCAAGGTTACGATCCCTCCGTGGACTTAACAGGCTAGATGACCATTCCCCGATATCACCTCTATCTTTGCCTATGCTAGTTGTCTCGTTCTTTTAGATATGCCTCGATGCCTACTCCTGTTTGTCAGACTCCTATTGTTGACATGAAACACTCTAACCGCCTTCCTAGCAAACCGTTGATTGGCTAAGTACGCTTCGCTCAGCCGCTCTTATAGCATTGTTAGTTGCAGGTAAAGCATGAAGATTTTCTCCACTTGTGGACTTGTTGTTGGGATAACACAATATATATACCTGTTATAAACTAATGCACCTATATATTGGTAATGGGTGGAAGGCCAGGCCTTCTGCTTGGAGTTTTGTTCCACTCATGCCACCTTAGGGACCGATAAACCAGTGTTATGTTCCTTGATTTTGCGTTCCTAACATGGTTGGGGTTTATGGGCCCCCCTTGATAATTCGCTCTGTTTAAAGCTTTTCCGGCAAGGCCCAACATTGGTTTTACATTTTCCTAATAACTAAAAAACTTGCATACGGTGTTGCAAACTCGAGTTCTTAATTAACAACCCGGGCCAGTGCTCCTCATTAGTGTTGGTCCAAACTGGGGGTCCTGCACGGCCGCCTTGGGGAAACCCGAGGTATGCGGTATTACCTGTAGCATCGCCCATCCGGTCGTGGCCTGAGACGAGATACTCGCGGCTACTATCAGGGTGTCGGCACGCCGGGAGGTCTTGCTGGATTAGTTTTACCTTTGTCGAAATATCTTGAGCACGGGATTCCGAGAATACTCGGGTCTTCCCACTTTGGAGTTGCGACTCCACGGATCGTGAGCTTGTAATGCGCTAAGTTGGGACACCCCTGTAGGGTTTGATCTTTCAAAAGTCGTGCTCGCGGTTATGTGGCAGATGGTAAATTTTTAATATCCGGTTGTAGATAACTTGACACCTTATCCTTAAGAATACACTACCTGTGTGAGTAACCGTGATGGTCTCTTTCCGAAGGGCTTAGGGAAGTGAACACGGTGGAGTTATGATTGATCGTGAGTAGCTAGGATCACTTCTTGATCAACTTGGCGATCGTTGGCACTTGTTCTCTTCTCGCTCTAAACTCGTAAGCTAGTGCTTAGAGCTTGTTGCAAACACTTTTATAGCCTTTCCCCACCTAAGGCTTTGGTAGTTTTGATACCCGGGAACAGGATTGCTGAGTCCTTTGTGGCCCACAGATTCAACACACACCAGATGCAGGTACCATTGAGAACAATGCAGGAGAGGGTTCCGAACTTCACTGGGAGTTCGATGAAGAGCATGGACCTTACTATGTTTCGTATCCCGACGATCAGTAGTGGTTCTTACTAGGAGGATCTAGGCTTGTGTTTATGGTATCTTTCTCGTTTGGATTTCGTCCGTAGTCGGACCCTCTGTTCTTTGGATGATGTATGCTATTGTATTCATTGTGTGACATGGCGAGTGTAAGCCAACTATCTTTTCTGTTTCATCCCTAAACTTTTACATGTGATGTGCAAAGATACCATACTTGAGATCACTCTAGTATGCGCTTATGTCTCAAAGTCGTTCCTCGACACGTAGGAGACATAGTCGCATACTGGGCATTACAAGTTGGTATTCAGAGCCTTCTCCGACCTAGGAGCCCCCTGATTGATCGAACCGCTGACGGTTGAGTCTAGGCACACACACAAAATGTTTTGAGTCCTATATATATCAGAGAGTAGGATTTCTTTTTACTCCTCATCCCTTCATCGCTCTGGTGAGGAGTCCTGACGTTGTTCTATCTCCTCTGCTCTCAAAATTTCACCAAATTTTTTTTAGGATCACGCGGGTATTGTTTGGATTTTTCCGATATCTTTGTGACGAGATCATTGTTCTCGATGCCTCCTGTCATTTAGAGGTTGTGGCAGTGTCCCGGGAGTTGAGCTCCGAGGTGTTGTCGTCACAAATGTATCGTAGCGGTTCTAGAATACCAGAGGCGGCCGACATCGAAAACTCTTCTATGCATGTCTGGTGGTGAGATAACCCCGACGTCACCCAGTACTTGGGAGATAGTTCGGGAGTATTGCCACAGCTAGTATAGCGGATGCGTTTCGAAGGTCCGAGGTAAACAATTTCCGAGGATGACTGGTTATGTCTTGACGGATGGATACAGCTGGATGTAGGTTTAGAGTTGAGTGCGCGGTGCTTCCCCTGTATCCCCAACACTAGATTGCATAACCGGAAAGCTTCGGGAATTAATAGGTGGGTTTCATGTAGCTCGTAGGTAATCTTCCAGCGAGTGCATGTTATGAGGTTTGGGGTTCAACATTTAGTGAAGAGGTTTCATGGGCGCTGTTCCAATTGGGAGTTGCATCTTCAAGGATCCTTGGCTATGCTGATCTGGGGATTGCAAGACCCTTTGTAACATGTACCTTGGGGCATTCAGCACGAACATGCGGGATGAAACTTCTATTATGTATTTGTTCCATCTGAACCTTATTGTTTAATTTTATCATTTTTTTCTCCCAAGTGGCTTCTCGACAAGATTGTTGTACCATTAAGCTGTGGAATTCATTCGTTCATTTTTATTCGAATGTTCATTGTGAAGACTATATGTTGCAAATATCTAGCCGTTGATTCAGCTTATCTATTTTGCATCAATGGCTAACGGTTGTCATCATCTTCAGGATGGCTCCTAAGAAGGTTCCCAACCCAAACCAAGAGGGTGAAGAAGAGCGTCCTCCTGAACGTCCTCCTTCCCCTCCGCCTTCGTCTGAGGCATGGAGAGCGATTATGCAGGCAACCAACCAGAACACTCAGATGCTCAGGCAAATGATGCAGAATTTTCAAGCCAATCAAGCAAATCAAGGCAATCAAGGGAACCAAGGCCAAGGAAATCTGTTCAATCAACCTCACTTTGCGACACTGAACAAATTCCTGGCAAACCAACCAAAGTCTTTCAGTTACTATGTGGACCTGCTAGATGCTGAAGATTGGATCATAGACATCAAGAAGCACTTTGAATGCAGTAGCGTAAGGCCCGAGGATTATGTCAAGTTTGCCACTTTCCAACTCAAAGATCAGGCTGCTGATTGGTGGCAACAGTACAAAGATTCCAGAGGTGGTCGTGAGATCTCGTGGACCGATTTCTGCCGCGATTTCCGTTCTCATCACATTCCAACCAATGTCATTGAAGGCATGCGTGAGCAATTCCGCAACCTAAAGCAAGGCACCATGTCCATCTATCAATACAATGTCAAGTTCCAAAATCCTGCCCGTTATGCGAAGCAAGACATCCCCGATGCCAAGAGCAAGATATACCAATTCCAAGGTGGTCTGCAAGATGAACTCCAACTTGCTCTCACCTTGTTCGAGCCGGATGAATTTGACCAATTCTACAATATGACTCTCAAGCAAGAGGCAGCTCAGCTCAAGTATGAAGCTTCCAAAAATAGGATAAGAGATGCCGTTCACTCCTCCTCTTCCTCTCAAGTTGTTGCCAAGCAGCAGAAGTTTTGGCTACCGCCTCCTCCAGTGCTTCGTCCTCCAAGCAACAAGTGTGGTCAGAAAGGTCACTATGCAAACAAGTGTACTCAAAGGCGCCTTCCGCCTCCTCCACCTGTCAGCAATGCTATTGTCAAGCACAATCCCAAGCATGCAAGAGTGAACTTGATGAATGTAGCTCAAGCAGAGAATTCTTCCGATGTGATAATTGGTAATCTTCCGGTTAACTCAATTCCTGCTAAAGTCTTGTTTGATTCGGGTGCATCATGCTCTTTCATATCTCACCCTTTTGCAACGAAGCACAATTTTGACACCAAAATTTTGCCAAGGGAGTTATCAATTATTTCTCCAGGAAAACGAATGCATTCTAGCATGTTTGCTCCAAAGATATCTATTCATATGGGTGATTACAGTTTTCTGGTTTCCCAGGTTGTTCTCGGTAACTCGGACATTGATCTTATTCTTGGGATGGATTGGCTCTCAAAGCATGATGCTCTTATTGATTGTGCAAATAAGGAAGTCAATCTAACTCATCCTTCCGAAGACGTGATTATCTTCTCTTCTCGAGATAACACAATCAGGCTATTCTCTCTCAATGACAAGGGCGAGATTAATGCCATTTCTCAGATTCCGGTGGTTTGTGAATATGAGGATGTATTCCCTGAAGAGCTTCCAGGCATGCCCCCAACCGTCCAGTTGAATTCGTCATTGAACTTGAACCCGGTACCGAGCCAGCATGTCGGCGTCCGTACAAGCTTTCACCTAAAGAGTTGAAGGAGCTGAAGAAACAACTCGATGAGCAAGAACGTATGGGTCTAATCAGACCAAGTACTTCTCCTTGGGGCTGTGGTGTTCTATTTGTCAAGAAGAAGGATGGCACGGAAGGCCTTTGCGTTGATTACCGGCCATTGAACAAGAAGACAATAAAGAATAAGTACCCGCTCCCCAACATCAATGAATTGTTCGAGCAGCCCAAAGGAGCCAAGGTTTTCTCGAAGCTCGATCTTCGGATGGGTTACCATCAGATTCATATCCATGAAGAGGATATTCCCAAGACCGCATTCAGAACGAGTTATGGCTCCTATGAATACATGGTCATGTCTTTCGGCCTTGCAAATGCTCCACCCACTTTCTCGCGGATGAAGCATTTCATATTCAACCCCTACACCAATGAATTCGTGCTCGTCTACCTCGATGATATCTTGGTATTCTCCAAGAATAAAGAAGACCACGCCAAGCACCTCCATTTGGTCCTTGACAGGCTCCGTGAGCACCGGTTCTATGCGAAGTTCTCCAAATGTGAATTCTGGATGGATAAAGTCCTCTATCTTGGCCATATTATCTCTGCCGAGGGCATTTCGGTTAACCACGAGAAGGTTGAAGCTATTGTCAACTGGGAACCTCCACAGAATGTCAAACAACTCCGAAGTTTCCTCGGTCTCGCTAGCTATTGCAGAAGGTTCATTGAGAACTTCTCCAAGATTGCCAAGCCTCTTTCCAACCTGTTGCGGAAGAATGTCAAGTACTCGTGGACTCCTGATTGTGATGTGGCATTCAAGACACTCAAAGAGAAGCTCATTTCTGCTCCGGTTCTTACTCCTCCGGATGAGTCAAGCCTTATGAAGTCTTTTGTGATGCTTCATTGCAAGGTCTTGGTGGTGTTCTCATGCAAGACAATAAGATCATAGTATACACTTCTCGTCAACTTAAACCAAATGAGAAGAATTACCCCCACATACGATCTGGAGCTAGCGGCAGTTGTACATGCCTTGATCACGTGGAGACACCTTCTGTTGGGCAGAAAAGTGGACATCTTCACCGATCACAAGAGCTTGAAGTACATCTTCACTCAGCCAAACCTTGACCTTCGCCAGACTCATTGGGTTGAGATGATTCAAGAGTACGATCCAAGCATTGAGTATACTCCTGGCAAGGCCAATGTCATTACAGATGCCTTGAGCAGAAAGGCGTATTGCAATAGTCTCCTTCTCAAACCGTTCCAACTTGAACTTTGTGAATCATTCAGGAAGCTCAACCTCCAAGTTGTTCCGCAAAGATTTCTTGCCAACCTTCAAGTTGCTCCTACCTTGGAAGATCAAATCCGTGAGGCCCAACTCAGTGATGCTATGGTGCAGAAAGTGAAACATGGTATTGCTAAGGGTACTCCCAAGTACAAGTGATATCACATTGATGACAGAGACACTTTTTTTTGAGGACAGGATTATGGTTCCCAAAGGTGATCTCAGAAAGCTCATAATGAACGAAGCACATGACTCACTCCTCTCGATACATCCAAGAAGCTCCAAGATGTACCATGACCTCAAGCAATCATATTGGTGGACTCGCATGAAAAGGGAGATTGCCCAATTCATGAACGAATGTGATGTCTGCAGAAGAGTGAAGGCAGAGCATCAACGTCCAGCCAGACTCCTTCAACCTCTACCTATTCTCGAGTGGAAATTCGATCACATTGAGATGGATTTCGTCACCGGTTTTCCCAAGTCCAAGAAAGGAAATGATGCTATCTTTGTGGTGATTGACAAGCTAACTAAAGTGGCTCATTTTCTTCCAGTCAAAGAATCCATCAACGCAGCTCAGCTGGCAGAGCTGTACACCTCCAGAATTGTCTCTTTGCATGGCATTCCGCAAGTGATCTCCTCAGACCGTGGAAGCTTGTTCACTTCCAAGTTCTGGGATTCTTTTCAGTCAGCCATGGGCACCAAGATTCGCTTCAGCACTGCGTTTCACCCTCAGACTAGTGGTCAAGTCGAAAGAGTGAACCAAATCCTCGAAGATATGCTCAGAGCTTGTGTCATCTCCTTTGGTACGAAATGGGAAGATTGCCTTCCATTTGCCAAATTCTCCTACAACAACAGCTTCCAAGCAAATGCATGCAAAGCTCCGTTTGAAATCCTCTATGGCAGAAAGTGTCGTACCCTGCTCAACTGGTCCGAGACTGGTGAACGTCAACTCCTTGGAAATGATTTGATCTCAGAAGCCGAAGAAATGTGCAAAGTCATACGTGAGAATCCCAAAGCCGTGCAATCGCGTCAAAAGAGCTACTATGACGGCAAGCATCGTGACTTGGCCTTCGACATTGGAGATCATGTCTATCTCCATGTTTCTCCCATGAAGGGCACTCAGAGGTTTGGTATCAAGGGCAAGCTTGCTCCAAGATACATGGGCCGTTTCAAGATTCTTGGCAAGAGAGGCGATCTAGCCTACCAACTCGAGCTTCCCTCCAACTTTGCAAATGTGCACAATGTGTTTCACGTGTCTCAACTCCACAAGTGCTTCAAGACGCCTGAACGCACCATTCCTTTCGAAGAGATTGATCTTCAGCAAGACTTGTCTTATCGTGAGCACCCCGTTGCTATCCTTGAAGAAACTGAGCGCAAGACCCGCAACAAGTCCATCAAATTCTTGAAAGTGAAGTGGTCACACCATACCAACCAAGAAGCTACATGGGAATGAGAAGATCATCTCTGCTCCGAGTATCCCTCCTTCTTTCAGTCCTAGATCTCGGGACGAGATCTTTTGTATTGGAGAAGAGTTTGTAACACCCCATATGTGATACCTTCCATATATGGCAATAAAGAATTTACCATTTGATCCTTGGCCTTTCCTTGGGGGTTCTTGTTCAATTATGCATTCTCATTGTCATTGCATTGTCATTTTGTCTTTCCTTTTGCATTCGTGCATGACTCATCATCATCATTGCATCATGATCATCATGGCACTTTCACTTGTCTTTGTGTTTTCTTCTTTTCCTAGTTTGTTAGATGAGGTCATGTTGATCTTGTTGTGAGGGTGAGTGTAAGCATGCCTTTTCCTAGTACCCGTTTTTCATCTAGCACCACCTTCCCTTCTCTCTCTTTCTCTCTTTCTTTTAATTCTTCAAGTGCCTCTAGCCTCCTCCTTTAATGTTCATCCCCTTCCAACAATTCTTGCCCCATGTCCTAAATGCCTATGCCAGATTTCACCTCTTCTGGAATTGTCTTGGTTAGGTTTTAAAATGGCTCAAGTTTGAATTTAATTCAAACTAGAATTATCTTACTTCCTCTAAAAATGCCCAGGACAATTTTATAAAATAGAGCATTTTCACAGGAGCTTGGGGATATTTTTTGTCAGATCCCTAGCTTCTGGTAATGCCCTAGGCTAGCCTCTTGTGTGCATCATGTTTAATCTTGAAAGAAACTTGAAATGGGGATTGCCTAAACCCTAGCAGTAAGGTAATTCAACTAGGGTAAATTAAAATCTTTTTCAATGAACCCAAAATGCCCCTTGGAAAAGTTCATCATTTTTGGATTGATTAAAAACCTCTGCCAAAAAATGTTGCACACATTTCAAGGACCATTATGGATTTTTGGATTAAATCATATCTTATTTGCATTTGGGCATTTAAATTTTATATATTATCTTAAATGCTCAAATAATCCTAAACTGAAATGTTCCATGTTGGTTATATGCTAAACAGTGGGCATGAGCAGTTTGGTGATTTTTGAAAGTGCCTAAGCATTTTTAGAAAAAGCCACAAAGTTACAAAAGAATTAGATAATAGAAAACTGATGGAATTAAAAGAGAGAGAGAGACTTACCTGGGTTAACTAACCTGTGCAGCCCAGCACTGTTGGCCCAGCCACTTCTGGGGGCCCAGCCCAGCACCGCCTCCTTCAACCTCGTGCCAGAAGGCACGAGGGCGTGTGGCCGGCGCGCGCGCGCGGCCGTGCCTCCACGCAGCTGCCTGCCTGGCCTCCCCTCGCCAGCGCGACGCCGCCAAGGACACGCCGCAAGCGCCTGGAACCTCCCCCCGACCTCTCACTCGCCCCTTCCTCCCTCCCTCGTCTCTCCAGGGCCATGGCCGACGCACCCGTGGGCGCACCGACGGCCGTAGCCGCAGCCACCGCCTCCCCCTCGTCCCCTCGACGTGTCCACGAGCTCCGCCACGGACCCGTGAGTCTACACGCCCACGCACACAAGCTCGGGAGCCTCCTAGCCTCTTCCCCGACCTCGTCTTCAAGCCTTGGCCGACGAGATCCCCTCCGCCGCCCTGCTCTGCTCTGAGCCTCCCCCGAGCCCACGTCGTCGCCTCTGCACTCACCGTGAGCCCCCGAGTAGTTTCCCCCTCTTCCCCGACCTCCCAGCGCTCTCTAGCTATGGCCCCACCTCCGGCCGGAGCTGTGGTCCGCCGGCCATGTCGCCGCCGTAGTCACAGTTGCTGCCGCACGCGTTCAAGCACACCGGCGTGCTCAGCGTTCCTCCAGGAGCCCGTAGCCACTTCTTTTCTTCCCCCGAGCCCCCTAGCGCCGCGCCTGCGCAAGCCCGACCGCTACCGCCGCTGGACCTCGTCGCCGGCCACCTTCCGGCCACCCCAGCCCCCTTCCGATGGCACAAATGGATGCGGGCGAGTCCCAGCTCCACGTAGATGCCCTCCGCCGGCCATTTGGTCGCCGGAGGAGGTTTTCCGACGCCCTCCGCCGTGCTCAGCCTCGCCGGCGGCTAGCCGCCGGTGCTTTTGACCTTTTTGACCGGTGGGCTTGGCCCTTTGACCCGAGGTTTGACCCCCCTGGGTCTATGACATGTGGGGTCCCGCCTCATTAATTAAGCTGGTTTAGCTTAACTATTAGGTTAGTTAGTGAGTCACTGACATGTGGGGCCAGCCCTGACTAATTTTAGTTTAGGGTTTTAATTAAGTATTAATTGTTGTCATTAATCTAATTAGACACTGACATGTGGGCCCCGTGTCTGTTTAGTTTAGTTTAAACTTTTAGTTAAGTGCTGAGAGACTGACCAGTGGGACCCACTGGTCAGGTTTGACCTGGACCATCCCGTTGACCTGCTGACGTCATGATGACGCAGTGCTGACGCAGTAAGTATTTTCTGGAGTTTTAAATAATCTAAATGTTTTATTTATTCAGAAATTAGCCAAAACTTCTAAAAATCATAGAAATCAATCCATAACTCAGATGGAAATAATTTATATATGAAAATTGATCAGAAAAATCCAAAGAATCTGTTTATGGCATTTTCATGCATGTTTGAACAAGTTAAACCTGCTGATCAGGTCAAATCAATTAAATGGCATTTAAATAATCACATATGAAGTTTGAATTTGAACCTTTGGTTCAAACCAACTTCATTTAATTGTGTTGCTAGTTGCATTAGCTCAATAAACATCATATTGCCATGTCATGATCATGCATCATATTGTCGCATCGCATTGATTGTGTTCTTTCTCTGTTTGTCGGTTTTGTCCCCTCTCAGTAGACGACGTTTCGACGATGTGTTTGATGACACCGATGAAGACTCAATGTTATCTTCAGAAGTGCCAGGCAAGCAAAACCCCATTGAGCATTCCGATAAAATCCCACTCTCTCGCTCTTGCTCTCTTTTAATGCATTAGGACAACAACGCTTCAACTGTTACCTGCTGCGGTAGTTGAACCCCTTTCCACTGCATGACCTGTCATTGCCACAGTAAATAGTTGAAACCCACTAGTATGAGTAGGAGTTGTTTGAGCCATGTTCTGCCTACTCTTTCATGCTTTCTGGTTATGCCTGCTATTGCTTAGAGTTGTGTCAGGTCTGATTCATCGGGGATGAATTGGAAGGGTGATGACCATGTCCTACTGTGTGAGAGCTAAGTGTGTGAACACGATTTGGTAAAGGTAGCGATGAGAGGCCATGTAGGAGTACATGGTGGGTTGTCTCATTGCAGCCGTCCTCAGGAACTGAGTTCTGTGTTGGTTGGTCCATGAAACAGCTACTACCACACATTGGGATCCTTAATTGACTCTCTCGACTTATTAATCAACATGATCTCTGTCCAGGAGTTGCAACTAGTTTCTGGTGTTTGTAGTTTACTGGAGGTTGTGCGCAGCGCTGACCCTCGGGGTGGGCTGTGACGCGGCAGGTACGTGGCACGGTGTACCGATTGCCCGTTTGGTGATGCGGGAACCCTGTACACATCGTTTGGGGCCGTCAGCGACACCCCGGCCGGATCTCCCCACGGATGGAACCCAAATAGGCGATAAACCTGGACGAGAGACTTGTGTGGTTAGTCAGGTCGTGGCCGACACCCTCGCTGGGCCTCCGCTTGAAGGTTGCCGAGTACATGTCGTGTAAACGGCGGTAAGTGGTGAGAGCGTGTGTGAAGAAGTACACCCCTGCAGGGTTATATATAATCTATTCGAATAGCCGTGTCCGCGGAAATGGACTTCTGGGTTGCCTCTACAGTTCATAGACAAGTGAAAGTGGATACTCTAAAACACGCAAGATAAGCGTGAGTGCTATGGATGGCCTTCTCGTAGGGAGACGGGAGCGGATCCATAGTGGTGTATTGATTGGTGAATATGTGGACTCGTGTGCGCCACCTCAAAAGAGTTACTTGTAGTCGTAGTTTAGGATAGCCACCGAGTCAAAGCTGGCTTGCTGCAGTCAAACTCCACCTCCCCTTTGTTGATACTGATACATATGTAGATAGATCTGATGTAAGTCTTGCTGAGTACCTTTGTACTCACGTTTGCTTAATTTATGTTTTTGCAGAGAGACTTCAGTCTCGCTAGTGGTTCCGCGTGGACTTCGACGCTTAGCTTTTTACCTCAGCTACGATCTTGTACCCTTGGGAGGGTCTGGTAGTTAGTCAGGCTTCTCAGCCTTTTTCATTTGTAGTTGTCTGTACTCAGACATGTTATGCTTCCGTTGCGTGTATGCTCTGTATGTTGGGTCATGTGACCTCTGTTTGTAATAATGCTATGATGGCTCTTCTGGGCCTTATCTATATGAGTTGTTGAGTTATGTTGTGATGCCATGTTGTACAGCACATACTTGCATGTTATGCGTACGTGTAATGTGTATTGCTATGTGTGGGATCCGACACCTAGTTGTTTACCTTTGGTAGCCTATCTTACAGGGAAATGTCTCCTGGTGCTTCCACTGAGCCTTGGTAGCTTGCTACTGCTCCGGAACACTTAGGCTGGCCGGCATGTGTCCTTCTTCGTTCCTGTGTCTGTCCCTTAGGGGAAATGTCACGCGTTGTTCCTTTAAGTCCTTGTAGCTTGCTACGACTTGGGTTCATACGTTGATGACCGACACGTTCGTTGCTGGGTCATGTATGCCTGTCTCTGTAATTTAGTGCCACTTTTGGTTTATAACTAGTCATGTCGGCCCGGGTTCTCTGTCATATGGATGCTAGCGACACTATCATATACGTGTGCCAAAATGCGCAAACGGTCCCGGGCCAAGTAAGGTGGCACCCGTGGGGATACCGTGCGTGAGGCCGCAAAGTGATATGATGTGTTACAGGCTAGACCTGTGTGACTTAGGATCGGGGTCCTGACAGCTTTGGTATCAGAGCCTGACTGCCTGTAGGATTAGCAAGCCAAACTGGTCGAAGTCGTGTCTAGAAATTCTTTAGTTATATAAGGGAATTTATTGTGGAAGGGAACGTAAGGCTCTTTTTACTCCTTTACCCCATGACCTTCTGATCTGAGTCATCTTCTCCTTTTCTACGGGGATTAAGAACTAGGATTCTCATTCTATTTATCAGGATCACGTTATTGTGGATTCAACCCTCAGTTCAGTTTCTACTACTTCTGTTTGTTCAACTGTTGGTCTCAGAACCTTGACATTATGATGTTAAGTGGATATGCTACCCTTTTGTTTGGATCTCAAATGTATTTTCGAGCATTTGCAGCCGATATGCTATCCGAGTCATCCCTGGTTTCTAAATAGTCTGATGCATTTGCAAACCTTTCCTCCCTGTTTCCGATGTCCTTTAGGCCAGATTAATCACACTAGTCAGTGTGTTGAGGTACTCTGTTACCTCGACACATGTGTTGGAGTTATTATGACCCTAGCTATCTTAGAGGATCAACCAGTAATCCAGCAATGCTCTATATTATCAGTGTGGTGATTCTGGCCATCATTCTCGAAAACATCCTGTGATGCCATTTAGTTAGTAGGCCTTCTATTTCTGGGTTCTTGAACCCAGGATTCTTTCTACCTACTTCATGTTGGTAGTAATTGCTCGTCCCTTTAGAATATTAGTAACTTTGTTATAGTCCTCGAGGTCCGTGGTATATCCTTCTTCCAAATACCATGAACCATCATGGCAGAAGTTCTTCTGAACCAAAAGATCACAACCAGAGTGCTCCTGAGTAGTACTCCATTCATATTGTGACTCTGCCAATTCTATTTTCTGCATGGGTTATCCGGAAGAAATATGTTGAACTCGTTCGACATGTTAATCTATGCATCCACAACTCAGAAGTTATATGTTCCTTGAGTTGTCCCCTTTTAATTGTATTACGACCCTCGTCTATCAGTTGATAGTCAGGAGTAGTTGTGCACTCATGTTCATCGATGCCTTTTACTCTTGTGGTCTGTCAAGCCATCCTATTCCGGAATGACTAGGAGAAACAAACTCCAATACCTTATCCATATCCAGGATTTGGTCAAAGAAGCTGTACTTCGCAGATGAAGAATGCTAATGCAGCTTCTAAACTGTTCTATCCTGGAGTATTACCATCTTTATGTCAAGAATGTCATGGGAATTGCACATCATCCTATGAACTCTTGATACAGTAATATTTCTTACCATCATCGTTCATTCCTCGGTCTCTGTGTTGTTGTAACCGGAATACTGACAAGTGAATCATGATGTGTGAAATCAATACTCCTAGCAACTTTGTTGCTTGGTAGTTAAAGGACAACAACCTCATCCTTAGCGAGTTGATTATTGAATCATCACCCTAAGGTTGATCGTGCTACCTAGTCCACTTCCCTGGTGCACTCCTTGATTGATGAGTTAGGATTGTGTTAAGTCCTTGCTCATTTGATCATATCGTCTTGCTCTGAAAGGCAAGATTGTTCTCGAGCTTAGTAACATATCGGTGGTTCGTAATTTCCGAACATCTTCTCGGAAGTATTACCAGGTTGTTCCATGGCCGCTATGTTGAGTTCGTGATCAAGCTGGTTCCTTATAAACCACCACTTCTCCAAGAATCTATGAAGGATACCCTGAGCTAGCCGGTTAAGCTAAACAACAACTTGGAGAGTTGGAAGATAAAAGCTTAACCCACATAGCTCACTCCAAAGGGATATCTTGTGTGTGTATTGAAGATAGATGACATCTTCATCAATTGGTCCCTGTGATCAGTTGTTGGACCTATTGTCATATCAAAACTTTGATTTGAGTATGGGCTATCATCAAATCAAACCAGAACCAACGATGTTCATAATATTGTCTTACTCGTGGTTGATCCCTCGAGCATACACCATTACATCTATTGGTCTGACCAATACTATCACTTGTTCACATAATTATGGAATTCCATCTCCATGGAAACCTGGATGAATTGTTGTTGAGCCCATCAGCAATACTGTTATCTTTTCCATGATTTTGTAGGACATTAAGCTAGTGTTGGAAACTTTGTAAGCATTATCTTCATGTCTCGCTCATGAGGTATATGCTGGATGAGAGGAGAAACTTTCCCTAATTCATGTGTAATTGATGTAAGTTGCCACCGTGAGTTTGAGAAAGTTGTTTTGCTTCCTGTGGAATCATCCCAAGTCAGTCATGCATACGTGCGAAGTATTCTGTGGTTTGGAGACTTGCAACCTTCACTCTATATGTATCCCTAGCACACCAAGCCACTGATTGATTTGTTCAAGGAGAAGGAGTTCCTTCTTAAGAGCTAACCCGGGCTTAATCAAGGACTTCGATATCCTCGATGATGGTTTCCCAACCTGAAACTCGGTAGTGTTTTATCATAAGACTGCTATGTGGTCATGCTTGTCTTGGACAACGTGTTCACAGGTTTGTAGCAGAACTAGCTCATGTTTTGGAGCTTGCTATCGTAGTTCATTCCCGAGAATCTCGCAACGTCGTCTCGACGAATTGTGTTGCAAACTTTCATTTTTCCTTCTAGACTAGATGAGTCTGGAATATTCTGACACCAACCAGAACTGAATCTCAGGCAGATATGATGGTTGGAGCATTTCCCAAGATCTATAATAATGGTCTCTCGATAACCGGTAAGGTGGATGTCGTGGCCAACACACCTAGCCGGAAGACCTATTGTTGTAGTATCTCGATTGAAGAAATTGGCCACCTCCCCATAAGGATTTCGTAGAATTTACTCCCTAGTTGTTCCTTATGGATTCTTGTGCTTCTGAAGTCCGACCTTTACTTGATGTTCACGATACCAAACATATCTACGAATGGTTTACGCTAGCACGTCAAGGAGAACAATAGAAGCGGAGTGCTAAATGTCTCTCGATCGATCATCCAGATTTTGCCCTTGACTCCGTTAAGGTGAAATCTGAGAAAGTGTTATCTTCCTTTGCATCTGCATCCTCCATTACCGTTCATCATGGTAGTATGTGGTGTTGCCAGGATCCTTGACACGGATACTGGTAAAACCTTGATGAATATGGGAATGCTCAAGTTCTTGAGAGCACGCGCAAGCACTAGGTGTTGTCACCGGCACTAACCGGGATTGCTCCCAGTGTTCCTGGTTATGCTATAACCTCTCAAAGAGTAGATTTACTCTCTACTGTTGGGATTTATCCCAGTTACCAGAATCATTCCCAGCATTTGCATTTGTTCCCAACTTGCACCGCCAATGTGCCACTTGCCGTGGGTCCCATCCATTGCCGATGATAACCTAAATCATCCGTTGTGTTGTCTTCAACAAGGTAGTCCCCCCTCATCTATTATAGATGGAGTATGTCGTTCTCTCGAACTCCTTCAAACTATCTACTTTGTTTGCCTCAGGCTGGTATAGGGAATTTCAATGATCTCTATATCAAAAGTAATTCTTTTTGCCACTTAAGGGAATAACTCTACGAGTCACCTTCTCTAAAGGTGCCCCGTCTTGTGGTATCGTTACCATCACCTTAGGTGTGGAATTATTGCCGTCAAGTGAATCTTCATCGTTTGTTTCACTCCATTCCTTTGGATGTGTGTCCCGTGTCTCAGCTCAAGAGATGTTTCGACGTCTCAATCCATGAGTTGATCTTGAATTGCTCGATCTTCGAGAAGATCAAATCCTGTAGAACTCACGTTCTTTTGTTATCGTGTTGCATGAAGTTTTGAAATCAAAGATGCCAAGATCTACAGGATGCAATGAATCAACATTTTCGAGGAGGGAACCGGGATCGAGAAGATTGTGTTAGATATTGTCCCCTCTGATTTCTTATCTCACGTCCTGAATCTCGGGACGAGATTCTTGTTTAGTAGGGGTGAGTTGTCACATCCCTAGCTTCTGGTAATGCCCTAGGCTAGCCTCTTGTGTGCATCATGTTTAATCTTGAAAGAAACTTGAAATGGGGATTGCCTAAACCCTAGCAGTAAGGTAATTTAACTAGGGTAAATTAAAATCTTTTTCAATGAACCCAAAATGCCCCATGGAAAAGTTCATCATTTTTGGATTGATTAAAAACCTCTGCCAAAAATGCTGCACACATTTCTAGGACCATTCTAGATTTTTGGATTAAATCATATCTTATTTGCATTTGGGCATTTAAATTTTATATATTATCTTAAATGCTCAAATAATCCTAAACTTAAATGTTCCATGTTAGTTATATGCTAAACAGTGGGCATGAGCAGTTTGGTGATTTTTGAAAGTGCCTAAGCATTTTTAGAAAAAGCCACAAAGTTACAAAAGAATTAGATAATAGAAAACAGATGGAATTAAAAGAGAGAGAGAGAGACTTACCTGGGCTAACTAACCTGTGCAGCCCAGCACTGTTGGCCCAGCCACTTCTGGGGGCCCAGCCCAGCACCGCCTCCTTCAACCTCGTGCCAGAAGGCACGAGGGCGTGCGGCCGGCGCGCGCGCGCGGCCGTGCCTCCACGCAGCTGCCTGCCTGGCCTCCCCTCGCCAGCGCGACGCCGCCAAGGACACGCCGCAAGCGCCTGGAACCTCCCCCTGACCTCTCACTCGCCCCTTCCTCCCTCCCTCGTCTCTCCAGGGCCATGGCCGACGCGCCCGTGGGCGCACCGACGGCCGTAGCCGCAGCCACCGCCTCCCCCTCGTCCCCTCGACGTGTCCACGAGCTCCGCCACGGACCCGTGAGTCTACACGCCCACGCACACAAGCTCGGGAGCCTCCTAGCCTCTTCCCTGACCTCGTCTTCAAGCCTTGGCCGACGAGATCCCCTCCGTCGCCCTGCTCTGCTCCGAGCCTCCCCCGAGCCCACGTCGTCGCCTCAGCACTCACCGTGAGCCCCCGAGCAGTTTCCCCCTCTTCCCCGACCTCCCCACGCTCTCTAGCTACGGCCCCACCTCCGGCCGGAGCTGTGGTCCGCCGGCCATGTCGCCGCCGTAGTCACAGTTGCTACCGCACGCGTCCAAGCACACCGGCGTGCTCAGCGTTCCTCCAGGAGCCCGTAGCCACTTCTTTTCTTCCCCCGAGCCCCCTAGCGCCGCGCCCGCGCAAGCCCGACCACTGCCGCCGCTGGACCTCGTCGCCGGCCACCTTCCGGCCACCCCAGCCCCCTTCCGATGGCACAAATGGATGCGGGCGAGTCCCAGCTCCACGTGCTCATTTGGTCGCCGGAGGAGGTTTTCCGACGCCCTCCGCCGTGCTCAGCCTCGCCGGCGGCTAGCCGCCGGCGCTTTTGACGTTTTTAACCGGTGGGCTTGGCCCTTTGACCCGAGGTTTGACCCCCCTGGGTCTATGACATGTGGGGTCCCACCCCGTTAATTAACCTGGTTTAGCTTAACTATTAGGTTAGTTAGTGAGTCACTGACATGTGGGGCCAGCCCTGACTAATTTTAGTTTAGGGTTTTAATTAAGTATTAATTGCTGTCATTAATCTAATTAGACACTGACATGTGGGCCCCGTGTCTGTTTAGTTTAGTTTAAACTTTTAGTTAAGTGCTGAGAGACTTACCAGTGGGACCCACTGGTCAGGTTTGACCTGGACCATCCCGTTGACCTGCTGACGTCATGATGACGCAGTGCTGACGCAGTAAGTATTTTCTGGAGTTTTAAATAATCTAAATGTTTTATTTATTCAGAAATTAGCCAAAACTTCTAAAAATCATAGAAATTAATCCATAACTCAGATGGAAATAATTTATATATGAAAATTGATCAGAAAAATCCAAAGAATCTGTTTATGGCATTTTCATGCATGTTTGAACAAGTTAAACCTGCTGATCAGGTCAAATCAATTAAATGGCATTTAAATAATCACATATGAAGTTTGAATTTGAACCTTTGGTTCAAACCAACTTCATTTAATTGTGTTGCTAGTTGCATTAGCTCAATAAACATCATATTGCCATGTCATGATCATGCATCATATTGTCGCATTGCATTGATTGTGTTCTTTCTCTGTTTGTCGGTTTTGTCCCCTCTCAGTAGACGACGTTTCGACGATGAGTTCGATGACACCGATGAAGACTCAATGTTATCTTCAGAAGTGCCAGGCAAGCAAAACCCCATTGAGCATTCCGATACAATCCCACTCTCTCGCTCTTGCTCTCTTTTAATGCATTAGGACAACAACGCTTCAACTGTTACATGCTGCGGTAGTTGAACCCCTTTCCACTGCATGACCTGTCATTCCCACAGTAAATAGTTGAAACCCACTAGTATGAGTAGGAGTTGTTTGAGCCATGTTGTGCCTACTCTTTCATGCTTTCTGGTTATGCCTCCTATTGCTTAGAGTTGTGTCAGGTCTGATTCATCGGGGATGAATTGGAAGGGTGATGAACATGTCCTACTGTGTGAGAGCTAAGTGTGTGAACACGATTTGGTAAAGGTAGCGATGAGAGGCCATGTAGGAGTACATGGTGGGTTGTCTCATTGCAGCCGTCCTCAGGAACTGAGTTCTGTGTTGGTTGGTCGATGAAACAGCTACTACCACACATTGGGATCCTTAATTGACTCTCTCGACTTATTAATCAACATGATCTCTGTCCAGGAGTTGCAACTAGTTTCTGGTGTTTGTAGTTTACTGGAGGTCGTGCGCAGCGCTGACCCTCGGGGTGGGCTGTGACGCGGCAGGTACGTGGCACGGTGTACCGATTGCCCGTTTGGTGATGCGGGAACCCTGTACACATCGTTTGGGGCCGTCAGCGACACCCCGGCCGGATCTCCCCACGGATGGAACCCAAATAGGCGATAAACCTGGACGAGAGACTTGTGTGGTTAGTCAGGTCGTGGCCGACACCCTCGCTGGGCCTCCGCTTGAAGGTTGCCGAGTACATGTCGTGTAAACGGCGGTAAGTGGTGAGAGCGTGTGTGAAGAAGTACACCCCTGCAGGGTTATATATAATCTATTCGAATAGCCGTGTCCGCGGAAATGGACTTCTGGGTTGCCTCTACAGTTCATAGACAAGTGAAAGTGGATACTCTAAAACACACAAGATAAGCGTGAGTGCTATGGATGGCCTTCTCGTAGGGAGACGGGAGCGGATCCATAGTGGTGTATTGATTGGTGAATATGTGGACTCGTGTGCGCCACCTCAAAAGAGTTACTTGTAGTCGTAGTTTAGGATAGCCACCGAGTCAAAGCTGGCTTGCTGCAGTCAAACTCCACCTCCCCTTTGTTGATACTGATGCATATGTAGATAGATCTGATGTAAGTATTGCTGAGTACCTTTGTACTCACGTTTGCTTAATTTATGTTTTTGCAGAGAGACTTCAGTCTCGCTAGTGGTTCCGCGTGGACTTCGACGTTTAGCTTGTTACCTCAGCTACGATCTTGTACCCTTGGGAGGGTCTGGTAGTTAGTCAGGCTTCTCAGCCTTTTTCATTTGTAGTTGTCTGTACTCAGACAAGTTATGCTTCCGTTGCCTGTATGCTCTGTATGTTGGGTCGTGTGACCTCTGTTTGTAATAATGCTATGATGGCTCTTCTGGGCCTTATCTATATGAGTTGTTGAGTTATGTTGTGATGCCATGTTGTACAGCACATACTTGCATGTTATGCGTACGTGTAATGTGTATTGCTATGTTTGGGATCCGACACCTAGTTGTTTACCTTTGGTAGCCTATCTTACAGGGAAATGTCTCCTGGTGCTTCCACTGAGCCTTGGTAGCTTGCTACTGCTCCGGAACACTTAGGCTGGCCGGCATGTGTCCTTCTTCGTTCCTGTGTCTGTCCCTTAGGGGAAATGTCACGCGTTGTTCCTTTAAGTCCTTGTAGCTTGCTACGGCTTGGGTTCATACGTTGATGACCGACACGTTCGTTGCTGGGTCATGTATGCCTGTCTCTGTAATTTAGTGCCACTTCTGGTTTATAACTAGTCATGTCGGCCCGGGTTCTCTGTCATATGGATGCTAGCGACACTATCATATACGTGTGCCAAAATGCGCAAACGGTCCCGGGCCAGGTAAGGTGGCACCCGTGGGGATACCGTGCGTGAGGCCGCAAAGTGATATGATGTGTTACAGGCTAGATCTGTGTGACTTAGGATCGGGGTCCTGACATTTTTATATTTACCAAATTCCTCTCCTATGTCCCTGAGCTTTTTATTTTGTTTTTTCTATCTGAAGAAAAAGAAAAGGAAAAGGGCAGAAGAAATAGCGCAGCCAGGAGCAGCCCCGCAGTCGCAGCCACCTGGGCCAGTCGACGCCCGCGACCCCGCCAGTTTTCCCCCGCGGCCCTCCAACGCAGCAGCTCTGTGTCCTCCCTCTCGCCCGGGCCCACTTGCCAGCGACTCCCCCCCAAACGGCCACCTGCTCCGTCTCCCTCCGTCCTCCTCGCTTCAGAGATAGAGCAGAGCCGCGCCATCGTTCCGTGAACTCACGGACGTCGAGGCCGCGACACTCGCGCCCCTATAAAGCCGCAGCGCACGTGCCTCCTAGGGTTTACCCCTCTCCTCCTTCCTCCCTCCGCGCCGCCGCATCTCCAAGCATCCTCCGCACACGTCGCACGGAAATGCCATGGCCGGCCCAAGCAGGAGCTCATCGCCGGCGTAGCTCACCCTGCCTTCCTCCTCGACGTCCTCCGGCCCCGCAACGCTGCCCCGGATCCGTTCAGACGCAAGGCCGAGCCCAAGGACTCCTTCCATGACGTCCCCTTCGTCATCTTCTTCTCGGGCAGCAAGCTCGCCGGACTTCCTCGCCTCGTCGCCGTCGTGCTGCTGCATCCTCGACCTCTTCTTCTTGTCACAGGTATACTAGGTATACCCAGCCCCCTCCCTGCTCCTTCCCATCATCCTTACTGCACCAGAGTCATGGATATTGTTGAACCAGCGCCGCGCTGCCCGTGCTCCGACGAATCTCTGAAACTTCATAAAGCACCTGCAGCTGCACACACGACCGCGTCACTTGCATCCCGGACGCCCCGCGTCACCTGTAGCCACGCACGCATGCAGCGCTCGCAGCTCGCCTCGCTCCTCGCGGTGCCTCACCGCGCCCCGCTGAACCCCGTCGCCATGGCCGGAGCATCAAGCTCACCGCGCCCCATCTAGCGAGCCCAAGCACGCGCGCGTCCTACAACCGTTTCCTTCTCAGGTTTTCGTGCGCCCGACGGTGTTTAGTTGCACCTGTGGCTGCCATTATCCTCGCCGTCGTTCACCGGCAAGTCGCCGTGCATTTCCGTGCTACTTCCAATGCATGAGCCCGCGTGTATCCCAGCTAGTCAGCGCCCACGCATGCCACCCGAGGGAGCCTGGGTTCGAATCCAGCGCCCTCTCTTTTCGTTTTTAGTTTTATTTCTGTTTCGCAGGTGTAGAGCGTTTATCTAGCATGCTGCCTCTAGTCTATCAGCCGCATGTAGCCTAGCGTAGTGGTTCAACCTCTTCCCCTTTAACCTGCAGACCCAGGTTCGAGTTCCACCCAGGGCAAGTGGTTTAAGCTCCAATTTTTGCACCTTGGCCCTATGACAGCTGGGTCCCATGTGTCATCCTCACTGAGCACTGACCCTTCTCCCACACCCGCAGGCGCCACCTCAGCAGCCATGGACCCACTAGTCACCAACTAGGGCTAGACCAGGCTGTGTCTGTTAGCCCTTTTTCTTTTCTGTTTTTGTTTTTAATTTCTTTTTCTGCATTTTATTTTACATATTCATATCTTTAAATATATGCATCTGTTGAGAATGCTTTATATATGAAAACTGCCTAGTTTTTAGTGTAGAATATTTATATGCAATTTGTTGCCATGTTAACAACATTTAAATTGATGTTAGGATTATTTGGAGTTTTAAATATGCTCAAACTTGTTATATTCATAACTAATTAACCACAACTCCAAATTTGACAAACTTTATATGTATTTGGGGTGGGAAAATGTGTAGAATAAGATGGTGCTGTTACTTTGGATGGTTAACAACTTTAATATATGACTTTCTCAGATCTGTCCTGTATGTGTTATTATGATCATGGGAGTTTTGCACCTTGGCCCTATGACAGCTGGGTCCCATGTGTCATCCTCACTGAGCACTGACCCTTCTCCCACACCCGCAGGCGCCACCTCAGCAGCCCTGGACCCACTAGTCACCAACTAGGGCTAGACCAGGCTGTGTCTGTTAGCCCTTTTTCTTTTCTGTTTTTGTTTTTAATTTCTTTTTCTGCATTTTCTTTTACATATTCATATCTTTAAATATATGCATCTGTTGAGAATGCTTTATATATGAAAACTGCCTAGTTTTTAGTGTAGAATATTTATATGCAATTTGTTGCCATGTTAACAACATTTAAATTGATGTTAGGATTATTTGGAGTTTTAAATATGCTCAAACTTGTTATATTCATAACTAATTAACCACAACTCCAAATTTGACAAACTTTATATGTATTTGGGGTGGGAAAATGTGTAGAATAAGATGGTGCTGTTACTTTGGATGGTTAACAACTTTAATATATGACTTTCTCAGATCTGTCATGTATGTGTTATTATGATCATGGGAGTTTCCGGAAATTGTTGTTTGTTCTTTCCAGCCCATTTAAAATGCTAGCATGTTGTTGTCAATCCTAGTTGCACCCCTTGACATGTTAAGCAACTTATAAAACTTGTTGTGAGCTTGCTTAATTCAACTACATAACCACTTGTGGCCATGTTAGTTCTTGTTGTCCCTTTTGCATGTGTTCCTACTTGCTTGTGAACTTGTTCATTGCCATGTCACATGTGCACCCATCATGTTCATTTGAGATGCATCATATCCTACCCATATTCATATGCATCATGTCTTGCATCATGTGTTTGAGCATTGCATGATGATTGATTATTGTTCCGGTGTTTGCATTGTTGTGTTGGCTAGATCCCGGTGACGATTCAGAGTTTGAGGTTCCTATCGAGACTGAGTTTGAGGAGCAAGGTTACGATCCCTCCGTGGACTTAACAGGCAAGATGACCATTCCCCGATATCACCTCTATCTTTGCCTATGCTAGTTGTCTCGTTCTTTTAGATATGCCTCGATGCCTAGTCCTGTTTGTCAGCCTCCTATTGTTGCCATGAAACACTCTAACCGCCTTCCTAGCAAATCGTTGATTAGCTAAGTACGCTTCGCTCAGCCCCTCTTATAGCGTTGTTAGTTGCAGGTGAAGCTTGAAGATTTGCTCCACTTCCGGACTTGTTGTTGGGATAACACAATATATATACCTGTTATAAACTAATGCACCTATATATTGGTAATGGGTGGAAGGCTAGGCCTTCTACTTGGTGTTTTGTTCCACTCATGCCACCTTAGGAACCGATAAACCGGTGTTGTATTCCTTGATTTTGCGTTCCTAACACGGTTGGGGTTTATGGGCCCCCTTGATAATTTGCTCTATTTAAAGCTTTTCCAGCAAGGCCCAACATTGGTTTTACATTTGCCTAATAACTAAAAAACTTGCATAGGGCGTTGCAAACCCGAGTTCTTAATTAACAACCCGGGCCAGTGCTCCTCATGAGTGTTGGTCCAAACTGGGGGTCCTGTAGGGCCACCTTGGGGAAACCCGAGGTATCTGGTATTACCTGTAGCGTCGCCCATCCGGTCGTGGCCTGAGACGAGATACGCGCGGCTACTATCAGTGTGTCAGCACGCCGGGAGGTCTTACTGGATTAGTTTTACCTTTGTCGAAATATCTTGAGCACGGGATTCGGAGAATACTCGGGTCTTCCCACTTTGGAGTTGCGACTCCATGGATCGTGAGCTTGTGGTGGGCTAAGTTGGGACACCCCTGCAGGGTTTGATCTTTCGAAAGCTATGCCTGCGGTTATGTGGCAGATGGGAATTTATTAATATCCGGTTGTAGATAACTTGACACCTTATCCTTAAGAATACACTACCTGTGTGAGTAACCATGATGGTCTCTTTCCGAAGGGCTTCGGGAAGTGAACACGTTGGGGTTATGATTGATCGTGAGTAGCTAGGATCACTTCTTGATCAACTTGGCGATCGTTGGCACTTGTTCTCTTCTTGCTCTAAACTCATAAGCTAGAGCTTAGTGCTTGTTGCAAACACTTTTATAGCCTTTCCCCACCTAAGGCTTGGGTAGTTTTGATACCCGGGAACGGGATTGCTGAGTCCTTTGTGGCTCACAGATTCAACACACACCAGATGCAGGTACCGCTGAGAACAATGCAGGAGAGGGTTCAGAATTTCACTGGGAGTTCGATGAAGAGCGTGGACGTTACTATGTTTCTTATCCGGACGATCAGTAGTGGTTCTTACTAGGAGGATCCGAGATTGTGTTTATGGTATCTTTCTCATTTGCATTTCGTCCGTAGTCGGACCCTGTGTTCTTTGGATGATGTATGCTATTGTATTCATTGTGTGACGTGGCGAGTGTAAGCCAACTATCTTTTCTATTTCATCCCTGAACTTTTACATGTGATATGCAAAGATACCATACTTGAGATCATTCTAGTATGCGCTTATGTCTCTAAGTCATGCCACGACACATAGGAGACATAGTCGCATACTGGGCATTACATATACGGTCACTGTGTCAACGTATAGCTCCGTATATTCTTTAGTTGACCGGTCAACTAGTCCACATGCTGCCTTGTCAGCTCGTGTTCTGTATCTTCATGTGCTGGCCCATGTGGCAGTGGATGAAAATAAGTAAACTAGAGGCCCATCTGACACGCGGTGAAGTAAGCAAAGTTGAAACCACTCGGGTAGCACCCCGTACGCTAGTAAATTGAGGGCGCATTGAGGACTGAGGCAATAAAAAAACACTTGTATGGGAGAGTGAGAGGCTGGTGTAGTTGGTTTGATTGATTTGTTTATACATGTGGGTCTGTGTGCACAGCGGTGCCAACTCTCTCACATCGCGAGAGCGGTGCCAAAATATCTTGATTTGACATCGATGCGTATTATGTGGCATACTTTTGCGAAATATGGCATCGGCCACATAGTGGAAGGCAACAAATGCCCAAACTCTTCACGTACTCCTAGGTAAATGAGAGGAGAGAGAGAGAGAGGGAGAGAGAGAGAGAGAGAGAAAATATCACTAGCCAGCCAACCCTATCGTATGAGCGGATGATATTGGTACCTCTTGATGACACGACAATCTTATACATCCAGCTGCTCTAATATGTTCTCTTCTTTTGCAGATAAAAAAAGACCCAAAAGTGCAAAATGTGCTGCACTATAACAATCTCATCGAATGCCTTGATCTCCATCTTACAAAAATTGATTTGATCGTCTATTGAGGCAGCACATCTGAGATTAAATTGGGCAGGTTCTTTGTTCTAGAGGCAAGTGTGCTCAAGGTAATGAGGTTTGGCATTCTCTGGTGCAACAATGAATGGCGTGCTGATCACCGCAAGGGTCTAAGCCTAAATTACAAAGTCTCCGCAGAAGCTGAATTTGTTTGTGAAACATCAAGTGGCCAGAGACTCAAAAAGTTATTTGCCCATTAGTGACTTGTCAGGGCGGTGGATTTTAGTTTGTACGATAATGCTGCATCCACCTAAAGTAATGAAAGTTCTTACGTAAACTTCCTAGTAATTCCTTCTTCGTAGGTGCAGCATTACTCCTAACATTTGTAATATAAGTTTGAAACTTGTAATATTGCCGTGTCATATTCATGCGTTTTCAAAATCCCGCGAATCAAATAGGTCCTGAGTTAGTGATGATGTTGTGCCTGCCATCTTTCACCAATAGCCGTCGGATCTAGATCTGACGCAGACAAACCAAATTTCTCCAGTTTTGCAAAAAGATGCCCGCACTTGTTCGCTATTTACAAACAACTCCTTGTCTCTCACAATCAGCCTTATCTCCTCCCCACCACATCTAGAAGGCCATGGCAAAATCTGGCGCGATGGCCGCTGCCGGCGCCGTCCACCCCCCAATCTTGGTGTTCCGTGCAATGCACGTGCATCTACGCACGGGAAAGTATGTCGAACACAGCTAGTTGTAAGCATGCTAGGTCTACAGCCATGATGATAGTGACTGCAAACGGTGAGGCTGACTATGGTATAACGAACACGGCGCCTATACTCAGGTGTCATCTCCGGCGTACGGTCTTGTCACTTCACTGTGAGGAGCAGCACATAATAATTTGACCAACGGGTAGTACAGTGCTACTACATTGGTAGTACTACTACTAGTAGTACTAGCACCACCGTCTGGATTTAGTAGTACTACTACATCCATCTGGATTTAGTATTTGACTAGCAATATCTAGTAATGCATGTCACAAAAAATGTACTACTCCCTCTGTAAATAAATACATGGTGTATTGTTTTATTCCTATCGGCGATATAACTTAATAGGATTACATGCAATTAACTAACCACTGCATGTGATGTTTGGTAGTCTCAAGTCATTGAAAGCATGCACGGGCACGGAGGGGGACACAGCTTCATTGACTTATTGCACCTGCCTTTGGTAGTATGCCACGTGGGCCCAACGGGTGGCTAGCCAACCTGGCATACAGCCAAAGGCAGGTGCAGTAGAGGGGCAAGGAGTAGATGGCGAACACGCACGTGAATTCAACGTAGTCTGCACTTCTCATATAAAGGATCCCGCCAGTCCAATCTACGAAATTCTACGCACCTACGCACCCAAGGGCAAGAGTGATCACTCCAATCGCAAGATCAGTTGACTAGAAGCTAGACCCATGGAGGCGATGAGCGTGAGCATCAACCGACTGTGCTAGATGGTCCATGACGCCAGCCTGCGGCCCGGCACTGAGGAACATTTCCAGGTAGTGCTTGAGGCCGCTAGGGCGAGGGGCCGCTTGGATGACAGCTTCGTCTCCTTGTTCGACGAGGTCCTCGTCAGCTTCGTCGACAAGTTCACCGTTGTCAAGAAGCTCACGGACGACCTTGACGTACGCCTCCAGGCCATGCGCCCAGGCTCTGCGATGCCTGCCACCCTCAACGGCCTCTATGGTGACAACCTCTTCGACGCACTGGTGGCCCTGCGACTGCCCGCCGTCACACCGGAGAATGTCCACCTCGAGGTCGCGCTCGCCGCGCAGCGCCTAGCGCAGCAAGACTCCGTCGACATAATCACCCACGTCTACACGCAAATCGTCCACAAGGACTACTACATGCAAGAGGAGGACGATAGGACGCTGGCCTTCTTGGACCGCAGGGCAACCTTGGACGGCATTGTTTAGAAGCACATTGAGCTTGCCGCCAACACCGCTGCTCCTCACACGTCGGTTGGTGACCCGGTGCACTAGGCCGTGAGGATGTCGTTGACGGATCCGTGTGTATCTTTATCTTTCTGTCAAATCCATGTACTAGTAGTATATGTTACTACTATTAATTATCTTACCTTTCGCATCAGCTTCATAATTTTCCTACGTACTCCATGCATGAACCGCGCCGGAGCCAAACTTCTCATTACTCTAGGGAAAATCGTTATTTCTATCTATCAGTCATGCCATGGAGTAGAACCAAATTTTAAAAGTTACAAGTTCAAAAGGAAAAGCCTGACGTGTTCGCGTCGCATCCCCACACGGTTGGTCCGGCATGCCGCTCAAGGGGGAATGCGTGCTGTGTTGCATTTTCACTTACAAGTGGGACTACAGTTGAGCAAACCGACTATAAGCAAAGCCCCACCCCGCCCACCGCGCGATGGCTGAGAAAACAGGAGGGAGAAGAGATGGTTGTAGCACGGATTCAAACAAAATTGGTGTCGGATGGGACTCGTGTGGGTGGCATGTGCCGTACTGCTAGACATGAATGCTAGTTACGTAGAACATGCCACCCACACGAGTCTAGCATTCCAGGTGCTGGTTACGTAGAACATTCCAGGTGCTGGTTACGTAGAACAAATTTCCTGGAATCTCTCTTCTCAGCCAGCCAGCAGACGCACAGAGACCATCATATGATTGCTCATATGCGGTCCCACATGTCAGTGAAAACGCAAGAGGACCCACTAAACCTGCTCATCTTTCACCTCGACGTGCTGGTGATGAAAAGCAAATCTAATAAAGATCTTCGGTGGCCGCTTTTGGAGTTACTCAATAGTAGTAAGATTCTATTTATAGTTTAACCCAAGATGCACATCACGTGGCTTCAACTACCACTCTATTTTCTTACATGACACGACCTGGATGCTGGATGTCCCACGTGTCGGCAAAAGGAGGAAGAACTCGACCAAATCTTCGGTTGTGCTCTCGGATTAGACTAGTTGTGCTAACTTAAAATTTTATTGTGTAGAATGGATGCAAGTTTTGGTATTGGGAAGAAGAGTACAATGATATATTGATAGAGCGTAATTTAGTAGATGTTCTAGCACTTTTAGCTAGCATAGAGGCTAGAGGTGAGACTAGTGCACTTGTTGATAAAATAGAGGCTAGACACGTCTACTTCTTTACACTCGAATAAGAAAGAAGCACACAGGATCGAGCCTAAGCAGATTAACAATGAATGTATCAAGAAGGCACTAATAGAACTTACAGGAGCAGTTATGGAAGTTGGATATCTTCTAAAATGCATTCTTGTGGTTCTTGTTTTTCTAGTAAAAAATTTGGTGATGTATTTCTATGTACCAAAAAAATCAATGATGACAAAATGATATGTGTTTGCAAAGAAAAATGTACGCGGCCGGGATGCATCCGCGCGTTCGGCGCACGGCAAAACGAAGGTTCGTTTGGGGTTGTGTGTTTGAGTTGGCCTTAAAAGTGGGACCGCAGTTGAGGAAACCGACTATCGGAAAACCCCCACCTCGCCCGCCGCACGATGGCTGAGTTAGAGAAATGACGAGGTTGAAGAGATTGCTATAGCACGGACTCCAACAAATATGGTGTCAGATGGAAGTCGTGCTAGTGGCGTGTGCCATACTCCTGGACGTCAATGCTTGTTCTGGCCCATGCCACCCTACTACTCCTACTACTTATAGTAGTAGTATCAAGGATTCGAGGTGCTGGTTACGTACAACAAACACATTAACATATGGCCCACCTCACATTGTGGCCAAATTTCCTGGAGTCTGTGCTAGGTTAAAAAGTGTTCTTTGTGAGGATGGGTGGCTGGTCTCAAGTTTAAAACTTGTTGTATTACGTACGTAGACGTAGAGATAGTGCAGCATGTGAAGCTTGTACAAATAGTGTACTATTGTTGATTGGCCTCATCCGATAACCTGTTGCAATGCACGTACAATTATGTATCAGAAAATATATTTTTTCCTCGTCGCAGCACCCACTCAGAGAAGCGACTCGAAAGCCATTCATAAATTTAGTAAGTTTATCACAGGCATATCATTTTATTACCTACAATAGGTCATCAACCCACAATGACAACGAGGATACATTATAAATACTAAAGTTTTCATCACACAACAAATAACAAGCAATGAAATGAACTTCAACTCAACCAATCCTCAGCGTTGGAAACGCTTGCTTTGAACCACAAGTGATTCTCTGGGAAGGGCCAGCTAGTATTCAGAACCAATCCTCGGCGTTCAAGACCAACGCAGGACTGATCATCCAGGCTGAAGCGGCCTACTATATCACAACCAGGGTAGGGAGCCACCGCAATGTTCGACGTATAGATACTGTTGCTTCTCATAAATGGTAGTAACGTTGTGTCAACAGCAGTTGGATCGCCTTTCACTATCATTGGATAGTTTTGTCCAAGGAAGAGCGAGTTTGATCCAGGACTATCAATACTTTACCAGGAAGAAGGTGTTGGCGCTAGCACACTGGTATCCATCCCGAATACCATGCAACGGGTGTTGGAATAGGTCCGGAGAGTGCGACCATGGGAGACAACACCTGCTCCCTCAGTAGTAACATAAGCAGTGGGATGTATATAGACAAGAAGTGGTGATCCATCGGAATTAGTTGCCAGCCGCCAGTGAGCATATGGGCCATGCTCGTCCTCATGCTCGTGATCATCACCATCGTCATCTCCCCCTTGGTTATAAAATTTTTCAAGTATAGGTGGTGGAATGTTCACATGACCTTGGAAACACAAGAAGAAGGTTAATTAGTAGAGAAGGGTAACTTGCTAACTCGCATGCATGTGGATGAAACAATTATAATTACGGTGTAAGACAAACGTACCGAAACAATAAGGATCCCATGCAAAAACAGTGCCACGAGTGGTGGCAGCAAACACAAGCCTCTCGTCTTCAATTGCATCACAGTACACATCCGGGTATAGAAACTGATTTTTGAGCAATATCCATCCAGTCGAACCACCAAGGACGACAACAAACTTGTCGAAGATAGCAACAACTTTATAGTTCTTGTAATTCCAAGAGCGGCTGGGAA
Source organism: Secale cereale (assembly GCA_902687465.1). Lineage (NCBI taxonomy): Eukaryota > Viridiplantae > Streptophyta > Magnoliopsida > Poales > Poaceae > Secale > Secale cereale. The sequence goes on along the minus strand of LR738711.1, from coordinate 765,435,695 downwards.
CTCGAGAAATTGCTATCTTCTGTAGACGATAGTCACCATGATCATATTTGAACGTACGTCGATCATCTGTGTACTCAACCTCAGGGCACTCGGAGATTTTTGGAAGTGGAATCCGCTGACAAGTGTACACATTCACAAGTTCCCACTCGCAATTGTACCCAATATAAACAACCCAATCTCCATTTGCGCCTGCCCAACGCTTGCCCTCAAGCGATCGCATCTTAACATCATACGTGTCATTATCAACCGGCATCAACTTGCACAAGGCGAGGCTTCCCTCGTCCTCGTGCCGGTCAGCAGGGTCACGGCGAAGAAGATAGGGGAGATTAAACCACTCCTCGACCCTTGGGTTCCTTGTAATGATGTTATTAGTTGAGTCGAGAATGTTCTTGAACGAACCTGCCATGCTAGCCGAGGTGATGACGTCGCACCGATCAATGAGTTCCCCCACCGCGTCATCATTCAGATCAGGGCAAGAATAACGGGGTCGTTTCCGGCTTGTTCCCTCCATGGAGAAGACAATGGAACAATGGCGGAAGGAAGGGTGACGGAAAATGGAGGAGGGAGGAAGAGCATGCGACAATTGTTCCAAATCGAGAGGGAAAGGCGAAGAGTCGGTGGACGGTTGCTAGTTTGCCATGGTACACGAAGAGGCGCCCCTCGCCCTACACGTCCTTTCGAAAATTGTACAAAAGGGCTCGCCGTCGTCTCACTGACATGTTGGAACGGGACCACATGTCAACGAAACATGGTGTGTAATTTCTCGTGCAAAATGCGATCTGGCCGCATTGGCCCGAGGTGCCCCATTAGTTATCGCTGAATAATATAAAATATTATGAGTGCAGACGCTCGACCCCGAGGTTTGTAACTCCTTCTCGGTCATCAGGAATCTATGTTCTTCCACTCTTTCGTCTAAGACCTGAGCTTTGTTCATGCTGTTGCCGGCACGCGGGACATCTATATGCCTCCATTTTACAAAATCATACTATATGTCTCCATGACACGCCGGACATCTAGCATCAAGGTAGCGTGTCATGCAAGAAAATGGAGATATGCAGTGCGTAAGTGAGTCGTGCACTTTGATGGCACCTAGTACTACGCAATATTTTTTCTCCTCGATGGCACGTGAATAGAGCACGTACTCAATGACAGAGAACGGGATGGTAGCCATGGACATGGTCGGCCCTTTTTGAAGAGAATACTAATAAATACGTAACTTTGATGTGTCCCGTCAACTCGCAGAACGACGAGAAGCTTGCTTACTATGCCTTCTCCCTCGCCAACGCGTGCGTGGTGGATCGTAGCACGAGGAGAAACTTTTGCTTACAAGCGGTGGACGTGCAGCAGTTCATTTGGTGTAAGATTGCCAGAAGTAGTACCATCATTATTGTTCGACTTCTGCAAGAGGAGAAGAGCCAAGCGCAAGGTCACCTACTAACCTACAGTACTATAGCCAAAGCTGGTCCACCTTTTTAGAGCATGGTTAATTAATATAGGCGGCTCTTGCAGCGGCACATCATTTAGAGCAAGTACTCTCTTCGTAGGATCAAAGGAAGACAAACAAAAGTTGGAGTGGATGCTAGATTGCCAATTAAAACATGATTACACACGAAAAAAAATCCTATAGTATTCTATCCTATGAATCAAACGACCAATGTAGGAAAATTATGAGGGGGTCTCTTGATACGTCTCCAACATATCTATAATTTTTTATTGTTCCTTGCTATTATTTATGAAGTCTTGGATGTTTATTGGGCTTTATCATACACTTTTATATTATTTTTGGGACTAGCCTACTAACCCAAAGGCCCAGTCTAGATTGCTGTTATTGCCTGTTTCAAGGTTTTGCAGAAAAAGAATATCAAACGGAGTCCAAATGGAATGAAACCTTCGCGAGATATATTTTTGGAGTAAATCACGCCCAGGGAAGTTGAGAACCACGTCAGCGGAGCATCGAGGCGCCAACGAGGGTGGGGGGCGCGCCCCCTGCCCAGGGCGCGCCCCCATCCTCGTGGGCCCCTCGAGCGTCCCCTAGTGTCCTCCTTCCTATATAAGTCTAGGTGCCCCGAAACCATCGACAACAGAGAGAAAACCCTAATTCCACCGTTGTAACCTTCTGTTCCCGTGAGATCCCGTCTTGGAGCCTGTTCCGGAGCTCCACCGGAGGGGGATCCATCACGGAGTTCTTCATCATCATCGTCATCGCCCTCGCCATGAGTTGTGAGTAGTTTACCACGGACCTTCGGGTCCATAGCTAGTATCTAGATGGCTTCTTCTTTCTCTCTAGATCTCAATACAAAGTTCTCCTCGGTCTTCGAGAGATCTATTCAATGTATTCTCTTTTTGCGGTGTGTTTGTCGAGATCCAATGAATTGTGAGTTTATGATCAAGATTATCTATGAAAGATATTTGGTTCTTCTCCGAACTTTTTATGTGTGCTCATAATATCCTTGCAAGTCTCTTCGAATTATTGGTTTGGTTTGTCCTACTAGATCTATAGTTCTTGCAATGGGATAAGTGATTGGCTTTGGGTTCAATCTTGCGGTGTCCTTTCCCAGTGACAGTAGGGACAGCAAGGCACGTATTGTATTGTTTCCATCGAGGATAAAAAGATGGGGTTTATATCATATAGCTTGAGTTTATCCCTCTACATCATGTCATCTTGCTTACGGCGTTACTCTGTTCTTATGAACTCAATACACTAGATGCATGCTGGATAGCGGTCGATGTGTGGAGTAATAGTAGTAGATCCAGGCAGGCGTCAGTCTACTTGTCTTGGACGTGATGCCTATATACAATGATCATGCCTAGATAGTCTCATAATTATTCGCTTTTCTATCAATTGCTCGTCAGTAATTTGTTTACCCGCCGTAGAATATCGCTATCATGAGAGAAGCCACTAAAGAACACTATGGCCCCAGGTCTATTCTCAACATATCAATCTACGTCTACTTTACTTTTATTGATTTTATTTGATGTTCTTATAAATTAAAATACCAAAAATATAAACTATCATCTCTATCAGATCTCACTTTCGTAAGTGACCGTAAAGGGATTGACAACCCCTTATCACGTTGGCTGCGAAGTTCTTATTTGTTTGTGCAGGTGCGAGGGACTCGTGCGTGGTCTCCTACTGGATTGATACCTTGGTTCTAAAAAATGGAGGGAAATACTTACGCTACTGTGCTGCATCTCCCTTTCGTCTTCGAGGGAATACAACGCAAGCTCGAGAAGTAGCATCTCTCCAACAGTGTTCCTCGGCTCGAACCTAGAATCACGGTGGTCAAACTTGGAGTCATTCATCTGGTACACAGGACCACATGTCAACGAAACATGGTGTGTAATTTCTCGTGCAAAATGCGATCTAGCCGCGTTGGCCCGAGGTGCCGCATTAGTTATCGACCTTTATTTTTTTAATGGTGTGTCGTTCAGTTTTGAAGCACGACTAACTGGTACTGTTTGCAGAGAAAATATATAAACTACTCTACCACTACTCCACCTCTAGTACTAGTAGTATAAAGAAGATATATAGGCTGGAGCTTCAGAGCTTTCTTGCTAAGGGCTACCCACTTGCTTCTCACACTGTCACCCTCTCTCTAGATCTGAAAATACGGCCTCTCTCTCCCTCCTCATCGGTGGTCACAGATCCGCCGGGGAAGAAAAGGACGTGCAGCGTTGACGCACTCGTCGTCGGCGAGCGAGGTCACGCACTAACGACAAAGCCATCCTCTCAGACCTAGCGCCCGCGCGGGACGGCCTCCGTCCCCAAGCTCGCTGCCGTAGTGCGTGCGGAGGACGACGACCACGAGCGAAGCCACTTCCTGTCGACCCTTAGTTATGCTACCTCTTTTCGAACCATACCCTTGTTCTATTGCCCCATCTGCCACGTCACTGCATGTGGATATTTTTCCACTCCACCATCTTCACAATTTGCTATCCTCTGCTCTACTGGTCACGCAGACGAAAACCTTAATTTTCACTATTAAAGGAAACCCTACTTCATGCAGACTAATCCATGTCTGGGTTGAATAAGGAAAGGAAGGGAGACTGTACTGTCCAAGAGAGTAGGCATCGAACCAACATCTAGGTTGAAAAGGGGAAAATCAGTAGCTAAGGAACGAGTCTCGTGTCTCTTGGTTGAAGAAGGGTAGAAAGGCATGACAACGCAATAGAGAATGACCAGGTCGATCGGTTTGTTGTCCTCACATAGGAAAAAGGTGGCTGAACATAACAAAAATGGGGCTTAATCCACATATACTGCCTGGATATTTGTTGCTCTGGGCAACCATACCTCCCTCACCACTCTATGCGTCCGTGGAGGTACATTGTAATGGTGCGCCCATTGTCCGAATGGGTCTCCCATGCTCTTATTGCCACTTTTTTGCTGTTAGTATAACGCCAGCGGTAAAGTCAACCAATGCTACTACTAAAGTGATGCCACATTTAACTAATACCGCACTCAGTCTAATGCCACCGATAAATTTAAGCCATGCCATTTAATGTCTATGGATTATTTCAGGGTTAGCTATTGATTGTGGATGTATTAAAGATTTTTCAGCTAAGGCATTCTAATGTTGTTGCACAGCCAGTATACCAAAAATGAAACTTGTTACTACCTTCAGTTTTTTGCACTATTAATGCATATAGATTACATACCTCACTTTCATGAGATAAGTCAATTTTTTTGTACAATGTCACCAAAATGCCAAGGCGTTGATGTCATTTTATTTTGGTTTAACTGCACAAAAAATTATAAAGACAAGAGGAAAGGTCAAGAGTGGGCACCTCCTTATCCAGCTGTTTTCTTTGATTTGGTTGGTCAAGTTTTATGTTTAATCCACTATGAAGATTGGGATAGCAATTTTCAGGTCCTTTGGAGTTCGAAATGATATATACCTTCAAGGTACATGGTTTGCAAAAAAATATACTATCATTAGTTCATAATGCTAGTTACCTTCAGACTTTTGTATTTGGTTTAATGTTGTTGCCAGCTAGTATACCAATGCTGAAACTTGTTACCTATACATTTTGTATTGTCAATGCTTATAGAAATCTTCAAGTGCTAGCTTATGGAGATCAGTTCACTAAAACCATTATACTCTACCCCGTAATAAAAAAAATTACTCCACTGTTCCACTAGCCAGTGGATTAGTGTATATATGTACTATTTGAATGGTGTTGCATTAGTGTATCGACATATATAAGGTGTGGCAAGCTTTCCCAGAGCAACAAGTTTCAGCATTGGTATACTAGCTGTGTAACAAGGTTCAGCATTGGTACAGAGGGTGTAGAGTTCACTCATATACTGCCAGTAAAGCTAGCCACACATTTGTTAAGATTGGGATAGCAATCTTTCTTGTTCACCCGAGTTCGAAATGATATTTACCTTGAAGGTACATGGTTTCCAATTTTTTTAATACTTTCATTAGTTAATAATGCTAGTTACCTTCAGACTTTTGTATTTGGTTTAATGCTCTTGCACAACTAGTATACCAATGCTGAAACTTGTTACCTTTACATTTTGTATTGTTAATTTTTATAGAAATCTTCCAGTGCTAGTGCTTATGGAAATCTTCCAGTGCTAGAGCTTATAGAAACCTTTTCCCATTTTGAGTCTATGCTTCAACTAGTGCCACTTCTATAGTAATTACACTTTCAATATGTATGCAAACAGGGATGCTCGATTTTAGTGGAACTGTCTAACTGGTTCAACATTAGGAGCATGTTTTCTTCCAAACCTTTATATCCAATTGGCGGCACTATGAGCTGTTCATTAAGAAGGTACATCGTTTGCTACTATCTTGCTACTCTTTTTGTACTGTCATTAGATAGTAATACTAGTGGTTTGCATGTGAATTTATTGGCAGGGTGGACCTACATTGGAGGTGCAGGACAAGAATCAATGATTGGATGCTCAATTTTGGTTGTATCAATTTCACCTCTTCCATCACTATGAACATGGATATCCTTGGTCTGATGAAGAATAGGCGCTATATTTCTGCTCTGAACAAGCAAATCAATTCAGTAAGAAATTGTCTAGGGAAAAACATGACTGTATCAAATTGTCCAGTGCAAAACATGACAGATGCTAAGCGGAAGAGACATGTTTAAACCAAAAATACAAGGTGGGATATATGTTTACTAGATGCTTGATATTTGTGCAGACAGAGATGTATGCCCATTGCTATTTGGCAAACACACAAAGTGACCGCAATTTTGGTTGAACTGCACAAGAGAATAGTATAGTCACTGCATGCAGTGCCATTTGAAAATAGACACAGAAAGATTGGATAGCCACTTCATGGACTGCAGAAAAGTAGAACTATACTATTTATTGGCCAACACTAGGTGCTTCATTGCTTTGGTCTGATTATACAATGGGCGTCATTTTGCCTAAGTTAAAGTTTGTATTCCGAAAATAGTCTCGCCGTGTGATCGAGAGAAGACCAAATCATATTGCAGTGGATGTTCCTCCATCATATGTGGTTCATTCTGATGGTTCCAGCTGTTGTTGAAACCACTTACATTTGCAAGAGGAATTGTAGACTTCACAAACAAATTTGTCTTTCAGTCTGTACTGAATGTTGGCCAAGAGAATCATCCATGTTTGTAGGAAGAAAATATGTTTTTTCTAGATCTTTGCTTTTGGAGCTAAATATTTGTATATGATCTGTGAATCATTGAGATGCATTAACATGTTGATCTTATGTATGGGAATCGTACTAGTTGGTTTTAGTTGTGTCTAATCTTTGCTTTTGGAGCTACATATTTGTATATGATCTGTGAATCATTGAGATGCATTAACAGTTCCTTATATCTGTTCGCTCAGTGTTTACAAGTTACTGATCGATCACTAGCTAGCCTACTAATGCGCTCCTGGCAGTTTTAGTTGCGACGCAAGATCCGAAGTGGCAGTCTTTTGAATAAAAATGCCTACCTCTGAAGAAACTGACAAGCTGCCCTGAAGAAAATGCCATGTGAATCTGAAGAAACTGCCAACAAAAACGTTCGCAAATGCCTTATCTCCCAGTGAATGTTCATCAGTTAATGCAATCGTACACGTACACCATCCGACCTACTTGATCCTACACGGATAAACAGCGGATCACACACGTACTACCTCCTTTCTGGTTTGCAGGGTTCAATTCAAAAAATGACCTACTCGATCCTACACAAATAAATAGCGGATCACGCACGTACTACGTCCTTTTCGGTTTGCAGGGCTTAATTCAAAAATCTCACCAACCAAGGTAGATGATGAGTGGTGGAATGATTTTTGACAAGGAGGGAGTACCTCATCTGGATGACTCGAGTTCGCAAATGCCTTATCTCCCACCTAAAGTTCATCAACTAATGCCCTCGGCTGCGACTCGTTGCATGCTGCTCCGCGTACTGGATGCGAGCGATTTTGAGTTCGTGCATGCAACCGGACGTAATTAAGGCAGCTAACTGATGCGAAAAAGATGCGCTTTAATTGTTGCGGGCCATTCAAATCCGTGGAATCATTATTGACAAGAAGGGAGATGATTCGAGTGCACTCGTTTGACCGTCATGCCGGCGTGAGACCCAACACGGACGGGACGGGACGACACAGTCAGAATTTCAGTTTTTCTAGTTTTCCACGGCAAGCTGGCGCGCTAAGCCGTGCCTGCTTAATTATGCATTGAATTCCGATGACCGTCGCGCTACGTTCCGCCTATAAGTAATGTTTCCCGGCCATCTATGGTGGCACCGTGACCCAACTCGCCCTATCCTCATAAGCCCCCACCGGCTCGATGTCACTCGCCACTTATCCTTGCTCTCGCCATGTCCACCATGCCCCCACCCATCCGCGATAGGCGAGGCCGAAGGCGGTCACTGCCGGAACTAGTGTTCGGTTTTTCACCGGAAGGCAGACGGAGGGAGGAGGCATTCTATCGGTCTTTAGATGGTGATGCGTAGATCGAGGACTTGTTGGAGCGCGACCGTCTGGTGGAGGAGCAGTAGTGGTTGGAGTGCAACTGCTTGAGTTCCGAGCAGAGCGCCCACAACTGGGCCGACTACCATGAGGCCAATGCCCAGCAAATAGCCCTAGAGGCTGTCGGGCACGCACGCGTTCGCGGCGCCGATTTTACTACCAACTCGTCAAGTGGGTTTCCCGCTTAGAAGCCGAAGCTTCGGTGGACCACACCGGCATGGAAAGGGCCAACGCGCGCGAGCAACGCACCCTATCGCACCTCTAGCAAGTCCAAGGCGAGGCGGAGGACGCCGGTGCCGACGTTTAGCGTGTACCGCAGATGGCGGCCGGCATCATCTAGTTAGCTAAGAGTAAGTTAGTACTTGTACGCTACTAGAGTATTAGTGGGAGTAGATAGTTAACTTGGCTATGATGGTTGTCAACGTGGAAGTTCAGTACTCTATATGTGGATCAGTCCTGTTACTTTGCTCTGAATGTTGAACTTTTCATTTGAACACATGGAATGGGCTGTTATTTTTTTAAATGGGTTGTATTTGTCCTCCACGGGTTTAGAAGCTGACTTGTGGGCCTACCAAGTTGACGCGTACACAATCAGGAGATGATTGTACGTGGAGAGGATGACAGCGGGGACCAGCCAAGGTCATGGCAGTATGCAAGCAAGTGCCTCCTTATTTCAAGCCAATAAAAATATGGCTCCTCCTAATGGATTTCTGACATCTGGGTCTCATGCCAGTGTCAGCGTAGTCAATAAATGAGAGAATTGAACAACGAGCGGCTGACAGCAGGGACCCATCAGCTCGCCCAGTTATTTTTGTTTTGGGTTAATTTGATAAATGCCACACCAAATCTAGTGTTTCTGAGAAATGCCACTGCAATTTCTAAACTTTGAAAAATGCCATTTCATGCCATTTCCAGTGGCATTTTTTGAAGTCTGGAGTGGCATTTTTCAAAGTTTGCAAATTGCAGTGTCGTTTTCCAAAGTTTGCAAAAATTGCAGTGGCATTTTTATGAATCGCCATAATTGGAGTGGCAGTTATCTAATTTGTTTTTGAGACGAAAGCAGGGTGTCAACTGGGCTGTGCGGGGCACTCTGGCCTGTCTAGACAGCCATCTCTTTTATGTTTACCACAGACCAGCCCAGTAGTTCTTTTCTTTCTGAAAATGGCTAGCCCAATTTTTTTGTGATTCGCCAAGAAAGTCGTTTTGTTAGGCCTGTTGGGCTGCAAATCTTTCAAGACGAGGAGAGCTTTATTCGACTGGACGAGAAAATGGCCTATCAGTAATGAGAAATGGGCTGTTCATTTTTTAAACACATCAAACCGGCAATTAGTTTCAAATTTATTTATTTTCATTTCGAGATTTTAAATTGCATTAATTTTTACGCGTGGACAATTTGTTGGATTTTATATTGATATACATTTATTTTTAAATTCAGTTTGAATGTGACTCGAAATTTCGGGATTAAAAACAGTTTGAACCGCACCGAATTATGCAAAATTTCGTATAATTTTTTAACCGTGGCCACAATATGGGCTGTAATGCTAACAAAAAAATACAGGCTCCAAAAAAACCTTAAGAATTAGCAAACGGGCTGTAAATTATTAGAAATAATGGCAGATGGGATGTATGATGTTTTCCGTAGATTTGAGGCTTTCCTAAAAAAAATGGGTTGACGCACAAGCAGTGATTGTTGGATGTCCATCCAACGGCCGTCGTGCTTCTTCAATCTCTGCTCTTCCTGCTCCAGCCGCTCAAACAAGCGCCGGCGCGACTGCCTGCTCTCTCCTCCCTACGGCCGGATGTGCTACCGCGCACGCCTCACCGCCCCATCGTACATAGCCTAGCCATCCCTCTACTCACCCACACCTGTTGTTTTCTCCGGGGGCGGCAGACGAACCAGTAAACCCTCGTACTCCTCCGCGTGGGAAACAACTGCCGAGTCTTCCCTGGCTCCATGTCGTTCCCTTCCTAGGCCTCACCATAGTCCACCGCCCTGGTGCTCTCGGCGCGACCTGGTCAACGTAGTCAATGAACGACATCCATCGGAAGTGGAATGTACGTGGAGAGGCTGACAGCTGGGTCCATGGCCACACGCAAGGAAATGCCTCGTTATTACGCGCAAAATAATGATTCCTCCACCTGACAACTAGGACCCACAAGAAGGGCTTTTGTATTTCACGAAAAAACGCCCCCCCCCCCGCTGACAGGTCGGACCCGCAAGCTATATCTTCGCACGCAAGGAAGTGCCTCCTTATGACGCACCAAAAAATGAATACCCCCCTGCTTGCTGGGCCCACCATAGTGGGTGGCTCACTTGTGGGCCTACTAAGTTGACGGGGACACAGGGCTTTGTCAAGTTTGTCAATATGAACGATTCTAGCTCCAATGATCGTACGATGGCCATCCAACGACCATATTGCTTCTTCAAGCTCTGGTCTTCTTGCTCTAGACGCCCGAAGCAGCGCCGGTCGTCCCGCCTGCTCGTGCCTCCCATGGCCGGCTGTGCTACCGCGGAGGACTCACCGGCCCCATACTACTCCCACCATTGGCCAGGCCATCCCTCCACTCACCGACACCCTTTGTTATTCTGCGGCGACGGCAGCCTCACACCGCAGCCGAGCCAGTGAACCCTCGTACTCCTCTCCGCGTGGGTATCCACTGCCGCGTCTTTCCCGGCTCCGCGTCGTCCCCTTCCTAGGCCTCGCCGTCGTCCACCACCTTGGTGCTCTCGACACAGCGTGGTCCATGTGGTCAACAACCGACTTCAATCAGAAGAGTACTGTACGTGGAGAGGCTGATAGCTGGGTCCACGGCCGCAGCTGGGTCCATGGCCGCAACCCAGTTTTTTGATGATTTGCCAAGTAAGTCGCTTTGTCAGACCTGTTGGGCTGCAAATCTTTCAAGATGAGGAGAGCTTCATTGGCCTGGCCGAGAAAAAGGCCTATCAGTAATGAGAAATGGGCTGTACATTTTTAAAACACATCAAACCCACAATTAGTTTCAAATTTCTTTTTTTCATTTTGAGATTTTAAATTGCATTGATTTTTATGCACGGACAATTTGTTGGATTTTATATTGATATACATTTATTTTTAAAATCAGTTTGAATGTGACTCAAAATTTCGGGATTAAAAACAGTTCGGACCGCATCGAAATATGCAAAATTTCGTATAATTTTTAAACCGTGGCCACAATATGGGCTGTAATGCTAACAAAAAGAATATGGGCTCCAAAAACAACCTTAAGAATTAGCAAATGGGATGTAAATTATTATAAATAATGGCAGATGGGATGTATGATGTTTTCCATAGATTTGAGGCTTTCCTAAAAAAAAGGTTAACGCACAAGCAGTGACTGTTGGATGTCCATCCAACGGCCGTCGTGCTTCTCCAATCTCTGTTCTTCCTGCTCCAACCGCTCAACCAAGCACCGACGGGACTGCCTGCTCTCTCCTCCCCGCAGCCGGCTGTGCTGCCGTGCAGGCCTCACCGCCCCACTGTACTCGCATCGTTGGCCTAGCCATCCCTCTACTCACCCACACCTGCTGCTTTCTCCGTGGACGGCAGACGAACCAGTAAACCCTCGTACTCCTCCGCGTGGGAAACAACTTGTAACACCCCATATGTGATACCTTCCATATTTGGCAATAAAGCATTGTCATTTGATCCTTGTCCTTTCCTTGGGGGTTCTTTTTCAATTATGCATTCTTATTGTCATTGCATTGTCATCTTATTTTCTTTGCATTCATGCATTACTCCATCATCACCATTTCATCATGATCATCATGGTCTTCTTTCACTCATGTGTGTTGGTCCTTGTCCTAGCTTTACATGTGAGTGCTCCTTGTCCTTGAGTGATGGTGATAGTGAGACCATGCCCATGTTAAACCCTACCCCTCTTCTTCTAGCACCACTCACTTACATTCCTTTTCTTCTTTCCCATTCTTTATTTTTGCAAGTGGCTAAACCCCTTCTCCTTTAATGTTCACCCCCTTCCAACAATTCATGCCACATGTCCTAGATGCCTCTGCCAGATCTTGACCTCTTTTGGGATTGTTTTGGTTAGGTTTTAAAATGGCTCAAGTTTGAATTATTTTCAAACTTGAATTATTTTACTTCCTCTAAAAATGCCCATGGCAATTTTATAAAATTGAGCATTTTCACAGGAGCTTGGGGATATTTTTATATTTTCCAAACTCCTCCCCTATGTCCTTGAGCTTTTCATTTTGTTTTTCTGTCCGAAGAAAAGAAAATGGAAAAGGAGGGAGACTAGGGCAGCAGCATCTTGGGTCTATCCCCCTCTTGCATCTCGGCCCGCGCGGCAACAACAGCCCCGCAGCAGCCCACCAGTTTTCCCCCTGTGTTTTTCTCACTCAGACCGATCCGACCCCCCTCTTGCCCTCGATCCACGTGGAGCGCAGGGCCCATCCGTCAGTAGGCGCTGTAGTCCACACCTGCCTTTTATTCCACCTCCCTCCCGCTTTCCACGTCCGCCATGGCCACAGTGGCCGGGCCAGCCGTGCCCACTGCCCTATAAGACGCCTCGGCTTCCGCACCTACCCCTCTAGGGTTCCTCCTTCGCCGCCGCCACCAAGGGGTTCTTCCACTTCTCCCCTTCTCCTTCCCTCGCGAGCGCCCGAGCGTGGCTGAGAGCACGCACGCCATCGTCACCGCCCTCCGGTCGCCTGCAGCTGCCATCGTCAAGTCCATCGGCTTCCCCGACGTCCCTGTCGCCCTTTGCTTCCACTACGGCGCCGAGGAGATCGCCAAGTATGCACCGGCTTCCTCCTCCGCTTCCATCTCCCCTTCGGTCAGAGTTCGTGCAGAGGTTCAGAGATCGACCGTGTCGCCGTAGCCTCGTCATTGGCCTCTTCTTCTTGTCAAAGGTATACGAGGTATACCCAGCTCCCCCTCCTGCTGCTTCTTGTCGTCCTTAGAGCTCTGTAGGCGCCGTAGCGTTCATGCCAAGGTCGCGCCCGTCGTGCTCTGGGCATATTTTGCAGTTTGCTTGTTTAAGAACTCCGGATCTTGCTCGTGCTCCCCACGCGGCCTGCTCCCCTCGCTGCGCTTGCCTCGCGCGCGCACGCCCGCTCCTCACGCGCCCTGTTTGCATGCCGCGCCGTGCTGCTTCTCACCCGCCGCGCCACCATGGTCCGAGCCGAGCAGTTGCTCCAGCTTGAGCAGCCCCGACGTTCTCCGAGCACCATGCCCTACCGAGCCGCTCTGCAACCGAATCCCGCATGCCCGCCGAGACCCATCTAGCCCCGCCATCGCCACGGCTACCCTCGCTGGCGCCGTTGTCGCAGCCGCTGTCTTCTCTGACGGAGACAAAGGGCTCGGCTCTGCGTTCTCATCAGGCGTGTAGATATTTACCTGCACCCTGCCTCCTTTTTGTTAGCAGATTCAGTTTAGCCTAGTGGTTCGACGCTCCCTCTCGTAACCAGGAGGTCCTGGGTTCGATACCCCGCACGGCCAGTAGTTTAGGCCCTTTTTGTTTTATTTGTCCCACTGACAAGCCGACCCCACCTTTCGGCCTCCCAGCACCTCCTACCCACTCCCACACCCACAGTGCCACCTTAGCTTCCCCTTGGTCCCACCAGTCAGCTGCTGCGGCTAGTCCATTCTGTGTCAGCTTAGTCTTTCCTATTCTGTTTTGTTTTATTTTCTTTTTATGTATTTTCCTTGCATAATTTATATCTTTTAAAATATGCATCTGATGGAAATGTTTTATATATGAAACCTGCCTAGTTTTTCATGTACAATATTAATGTGCAGTTTGTTGCCATGTTAACAACATTTAAAATGATGTTTGATATTTATTTGTGTTTAAATATGTCCAAACTTGCAAAAATCATAACTAAATAACTACAACTCCAAATTTGACAAACTTTATATGTATTTGGGGTGGAAAAATGTGTAGATTAATGTGGTGCTGTTACTTTGCATGTTTAGCAACTTTAAAATATGTCTTTCTTAGATCTGTCCTAATTGTATTATATGAATATGGAAGTTTCCGGAAAATGTTGTTTGTTCTTTCCGGCCCATTTAAATTGCTAGCATGTTGCTATTAGTCCTAGTTGTACCCCTTGCCATGTTAAACAACTTTTATAACTTGTTGGGTGCTTGTTTAAAAAATCTACATAACCACTTGTGGCCATGTTAGTTTTGTTTCCTTTTGCTTGTGTTCCACATGTGTGTGATCTTGTTATTGCCATGATGCTTGTGTACTCAACCAGTTCCTAGGAGTTGCATCATATCCTACCTATGTCCATATGCATCATATTCATGCATCATGTGTTTGAGCATTGCATGATGATTGGTTGTTGTTCCGATGTTTGCATTGTTGTGTTGGTTAGAGCCCGATGACGATTCGGAGTTCGAGGTTCCTTTCGAGGCTGAGTTTGAGGAGCAAGGTTACGATCCCTCCGTGGAATCAACAGGCAAGATGACCATTCCCAGGTATCACTTCTATCTTTGCCTATGCTAGATGTCTTGTTCTTTAGATATTGCCTCCATGCCCATTCCGGTTTGTCAGCCCCCCTATTATTGCCACGAAACACTCTAACCACCTTCCTAGCAAACCGTTGTTTGGCTAAGTACGCATCGCTCAGCCCCTTTTATAGTGTTGTTAGTTGCAGGTGAAGTTTTGAAGATTGCTCCATGATGAAGTAGTTGTTGGGATAACACAATATATAAATACCCATTAAACTAATTCACCTATATATTGGTAATGGGTGCAAAGCTAAGCCTTTCTGCTTGGTGTTTTGTTCCACTCATGCCACCTTAGGAACCGATAAACCGGTGTTATGTTCCTTGTTTTTGCGTTCCTAACACGGTTGGGGTTTATGGGCCCCCCTTGATAATTCGCTCTGTTTAAAGCTTTTCTAGCAAGGCCCAACATTGGTTTTACATTTGCCTGATAATTAAAACTTGCATAGGGCATTGCAAACCCGAGTTCTTAATTAACAACCCGGTCGAGTGCTCCTCGTGAGTGTTGGTCCAACTGGGCAGACTGCAGGGCTGCCTTGGGGAAACCCGAGGTATCTGGTATTTTCATGTAGGTTGTCTCATCCGATCGTGGCCTAAGACGAGATACGCGCGGCTACTATCAGGGTGTCGGCACGCCGGGAGGTCTTGCTGGATTAGTTTTACCATTGTCGAAATATCTTGAGCATGAGATTCCAAGGATAGTCGGGTCTTCCCACTTTGGAGTTGCGACTACGCAGATCGTGAGCTTGTGATGGGCTAAGTTGGGACACCCCTGCAGGGTTTGATCTTTCGAAAGCCGTGCCCGCGGTTATGTGGCAGATGGGAATTTGTTAATATCCGGTTGTAGATAACTTGACACCTTATTCATGAATACACTACCTGTGTGAGTAACCGTGATGATCTCTTTCCGAAGGGCTTTGGGAATTGAACACGGTGGGGTTATGTTTGATCGTGAGTAGTTAGGATCACTTCTTGATCAACTTGGCGATCGTTGGCACTTGTTCTCTTCTCGCTCTAAACTCGTAAGCTAGGGGTTAGTGCTTGCTGCAATCCTTGTTTATAGCCTTTCCACACCTATGGCTTTGGTAGTTTTGATACCCGGGAACGGGATTGTTGAGTCCTCTGTGGCTCACAGATTCAACACACAGCAGATGCAGGTACCGCTGAGAACAATACAAGAGATGGTTCAGAACTTCACTGGGAGTTTGATGAAGAGCGTGGACGTTACTATGTTTCGTCTCCCAACAATTAGTAGTGGTTCTTACTAGGAGGATCCAGGCTTGTGTTTTTGGTATATTTCTCATTTGGATTTTCGTCCGACGTTGGACCCTCATGTTCTTTGGATGATGTATGCTATTGTATTCATTGAGTGACGTGGCGAGTGTAAGCCAACTATCTTTTGTAATTTCATCCCTGGATTTTACATGAGATGTGCAAATATATCATACTTGAGATCATTCTAGTATGCGCTTATGTCCTTAAGTCGTGCCTCGACACGTGGGGGACATAGTCGCATACTGGGCATTACAAGTTGGTATTCATAGCCTTCTCCGACCTAGGAGCCCCCTGATTGGTCGAATCGCTGACGGTTGACTCCAGGCACACACACACAAAATGTTTTTAGTCATATATATATATATGGGTCTATTCTCATAACACCCCTTAAGACTTTATTCTCATAACAAAAACCTTATTCTCATAACACCCCCACTTAAATAGGTTTCTAGCGTGGAGCGCCCTGAGGACAGCAACCACTGGCCCGCCTCCTACCCCCGCGCTGCCGCCCCGCCTCCTTCCCCCAGCACCGTCGCGCCGGCTCCTACCCTGATGCAGTGTGGTTTTCTTGTGCAGTTCGGAAGCGCAAAAAAACGCTCGCTGCCATTATTCGTCGGTCGCACTGTTTTCAAAACTGCTCTTAAACCGTGCGGAATCTCGAAAAGTGTTCAACATGGCAAAGTTGCGTCTACTCCATAGCTTTTCAACGGTATATTACACGCATAATTCCGATAAACAGTTAAAAAACTAGAGCAAAAAAGGTACTGAAAAAATAACACGTACAGTTTTTTCAAACATGCAGTTCACTGTTTTCAAAACTGCTCTTAAACCGTGCGGAATCTTGAAAAGTGTTCAACATGGCGAAGTTGCGTCTACTACATAGCTTTTCAACGGTATATTACACGCATAATTCTAATAAATGGTTAAAAAACTAGAGCAAAAAAGGTACCGAAAAAACAACACGTACAGTTTTTTCAAACATGCAGTTCACCGTTTTCAAAACTGCTCTTAAACCGTGCGGAATCTCGAAAAGTGTTCAACATGGCGAAGTTCCGTCTACTCCATAGCTTTTCAACCGTATATTACACGCATAATTCCGATAAACGGTTAAAAAAACTAGAGCAAAAAAGGTACCGAAAAAACAACACGTACAGTTTTTTTAAACATGCAGTTCACTGGTCTCTGTGTTGCAGTAACATGCAGTTCGGAAGCGCAAAAAAACACGTCGATTTGGGTTTCACGAAAAACAGAGTTTCCGCGTTTTTGTAATTTCAAAACTACTGTTAAACCATAATGAATTAGAGGGGGTGTTCTACATGAAAAAGTAGCGTCTCGACGATATCTTTCCAACGGTGTATCATTTGGATCATTTCGACCAACGTTTTGTAAAAAAATTCACGAAAAACGGCCACTGCCCTTCGTAGTCAGCCGCACGATTTTCAAATTTAACTAAAACCGTAAAGAATCTCAAAAACATTTCAACATATGAAAGTTGCACATCATTCGTAGCTTTCCAACAATATATTACACGCCTTGTTTCGACAAACGGTTAGAAAACTGGAGTGAAAACTGTACCGAAAATTTGAATTTTTTCGAAAAACACAATTCCACAATTTAGTAAATTCAAAGCTGCTCTTAAAACGTAGTGAATTAGAAAAAATAATACATATGAAAAAGATGCGTGCCGACGATACCTTTCCAACGGTGTATCATACGCTTCATTCCGACGAGCGGTTTAGAAAAACACGAAAAAAAAATGCTCGCTGCCATTCGTTGCGAGCCGCACGATTTTCAAAACTGCTCTTAAACTATGATGAATTTTATAAAGTGTTCAACATGGCGAAGTTGCGTCTACTCAATAGCTTTTCAACGGTATATTACACGCATAATTCCGATTAACGGTTAAAAAACTAGAGCAAAAAAGTACCGAAAAAACAACACGTACAGTTTTTTCAAACATGCAGTTCACTGGTCTCTGTGTTGGAGTAACATGTAGTTCGGAAGCGCAAAAAAGCGCGTCGATTTGGGTGTCGCGAAAAACAGAGTTTCCGCGTTTTCGTAATTTCAAAACTGCTCTTAAACCGTAATGAATTAGAGGGAGTGTTGTACATGAAAAAGTAGCATCTCGACGATATCTTTCCAACGGTGTATCATTTTGATCATTTCGACCAACGTTTTGTAAAAATTTCACGAAAAACGGCCACTGCCCTTCGTAGTCAGCCGCACGATTTTCAAATTTAACTAAAAACCGTAAGGAATCTAAAAAACATTTCAATATATGAAAGTTGCGCCTCGTTCGTAGCTTCCCAACGGTATATTACACGTCTTGTTTTGATAAACGGTTAGAAAACTGGAGTGAAAACAGTACCAAAAATTTGAAAAAATTCAAAAAACACAATTCCGCGATTTAGTAAATTCAAAACTGCTCTTAAACCGTAGCGAATTAGAAAAAATAATAGATATGAAAAAGATGCGCGCCGACGATACCTTTCCAACGGTGTATCATACGTTTCATTCCGACGAGCGGTTTAGAAAAAAACGCAAAAAACGCTCGCTGGCATTTGTTGTGAGCCGCAAGATTTTCGAAACTGCTCTTAAACTATGATGAATTTTGAAAAGTGTTCAACATGTCGAAGTTGCGTCTACTCCATAGCTTTTCAACGATATATTACACGCATAATTCTGATAAACGGTTAAAAAACTAGAGTAAAAAAGGTACCGATAAAACAACACGTACAGTTTTTTCAAACATGAGGTTCTGTTGCAGTATCTGTGCAGTGCGCATAGCTTTCCAATGCAGTAAAACAAAGCAGTTCGGGAAGTGTTATGAGAATATTATTCTCATAATGTTATGAGAATAGACCGGCTATATATATATATATATATATATATATATATATATATATATATATATATATATATATATATATATATATATATAATATACCTGCCATTGTTCTATCTCCTCTACTCTCAAAAAGCACTTTGAATGCAGTAACGTGAGGCCTGAGACGCGGGTATTGTTTGGATTGTTCCAATATCTTTGAGACAAGATCATTGTTCTCGATGCCTCCTGTTATTTAGGGGTTATGGCAGTGTCCCGGGGAGTTGAGCTCCGAGGTGTTGTTGTCACAAATGTATCGTAGCGGTTCTAGAATACCAGAGACGGCCGACATCGAAAACTCTTCGATGCGGTCGGTGGTGAGATAACCCCGGCGTCACCCAGTACTGGGGAGATAGTTCGGGAGTATTGCCACAGCTAGTATAGCGGATGCGTTTCGAAGGTCCGAGGTAAATAGTTTCCGAGGGTGACTGGTTATGTGTTGACGGATAGGTACAGTTGGATGTAGGTTTAGAGTTGAGTGCGCGGTGCTTCCCCTGTATCCCCAACACCAGATTGCATAACCAGAAAGCTTCGGGAATTAATAGGTGGGTTTCAAGTAGCTCATAGGTAATCTTCCAACGAGTGCATGGTATGAGGTTTGGGGTTCTACATTTAGTGAAGAGGTTTCATGGGTGGTTTTCCAATTGGGAGTTGCATCTTAAAGGGTCCTTGGCTATGCTGATCTGGGGATTGCAACACCCTTTGTAACACGTACCATGGGGCATTCAGCACGAACATGTGGGACAAAACTTCTATCATCTATTTGGTCCATCTGTACCTTGTGTTTTATTTTATCTTTTGTTCTCCCAAGTGGCTTCTTGACAAGATTTTTGTACCATTAAGCTGTGGAATTCATTCGTTCATTTTGTTCGAATGTTCATTGTGAAGACTATATGTTGCAAATATCTAGTCGTTGATCCAGCTTATCTATTTTTGCATCAATGGCTAATAGTTGTCATCGTCTTCAGGGTGGCTCCTAAGAAGGCTCCCAACACAAACCAAGAGGGTGAAGAAGAGCGTCCTCTTGAACGTCCTCATTCCCATCCTCCTCCGTCTGAGGTATTGAGAGCAATTATGCAAGCAACCAACCAGAACACTCAGATGCTCATGCAGATGATGCAGAATTTCCAAGCCAATCAAGCAAATTAAGGCAATCATGGGAACCAAGGCCAAGGCAATATGTTCAATCAACCTCACTTTGCGACGCTGAACCAATTCCTGGCAAACCAACCAAAGTCTTTCAGTTACTGTGTGGACCCGCTAGATGCTGACGATTGGATTACAGACATCAAAAAGCACTTTGAATGCAGTAACGTGAGGCCTGAGGATTATGTCATGTTTGCCACTTTCCAACTCAAAGATCAAGCTGCTGATTGGTGGCAACAGTACAAAGACTCCAGAGGTGATCGTGAGATCTCGTGGACTGATTTCTGCAAAGATTTTCGTTCTCATCACATTCCAATCAGTGTCATTGAAGGCATGCGTGAGCAATTCCGCAACCTGAAGCAAGGCACCATGTCCGTCTATCAATACAATGTCAAGTTTCAGAATCTTGCCCGCTATGCGAAGCAAGACATCCCCGATGCCAAGAGCAAGATATACCAGTTCCGAGGTGGTCTGAAAGATGAACTCCAACTTGCTCTCACCTTGTTCGAGCCGGATGAATTTGATCAATTCTACAATATGGCTCTCAAGCAAGAGGCAACTCAGCTCAAGTGTGAAGCTTCCAAAAAGAGGATAAGAGATGATGTTCACTCCTCCTATTCCTCTCAAGTGGTTGCCAAGCAACAGAAGTTCTGGCTACCGCCTCCTCCAATGCTCCGTCCTCCAAGCAACAACAAGCACTCAGGTGGTTGTGGATTCTCCCACCCACCCAACCCGAGCAACCAGTCCAAGCCTCAGTTCCAAGCTCCAAGATCAAGTGGTCCTTATCATCGGCCTCTTTCAGAAGTTACTTGCAACAAGTGTGGCTAGAAGGGTCACTATGCAAACAAGTGTACTCAAAGGCGCCTTCCGCCTCCTCCACCTGTCAACAATGCTATTGTCAAGCACAATCCCAAGCATGCAAGAGTGAACTTGATGAATGCAGCTCAAGCAGAGAATTCTTCCGATGTGATATTGGGAAACCTCTCAGTTAACTCTATTCCTGCAAAAGTCTTGTTTGATTCTGGTGCATCACTTTCCTTCATGTCATGTCCATTTGCATCTAAGCAGAACGTGGCAAAGTGGACTTACGAGAGAAGTTATCAATTATTTCTCCGGGCAAACACATGACTTCCACCTCAGTGGCTCCGGATATATCTATTCATATGGGTGATTACAATTTTCTGGTTTCCCCGATTATTCTCGGCAACTCCGACATTAATCTTATTCTTGGGATGGATTGGCTCTCCAAGCATGATGCAAACATGTAACATCCCAAAATTCTAAATTTTGGAATGTTATAATAAATAGATAGAATTGATTGCTTGTTGATGTGCTGAGTGAAATTGAGTGAAATTTGAAAATTTTGAAAGTTAAATGAGAGGGAATAAAATGACTTTCCCAAAACTTTCACTTTGCTTTTGATCTCCGAGGGAATTCAAATTCTTTTCAACACAAAACCCTAAAGTGAAGATAATATGACTTCTTCCATTTATTTTAAATGATAAAGGGCTTTGAAAGGATTTTTGAATTTCACTCTCGAGATATTTTCAATTCAGAGACTTTAAGCGACTCAATGATTTTCCCGAGAGAAGATAAAACGACTTCTTCAAATTATAGGAAATACGAGTTGAAAGTTTTCTGAAATTTTATTTATAACTCATTTTCAAAAATTGAGTTATTTGGGTTTTATTAAAATTATTTTTCACGAAAAATAAACTACATGGAAAATAGGGTAACATGATTCCCTACAGCAGAAAATTGGAGAGAAATAAATTTGAATTCTTTTTGGTATTTTAAAAATGATATTTAATGGTTTTTATTGCAATAGTAGCACCTTTTGCTTTATTAGGATTTCTGAGCATTTTATTTGAAAATAGAAAAATGTTCAGCTTGTAGAGAATCTTTTTCTGCAAATTTTGATATATAATACGCATATAGTATATTATATATTATTTTGATTTTATTCTGTTTTTATCTCTGTGTTTAAAAAAAAATCTAATCCCCGAATGGGCCGGCCCGGCTTCCGCCAGGCCGCGGCCCAGCGCCCCGTCGCCCTCGACCTCCGGCCAGAGGCCGTCGCCACCACGGCACCGCCGCCGCCGCTGCCGTGTCCGTCCCGGACACGCCCCGCCACCGCCTTCCCCTGCCCCCTTCTGCACGTCATGCCTCGCCCCTTCGCCTATAAAGTCGCAGCCGCCGCCTCCTCTCTCCCCTCATCTCGCAGCGCCGCCGCCGTCTCGCCAAACCGTCGCCGCCGGCGAGATCCACCGCCACCTCGCGCCATCTGCCACCGCCGCTGCTGCAGGCTGCTCCCGCCGCTTCGCCCCGCGCTGCCCTCGCAGCCGCCCGCTCGTCCGCCGCCTCGCGCCGCGCCTGCCGCGACGGGGTTGGCCGCCGTCACAGAGACCTCGCCGGAGCTCCGGTCCGGTCTGCGCCTCCCCGGTTTTCTTCGCCGAACCGGCGGTTTTCTCGTCGGAAAAAAAACCCATAGGTACAAACCGCCCCGGTTTTACTGTTTAGTTAGGTTTTTTGTGTTAGATCAGTTTTATTTTTTTAGATCAAATTATCTAGTGAACGTTCACCCGTTAGGACTAGAAAACGAACGTTCGTTCGTTAACTTTTTCTTTTTCTTTATAGATTTCGGCCAGGGACTTATCTGTGAAGTTATTTTACAGTTTAGCCCCTAAACTTCAAACGGCCATAACTTTTTGCTCGTTGGTCCAAATCCAACGAAACCAACGCCCACGTCTTCGTTACGAAGCCCTCTATCCAGTAATACAACTCAAACATGTTTTTGAAAATTTTAAAATTTGAATTCAACTAGTTTTAGATTTGAAATTCGTTTAATCATAACTTGAGATTCGTAACTCCGTTTTAGTTGATTCTTTTTGCAAATCGAAGCTCTTGACCTAAACTTTCTGATAAGGCCAAATTCACATAATTTTGGTATTGTTGGGAATTGTTTTATGTTTCAAGAGTCATTCTTTTGTTTTCGAAGTTTTCTGTGACGCCCGAGACCGACGTCCCAGAAGATTCCAGAAGATCCCAGAAGATTCCAGATGTTCCGGGTTGCCCGTGTGTTTCTTTTGTGCTTGTGTTTCTATTTTTGCATTGCTTCATGTCATCATGCCATCATGTCATTTTTATTTTTGCATCTCAACCAATAATTCGTGTGGACCTTCGGTCCATTTAAATCGAGGGAAGGTGACTTCTCTTTATAACATATAAAAGTCTCTCATTATTTTAGGGAGCTATATAATAAATATTCCATTGTTTGGAATTACCCGCAACACACTTGCAATATTCCCCATGCTTCTTTAATTCGAGTTTCTCCTCCAAAACCCTTCCCTATAATTCTTTCCGTTGTTTCGAGGTTCCTCCAAAACCCCTCCAGCCATTTTAATTAAATTCCTCACATTTTTGTGAGTCCAGGGAATGTTTACCCTTGCTCTAACTCTATTTCTAGCACCTTCTATCTTTCCTTCTTGTTGTTGTTTTTTTTTAAAAAAAACAACAGCAGTTTTATTTAAAAGAGAGCCCAGCAGCCCAGCCTTTTGTTTTTTCCTTCTAGCCTTTCCCTCTTCAGGCCCACTGGCCCATCAGGCCAGCCCGACCGTAGCCTCTCTACCAAACCCTAGCCCTACGCATCGCTCCTCTCCCTTCGACCGCAGCCCCTCGCTCCTTCCCGTCGTGCCGCCAGGGAGGAGTCCCGTTTCCCTCTCGTCCCTCTCGCTCTTCCTCTTTGCCCGCAACCGAACCCCTCTCGCTCCCGAACCCTCTTCCCCGAGCCCGATCTCCCTCTCCTTCCTCTGGTTCCCTCCGCTCGAACCCCATCGCCCGAATCCCCCATCCTCTCCCCGCACCTCACTCTCTCCCTCGCTCGCCCCTTCTTCCCGGTCCCCTGCTTCGATCCTCCATCGCCCGTTCGTCCCTCCGCGCCATCAGCCACCTCGCGACCTCCTCCTCGTGGCCGCGCGCGAGGCCTCTGCCTCGCCAGAGCCGGCGACCGTCGAGCGCCTGGTTCCCTCCCCGGCGCCTCCCTCCTCCAGGGGTCCTCCTCTCGCCAGAACCGCGAGCCCCGCGAGTCGCTCCCTTCGGGCCTCCCCGTCGCCCTCCAGGCCGCTTCTCCCGCGAGAGTTGCCGGAGCCGCTGCTCCTCCCCCAGCGCGGCCTTCCCTCCTCCTCTCGCCCGGCCCCCTGGCCCCGAGCGCCCTCGAGCCGTCGGCCGCCCTGATGCCTCCGAGCCTGCGGCCACGAGAGGCGCCCCGACCTCCTCCTCCGCACCTCTCCGCCTCCGTCCAGTGGAGCCCCTGCCTCGTCCTCAAGTCCCCGCAGCGCCCGAGCACCTCCAGCACTTCAGCGCCGGTGACCTCCTTGCTGTTGCTGCCGCCTCCGGTGGCCTCGTCGCCCCGTCGTGCTGCCGTGTTGAGTTTTGTTGCTGTAGTTTTGTTTTTGTTTCGTGCTTGCTTGTGTTGACCGTGACAGATGACCCGAACGAGTATACGGCGACCCGTCCGAGTACCTCTTCGAAACAAGTACCTCTACACGGCGAAACGACTAGTACATCTACCGTCGCCGAAGACCGCGTGTACCTCTACGATACGGGAACGCCGACACAAGACGACGCGACAAGTACCCTTCGGAGACGTGAACAACTACGACACGTGTACCACTACCGTCGCCCCGAGGACGTCCGATGCCGCGTCAAGTACCCCTTCGGAAACGAGAACGTCTACTTCCCTCTACGACACGTGTACCACGACTCGTGAACCACTACTTCCTCTACGACGTGAACGCCTTCTTCCTCTACGATCTCGAACCGCTTCGAGAGAGAACGCTTCGAAGGTATAACCCCGAGACGTGACCCGTGGATGCATGCTTGTTGTGTTGTATGAAATGTCTCCCGTGTGTGCTTCGTGCCCGTTCCGACCTTTTTTTTCATGTTCCTCGGTTGCCTCGTCACCGACCCGTGGGAAGCCGGCAACGGGATCACCCCATCATCTCGTTTGACTCGCTTCGTCACCTTTTGCACCGGTCTCTCAACGAGATACCGGTACCGATATGATGTCGTTGCATCATTTTCGGATCGTTGTCGTGGCACCCTTTCCTTCCACCACGGTGACAAATGCTTCATATCTCTTTTAAGTCAACCTTTTAATAAATTGCATAAAACTTGATCATGTCATCCGCATCATGTTAACAACACTAAAATGCTTAATTGTTGTTTGCTTGTAATTATTAAACATGCTCATGGGGATTTTCCGGATATGTTGTTGTTATTCTCCGGCCTCATTTAAAATGTCTTAATAGTGTTGTTTATTATGCTTCACCTCTTGCCATGTTAAAAACATTTAATCTTGTCTTGTAAATAACAAGAGTCAACTAAATAATTAAATGTGGTGTTTCGTCAATATGCAACTCGTTGCATATTGAGCTCCACTTAACTTGTAGTATTTGTTTGTGCACTTGCCATGCCATGCTTATTTAAACCGGACATGCATCATGCTTGCTTGTGCATCTTATGCCATGTTTATGATTGTGTGTTTACCGAGATGTTTTCTTCTTCCCGGTTGCTTCTCTTGATAGCTTCGGTTTCGTTCCGGAGTTGTGAGGTTTCTCTCGTCTGTGTTGCTCCGTCTACTTCGTGGAACCGTTCTTCTCCCTTGTGGAATCCAGGCAAGATGACCGAACCCGGATACCATTACTATTTTTGCCTATTGCTAGAAGTCTCGATCTATAGTTTTGCCCCGATGCCCATGTTCTTCTTGTCAGCCTCCTACTTGTAACCAATTGCCATGTTTAACCACCCTACCTATGCAAACCATTGCTTGGCTATACGTAGGCTTCGCTCAGCCCCTCTTATAGCATTGTTAGTTGCAGGTGAAGATTGAAGATGCTTGCTTCATGTTGAAGTTTGGTTGGGTTATATCACACTATATAAATGCTTAAAATGAAATCATCTATATACTGGCAAGGGTGGAAGGCTAAGCCTTTTGCTTGGTGATTTGTTCCACTCATGCCGTTAGGAACCGTATAAACCGGTGTTATGTTCCTTGATTATGCGTTCCTAACACGGTTGGGGTGTATGGGAACCCCTTGATAAACCGCTAAGTGCTAAGTCTTTTCCAGCAAGTCCCAACATTGGTACTATTTGCCTAATAACAAACTAATAAAACTTGCATAAGGGCCTTGCAAACCCTCTTTTATTTTAATTCCACAACCCCGGGCCAGTGCTCCACATGAGTGTTGGTCCGAAACGGGGAGTCTGCGGGGCCACCTCGAGGAAACTCAAGGTTTGGTAAAAACCTGTAGAATCGCCCATCCGGTCGTGTCCTGAGACTTAGATACGCGCGGCTACTATCAAGGTGTCGACACGCCGGGAGGATTTGCTGGATTAGCCTTACCTTAGTTCGGTTTAACTTGAGCACGGGATTCCGAGAATACTCGGGTCTTCCCACCTATGGAGTTGCGACTCCGCGGATCGTGGGCTTGTGATGGGCCAAGTTGGAACACCCCTGCAGGGTTTGAACTTTCGAAAGCCGTGCCCGCGGTTATGTGGCAGATGGGAGCTTGTTAATTCCGGTTGTAGATAACATGACACAATGTTTTCTAATACACTACCAGCGTGTGTACCGTGACTGTCAATTTCCGAATAGGGATTCGGAAGTTGAACACGGTGGGGTTATGTTTGACCGGCTTTAGTTAGGATCACTTCGTGATCATCTTTCGACCGATGCTCTTCTCTTCTCGCTCTCTTTTACGTAAGTTAGTGCTAGTTGCTGCTGCAGACTCTTGTTTGTTCCTTCACCTCTCGTTCTTTCTTCAGCCTTATCCACACCCAAGGCTTAAATAGTCTTGTTACCCGGGAACGGTATTGCTGAGTCCTCTGTGGCTCACAGTTACTTCACCACACCAGATGCAGGTTCAGCCGAGTTTGAAGCAGGTGATGGATCAATTCTTCACCAGGAGCTCGTTGAAGAGTGTGGCCGTTTGCTTGTGACGTTTCGACGATCAGTAGTGGTTTCTACTAGGATTCGATCCTGACCTGTGGCTTTATGTTGTTTTGGTATCTTTCTTTTGGTTCTTCACCCGTAGCCGGATTGTGATGTTTTTTTTGAATGATGTTATGCTTATGTATTGTATTGTGTGAAGTGGCGAGTGTAAGCCAACTATCTCCTTTTGCATTTTAATCCCTCTTTTACATGAGTCGTGCAAAGATACCAAACTTGAGATCATTCTAGGATGGGCTTATACCTTTAAGTCGTGCCTCGACACGTAGGAGGTATAGTCCCATCCTGGGCATTACAAGTTGGTATTCAGAGCCTTCTCCGACCTAGAAGCCCCCACTGATTGATCGAATCGTTGACGGTTGAGTCTAGGCACACACTGAAAACTTTTTGAGTCCTATATTATATCGGAGAGTAGGATTTCTTTGCTTCTCATCCCCTTTCTCTCTGGTGAGGACTCCTGACGTCTACTCTTGCCTCTTCTACTTTCAAAAATTGCACCAAATTTTTTTTAGGATCCCGCGAGTATTCTGGGATTGTTTCGATGTTCTTGTGATAAGGATATTGTTCTCGATGCCTCCTGTTACCGAGGAGTTGAGCTTCGAGGTATCATTGTAACAAGCATATCGCGGCAGTACTAAATACTTATGACGGCCGACATCGAAAATCTCTCATATATGGCCAGTGGCAAGATAACCCCGACATCACCCAGTACTGGGGAGGTAGTTCGGGAGTATTGCCATAGTTTGTTATAGTGGATGCTTTTCGAAGGTCCGAGGTACACAGTTTCCAAGAAAGACTGGTTATGTGTTGAAGGATGGATACACCTGGATGTAGGTTTAGAGTTGATTGCGCGGTGCTTCCCGTGTATCCCCAACACCTGATTGCATAACTGGAAACTTTCGGAAATCTATAGGTGGGTTCATCAAGTAGTTCTAGGCATTCTTCCAACGGATGCTCGATATGAAGTTCGGGGTTCTACATTGAGTGAAGTGGTTTTATGGACTTGTTCTGATCGGGAGTTGCATCTTAAAGGGTCCTTGGCTATGCTGATCCGGGGATTGCAAAACCCTTTTGTAACACGTTCCATGAGCTTTCAGCACAAAGATGTCGAACGAAACTTCTATCTTGTATTTGTTCTATCTGATCCTTGTTCCTTTTTTATTTACCTTTTCCTCCTCCCAAGTGGCTTCTTGACTAGTTGATGTACCTGCGGAATTCATTCGTTCAATTCTCTGTTCGGATGATATTGTGAAGATCATGTTGCATATCTATCCTTTGTTCTTGTTTTGATTCTGGTATTCGAATTGCTTCGATGTCAAATGTTGATTCCATACCTTTCTTAATCGGTATTCTCATATTTCTATGGGAGTGCTAATTCCTCTTGATCATCAAGATGGTCATGTTAATCCTTTTCAACCGGTGTGCCTTCTCTTCAAGTTATTCAATACGGACGTCGTTGAGTAATCTGACGATTGTCTGTTCTTTCATCTCAAGTTGTCTTTGTTTTCCCCACCCTCCCACCCTTTTTCTTCTTGGAGCCAGAAATTCTCAAATGAAATATCCATTTTATTCATGCGATATTTCTTCATTTTTTTCCTTCAAAGTTCTTATCCGGTGATTCTCGTGAAGATGCTCAAGAGCTTCAAGTTCATCATTCTTTTGTTCTCAGATTCTGCCGGTGGATGTAATTCAAGATTTTGGTGTTGATCTTATCCTTTTCCTCTTTTCACAATGCTTTCTTATTCCGGTGCTCCAATCTAATCATTCTCATCTTGCTATTCATATCCGGAGTGTTGAAGATTCGTGTTTCCATTCTTAATCCGTTCAAATTATTTTGAGGATTGTTATCTTATCCAAGCCATTTAATTCAATCGGTGCAATATCTCTTAAGCAATCTTTCCAACGGTGATTTTCTTTAGTGGGCCCTAACCCACAGGTCTTTTCCAGGATCTTACCCGACTCTTCTTTTTCCGGAGTTGTTGTAAAATTCTTTCAAATGTGACGTAAGAATGATTCCCATCAGTCACATGCCTTCTCCAAGCTTGTTTTCAATCATTTCCATCTTTAGCTCCACCTTCCTCTTGTCATTCGTCCGGAGTATCTCGATATTCTTCATTCCGGAGTGCTCAACAATTCTTATGGCATTTCTCGTCTTCATTCTCAACAATTGAAGACTGGAAAAGTGTTTCTCTTAAATCTTGGCTCGTTCTCTTGATGAGATTCGTGGTTCTACCTTCATGCCATCCTCATAATTGTTTTGGATTGTGGGAATTGTTTCATGCCCCTTCAGAGCAATTCTTGAATTCTTTTCTTTGTGTTCCTCCGAAGGCCATCATTTCAGCATATTCTTCGTTCTCAGTTTTCAACTTCGTCCTTCAACTATTCTTCATTGATGTCTCTTCGTTCGTCTCCATATTTTACGGTGGTTCATTCAAGTTTACCCTTCCGTTGTTATCGTTTTAATTCTTTTGTTCTTTTCACAATCCTACCGGTGGTTCGTTGAAGATTTATCCAAGCTTGTGCGAGATCTCTCTTTAATTCTTTCCAACGAGAATAAGTAGTATGCCAAATCCTTTGGTTGTCATCAATTTAAATTGGTGAAGGATATGCATAACATAAATCTTATTCTAGTTTCTTCCAAGAGGGTAATCCCTTCCTTCGGAGCTTGTTCATCATATCATATTCTCGGTTCTAAATTCTTTATCTTGTTTCCGGAGCTCCAAGTTATTTCAATCATATCATTTCAAAGCTTCATCTAATTCATCGCAGGCCTTGAATCTTATTCTTTTCATCTTTCACTTCTCATGTTTTCATTACCGGAGTTCCCATGGTGGTTCATCATGTTTTAATTCATCCTCGAAGTCTTCATCAAGATTCTTGTTGGAGCTCAAGCATTCTACATCATGCTTCCAATTGCAATTCTTTCTACCTCATCTTTTCAGATGGTGTTATGTCATTCTTGTTAATTCCTTCATGTTTTATGATTCACAAGTTGTCAAGAATGAGATATTTAAAACCATCATTTTCCTCGTTCAGGAGATCTTTTCAACCCTTCTTCGTAAGGATGCTCTTTCAAATCCAATTTGAGAGAAGTTGTCATTTTCTTCTCCATTCATTTCTTTCGTTGATTTATATTCTATTCTCCCATTCCGGAGGCATTGTGATGTTGCTCTCTCCAAACCATAATCCCGTTTTATCGAGATCATGTTCTTTCCTTGCTTTCCATTGAACCGGAGTGTTGTATTCTTCATGCTAGTTCTCTCATCTTATCAAGTTTTGCCTATCTTTTAACCGGAGTGCTATCTGAATATTTCTTACACCTTGTGCCATTCTTTTAATTGTTTCGGAGGCAATATGTTGTTGTTTTCATCAAATATCACTCCATCTTCTCAAGTTCTTGTTCAATTCCTTCCATTTTCAGTCGGAGTGCTGCCCAAATTCTGTCATTCTAATTCCTTGGCTATACCATTGCGGTTTCTTATTCTTTTTGGTCTGTGAGCTCTTGTTTCATGTCTTTCAACCTTCAAGGTTCTCGTAATGCTCCTTGTTACTATTTTCTAACGCAGTTTCATATTCGTTCATCTCCGTTGTATTCTTCTTTCATCTTGTTCAACCTCTCAAGGTTCTTTGGTTTCACTCGTCTGTCAAAGAAGCAACTTTGTTTTACCTCTTCCTCCTCCATTTTACCCGGTGATATCTCTAGGATCTCGGGTCGAGATCCTCTGTTAGTGTGGGAGAGTTGTGACGCCCGAGACCGACGTCCCAGAAGATTCCAGAAGATCCCAGAAGATTCCAGATGTTCCGGGTTGCCCGTGTGTTTCTTTTGTGCTTGTGTTTCTATTTTTGCATTGCTTCATGTCATCATGCCATCATGTCATTTTTATTTTTGCATCTCAACCAATAATTCGTGTGGACCTTCGGTCCATTTAAATCGAGGGAAGGTGACTTCTCTTTATAACATATAAAAGTCTCTCATTATTTTAGGGAGCTATATAATAAATATTCCATTGTTTGGAATTACCCGCAACACACTTGCAATATTCCCCATGCTTCTTTAATTCGAGTTTCTCCTCCAAAACCCTTCCCTATAATTCTTTCCGTTGTTTCGAGGTTCCTCCAAAACCCCTCCAGCCATTTTAATTAAATTCCTCACATTTTTGTGAGTCCAGGGAATGTTTACCCTTGCTCTAACTCTATTTCTAGCACCTTCTATCTTTCCTTCTTGTTGTTGTTTTTAAAAAAAAAAAACAACAGCAGTTTTATTTAAAAGAGAGCCCAGCAGCCCAGCCTTTTGTTTTTTCCTTCTAGCCTTTCCCTCTTCAGGCCCACTGGCCCATCAGGCCAGCCCGACCGCAGCCTCTCTACCAAACCCTAGCCCTACGCATCGCTCCTCTCCCTTCGACCGCAGCCCCTCGCTCCTTCCCGTCGCGCCGCCAGGGAGGAGTCCCGTTTCCCTCTCGTCCCTCTCGCTCTTCCTCTTTGCCCGCAACCGAACCCCTCTCGCTCCCGAACCCTCTTCCCCGAGCCCGATCTCCCTCTCCTTCCTCCTTCGTCTGGTTCCCTCCGCTCGAACCCCATCGCCCGAATCCCCCATCCTCTCCCCGCACCTCACTCTCTCCCTCGCTCGCCCCTTCTTCCCGGTCCCCTGCTTCGATCCTCCATCGCCCGTTCGTCCCTCCGCGCCATCAGCCACCTCGCGACCTCCTCCTCGTGGCCGCGCGCGAGGCCTCTGCCTCGCCAGAGCCGGCGACCGTCGAGCGCCTGGTTCCCTCCCCGGCGCCTCCCTCCTCCAGGGGTCCTCCTCTCGCCAGAACCGCGAGCCCCGCGAGTCGCATCCTTCGGGCCTCCCCGTCGCCCTCCAGGCCGCTTCTCCCGCGAGAGTTGCCAGAGCTGCTGCTCCTCCCCCAGCGCGGCCTTCCCTCCTTCTCTGCGCCCGGCCCCCTGGCCCCGAGCGCCCTCGAGCCGTCGGCCGCCCTGATGCCTCCGAGCCTGCGGCCACGAGAGGCGCCCCGACCTCTTCCTCCGCACCTCTCCGCCTCCGTCCAGTGGAGCCCCTGCCTCGTCCTCAAGTCCCCGCAGCGCCCGAGCACCTCCAGCACTTCAGCGCCGGCGACCTCCTTGCTGTTGCTGCCGCCTCCGGTGGCCTCGTCGCCCCGTCGTGCTGCCGTGTTGAGTTTTGTTGCTGTAGTTTTGTTTTTGTTTCGTGCTTGCTTGTGTTGACCGTGACAGATGACCCGAACGAGTATACAGCGACCTGTCCGAGTACCTCTTCGAAACAAGTACCTCTACACGGCGAAACGACTAGTACATCTACCGTCGCCGAAGACCGCATGTACCTCTACGATACGGGAACGCCGACACAAGACGACGCGACAAGTACCCTTCGGAGACGTGAACAAATACGACACGTGTACCACTACCGTCGCCCCGAGGACGTCCGATGCCGCGTCAAGTACCCCTTCGGAAACGAGAACGTCTACTTCCCTCTACGACACGTGTACCACGACTCGTGAACCACTACTTCCTCTACGACGTGAACGCCTTCTTCCTCTACGATCTCGAACCGCTTCGAGAGAGAACGCTTCGAAGGTATAACCCCGAGACGTGACCCGTGGATGCATGCTTGTTGTGTTGTATGAAATGTCTCCCGTGTGTGCTTCGTGCCTGTTCCGACCTTTTTTTTCATGTTCCTCGGTTGCCTCGTCACCGACCCGTGGGAACCCGGCAACGGGATCACCCCATCATCTCGTTTGACTCGCTTCGTCACCTTTTGCACCGGTCTCTCAACGAGATACCGGTACCGATATGATGTTGTTGCATCATTTTCGGATCGTTGTCGTGGCACCCTTTCCTTCCACCACGGTGACAAATGCTTCATATCTCTTTTAAGTCAACCTTTTAATAAATTGCATAAAACTTGATCATGTCATCCGCATCATGTTAACAACACTAAAATGCTTAATTGTTGTTTGCTTGTAATTATTAAACATGCTCATGGGGATTTTCCGGATATGTTGTTATTATTCTCCGGCCTCATTTAAAATGTCTTAATAGTGTTGTTTATTATGCTTCACCTCTTGCCATGTTAAAAACATTTAATCTTGTCTTGTAAATAACGAGAGTCAACTAAATAATTAAATGTGGTGTTTCGTCAATATGCAACTCGTTGCATATTGAGCTCCACTTAACTTGTAGTATTTGTTTGTGCACTTGCCATGCCATGCTTATTTAAACCGGACATGCATCATGCTTGCTTGTGCATCTTATGCCATGTTTATGATTGTGTGTTTACCGAGTTGTTTTCTTCTTCCCGGTTGCTTCTCTTGATAGCTTCGGTTTTGTTCCGGAGTTGTGAGGTTTCTTTCGTCTGTGTTGCTCCGTCTACTTCGTGGAACCGTTCTTCTCCCTTGTGGAATCCAGGCAAGATGACCGAACCCGGATACCATTACTATTTTTGCCTATTGCTAGAAGTCTCGATCTATAGTTTTGCCCCGATGCCCATGTTCTTCTTGTCAGCCTCCTACTTGTAACCAATTGCCATGTTTAACCACCCTACCTATGCAAACCATTGCTTGGCTATACGTAGGCTTCGCTCAGCCCCTCTTATAGCATTGTTAGTTGCAGGTGAAGATTGAAGATGCTTGCTTCATGTTGAAGTTTGGTTGGGTTATATCACACTATATAAATGCTTAAAATGAAATCATCTATATACTGGCAAGGGTGGAAGGCTAAGCCTTTTGCTTGGTGATTTGTTCCACTCATGCCGTTAGGAACCGTATAAACCGGTGTTATGTTCCTTGATTATGCGTTCCTAACACGGTTGGGGTGTATGGGACCCCCTTGATAAACCGCTAAGTGCTAAGTCTTTTCCAGCAAGTCCCAACATTGGTACTATTTGCCTAATAACAAACTAATAAAACTTGCATAAGGGCCTTGCAAACCCTCTTTTATTTTAATTCCACAACCCCGGGCCAGTGCTCCACATGAGTGTTGGTCCGAAACGGGGAGTCTGCGGGGCCACCTCGAGGAAACTCAAGGTTTAGTAAAAACCTGTAGAATCGCCCATCCGGTCGTGTCCTGAGACTTAGATACGCGCGGCTACTATCAAGGTGTCGACACGCCGGGAGGATTTGCTGGATTAGCCTTACCTTAGTTCGGTTTAACTTGAGCACAGGATTCCGAGAATACTCGGGTCTTCCCACCTATGGAGTTGCGACTCCGCGGATCGTGGGCTTGTGATGGGCCAAGTTGGAACACCCCTGCAGGGTTTGAACTTTCGAAAGCCGTGCCCGCGGTTATGTGGCAGATGGGAGCTTGTTAATTCCGGTTGTAGATAACTTGACACAATGTTTTCTAATACACTACCAGCGTGTGTACCGTGACTGTCAATTTCCGAATAGGGATTCGGAAGTTGAACACGGTGGGGTTATGTTTGACCGGCTTTAGTTAGGATCACTTCGTGATCATCTTTCGACCGATGCTCTTCTCTTCTCGCTCTCTTTTACGTAAGTTAGTGCTAGTTGCTGCTGCAGACTCTTGTTTGTTCCTTCACCTCTCGTTCTTTCTTCAGCCTTATCCACACCCAAGGCTTAAATAGTCTTGTTACCCGGGAACGGTATTGCTGAGTCCTCTGTGGCTCACAGTTACTTCACCACACCAGATGCAGGTTCAGCCGAGTTTGAAGCAGGTGATGGATCAGTTCTTCACCAGGAGCTCGTTGAAGAGTGTGGCCGTTTGCTTGTGACGTTTCGACGATCAGTAGTGGTTTCTACTAGGATTCGATCCTGACCTGTGGCTTTATGTTGTTTTGGTATCTTTCTTTTGGTTCTTCACCCGTAGCCGGGTTGTGATTTTTTTTTTGAATGATGTTATGCTTATGTATTGTATTGTGTGAAGTGGCGAGTGTAAGCCAACTATCTCCTTTTGCATTTTAATCCCTCTTTTACATGAGTCGTGCAAAGATACCAAACTTGAGATCATTCTAGGATGGGCTTATACCTTTAAGTCGTGCCTCGACACGTAGGAGGTATAGTCCCATCCTGGGCATTACAAGTTGGTATTCAGAGCCTTCTCCGACCTAGAAGCCCCCACTGATTGATCGAATCGTTGACGGTTGAGTCTAGGCACACACTGAAAACTTTTTGAGTCCTATATTATATCGGAGAGTAGGATTTCTTTGCTTCTCATCCCCTTTCTCTCTGGTGAGGACTCCTGACGTCTACTCTTGCCTCTTCTACTTTCAAAAATTGTACCAAATTTTTTTTAGGATCCCGCGAGTATTCTGGGATTGTTTCGATGTTCTTGTGATAAGGATATTGTTCTCGATGCCTCCTGTTACCGAGGAGTTGAGCTTCGAGGTATCATTGTAACAAGCATATCGCGGCAGTACTAAATACTTAAGACGGCCGACATCGAAAATCTCTCCTATATGGCCAGTGGCAAGATAACCCCGACATCACCCAGTACTGGGGAGGTAGTTCGGGAGTATTGCCATAGTTTGTTATAGTGGATGCTTTTCAAAGGTCCGAGGTACACAGTTTCCGAGAAAGACTGGTTATGTGTTGAAGGATGGATACACCTGGATGTAGGTTTAGAGTTGATTGCGCGGTGCTTCCCGTGTATCCCCAACACCTGATTGCATAACTGGAAACTTTCGGAAATCTATAGGTGGGTTCATCAAGTAGTTCTAGGCATTCTTCCAACGGATGCTCGATATGAAGTTCGGGGTTCTACATTGAGTGAAGTGGTTTTATGGACTTGTTCTGATCGGGAGTTGCATCTTAAAGGGTCCTTGGCTATGCTGATCCGGGGATTGCAAAACCCTTTTGTAACACGTTCCATGAGCTTTCAGCACAAAGATGTCGAACGAAACTTCTATCTTGTATTTGTTCTATCTGATCCTTGTTCCTTTTTTATTTACCTTTTCCTCCTCCCAAGTGGCTTCTTGACTAGTTGATGTACCTGCGGAATTCATTCGTTCAATTCTCTGTTCAGATGATATTGTGAAGATCATGTTGCATATCTATCCTTTGTTCTTGTTTTGATTCTGGTATTCGAGTTGCTTCGATGTCAAATGTTGATTCCATACCTTTCTTAATCGGTATTCTCATATTTCTATGGGAGTGCTAATTCCTCTTGATCATCAAGATGGTCATGTTAATCCTTTTCAACCGGTGTGCCTTCTCTTCAAGTTATTCAATACGGACGTCGTTGAGTAATCTGACGATTGTCTGTTCTTTCATCTCAAGTTGTCTTTGTTTTCCCCACCCTCCCACCCTTTTTCTTCTTGGAGCCAGAAATTCTCAAATGAAATATCCATTTTATTCATGCGATATTTCTTCATTTTTTTCCTTCAAAGTTCTTATCCGGTGATTCTCGTGAAGATGCTCAAGAGCTTCAAGTTCATCATTCTTTTGTTCTCAGATTCTGCCGGTGGATGTAATTCAAGATTTTGGTGTTGATCTTATCCTTTTCCTCTTTTCACAATGCTTTCTTATTCCGGTGCTCCAATCTAATCATTCTCATCTTGCTATTCATATCCGGAGTGTTGAAGATTCGTGTTTCCATTCTTAATCCGTTCAAATTATTTTGAGGATTGTTATCTTATCCAAGCCATTTAATTCAATCGGTGCAATATCTCTTAAGCAATCTTTCCAACGGTGATTTTCTTTAGTGGGCCCTAACCCACAGGTCTTTTCCAGGATCTTACCCGACTCTTCTTTTTCCGGAGTTGTTGTAAAATTCTTTCAAATGTGACGTAAGAATGATTCCCATCAGTAACATGCCTTCTCCAAGCTTGTTTTCAATCATTTCCATCTTTAGCTCCACCTTCCTCTTGTCATTCGTCCGGAGTATCTCGATATTCTTCATTCTGGAGTGCTCAACAATTCTTATGGCATTTCTCGTCTTCATTCTCAACAATTGAAGACTGGAAAAGTGTTTCTCTTAAATCTTTGCTCGTTCTCTTGATGAGATTCGTGGTTCTACCTTCATGCCATCCTCATAATTGTTTTGGATTGTGGGAATTGTTTCATGCCCCTTCAGAGCAATTCTTGAATTCTTTTCTTTGTGTTCCTCCGAAGGCCATCATTTCAGCATA
Source organism: Secale cereale (assembly GCA_902687465.1). Taxonomy (NCBI): domain Eukaryota; kingdom Viridiplantae; phylum Streptophyta; class Magnoliopsida; order Poales; family Poaceae; genus Secale; species Secale cereale. Next base: position 765,398,837 of record LR738711.1, on the reverse strand, counting down.
TTCTTCGTTCTCAGTTTTCAACTTCGTCCTTCAACTATTCTTCATTGATGTCTCTTCGTTCGTCTCCATATTTTACGGTGGTTCATTCAAGTTTACCCTTCCGTTGTTATCGTTTTAATTCTTTTGTTCTTTTCACAATCCTACCGGTGGTTCGTTGAAGATTTATCCAAGCTTGTGCGAGATCTCTCTTTAATTCTTTCCAACGAGAATAAGTAGTATGCCAAATCCTTTGGTTGTCATCAATTTAAATTGGTGAAGGATATGCATAACATAAATCTTATTCTAGTTTCTTCCAAGAGGGTAATCCCTTCCTTCGGAGCTTGTTCATCATATCATATTCTCGGTTCTAAATTCTTTATCTTGTGTCCGGAGCTCCAAGTTATTTCAATCATATCATTTCAAAGCTTCATCTAATTCATCGCAGGCCTTGAATCTTATTCTTTTCATCTTTCACTTCTCATGTTTTCATTACCGGAGTTCCCATGGTGGTTCATCATGTTTTAATTCATCCTCGAAGTCTTCATCAAGATTCTTGTTGGAGCTCAAGCATTCTACATCATGCTTCCAATTGCAATTCTTTCTACCTCATCTTTTCAGATGGTGTTATGTCATTCTTGTTAATTCCTTCATGTTTTATGATTCACAAGTTGTCAAGAATGAGATATTTAAAACCATCATTTTCCTCGTTCAGGAGATCTTTTCAACCCTTCTTCGTAAGGATGCTCTTTCAAATCCAATTTGAGAGAAGTTGTCATTTTCTTCTCCATTCATTTCTTTCGTTGATTTATATTCTATTCTCCCATTCCGGAGGCATTGTGATGTTGCTCTCTCCAAACCATAATCCCGTTTTATCGAGATCATGTTCTTTCCTTGCTTTCCATTGAACCGGAGTGTTGTATTCTTCATGCTAGTTCTCTCATCTTATCAAGTTTTGCCTATCTTTTAACCGGAGTGCTATCTGAATATTTCTTACACCTTGTGCCATTCTTTTAATTGTTTCGGAGGCAATATGTTGTTGTTTTCATCAAATATCACTCCATCTTCTCAAGTTCTTGTTCAATTCCTTCCATTTTCAGTCGGAGTGCTGCCCAAATTCTGTCATTCTAATTCCTTGGCTATACCATTGCGGTTTCTTATTCTTTTTGGTCTGTGAGCTCTTGTTTCATGTCTTTCAACCTTCAAGGTTCTCGTAATGCTCCTTGTTACTATTTTCTAACGCAGTTTCATATTCGTTCATCTCCGTTGTATTCTTCTTTCATCTTGTTCAACCTCTCAAGGTTCTTTGGTTTCACTCGTCTGTCAAAGAAGCAACTTTGTTTTACCTCTTCCTCCTCCATTTTACCCGGTGATATCTCTAGGATCTTGGGTCGAGATCCTCTGTTAGTGTGGGAGAGTTGTGACGCCCGAGACCGACGTCCCAGAAGATTCCAGAAGATCCCAGAAGATTCCAGATGTTCCGGGTTGCCCGTGTGTTTCTTTTGTGCTTGTGTTTCTATTTTTGCATTGCTTCATGTCATCATGCCATCATGTCATTTTTATTTTTGCATCTCAACCAATAATTCGTGTGGACCTTCGGTCCATTTAAATCGAGGGAAGGTGACTTCTCTTTATAACATATAAAAGTCTCTCATTATTTTAGGGAGCTATATAATAAATATTCCATTGTTTGGAATTACCCGCAACACACTTGCAATATTCCCCATGCTTCTTTAATTCGAGTTTCTCCTCCAAAACCCTTCCCTATAATTCTTTCCGTTGTTTCGAGGTTCCTCCAAAACCCCTCCAGCCATTTTAATTAAATTCCTCACATTTTTGTGAGTCCAGGGAATGTTTACCCTTGCTCTAACTCTATTTCTAGCACCTTCTATCTTTCCTTCTTGTTGTTGTTTTTTTTTAAAAAAAAAACAACAGCAGTTTTATTTAAAAGAGAGCCCAGCAGCCCAGCCTTTTGTTTTTTCCTTCTAGCCTTTCCCTCTTCAGGCCCACTGGCCCATCAGGCCAGCCCGACCGCAGCCTCTCTACCAAACCCTAGCCCTACGCATCGCTCCTCTCCCTTCGACCGCAGCCCCTCGCTCCTTCCCGTCGCGCCGCCAGGGAGGAGTCCCGTTTCCCTCTCGTCCCTCTCGCTCTTCCTCTTTGCCCGCAACCGAACCCCTCTCGCTCCCGAACCCTCTTCCCCGAGCCCGATCTCCCTCTCCTTCCTCCTTCGTCTGGTTCCCTCCGCTCGAACCCCATCGCCCGAATCCCCCATCCTCTCCCCGCACCTCACTCTCTCCCTCGCTCGCCCCTTCTTCCCGGTCCCCTGCTTCGATCCTCCATCGCCCGTTCGTCCCTCCGCGCCATCAGCCACCTCGCGACCTCCTCCTCGTGGCCGCGCGCGAGGCCTCTGCCTCGCCAGAGCCGGCGACCGTCGAGCGCCTGGTTCCCTCCCCAGCGCCTCCCTCCTCCAGGGGTCCTCCTCTCGCCAGAACCACGAGCCCCGCGAGTCGCTCCCTTCGGGCCTCCCCGTCGCCCTCCAGGCCGCTTCTCCCGCGAGAGTTGCCAGAGCCGCTGCTCCTCCCCCAGCGCGGCCTTCCCTCCTCCTCTGCGCCCGGCCCCCTGGCCCCGAGCGCCCTCGAGCCGTCGGCCGCCCTGATGCCTCCGAGCCTGCGGCCACGAGAGGCGCCCCGACCTCTTCCTCCGCACCTCTCCGCCTCCGTCCAGTGGAGCCCCTGCCTCGTCCTCAAGTCCCCGCAGCGCCCGAGCACCTCCAGCACTTCAGCGCCGGCGACCTCCTTGCTGTTGCTGCCGCCTCCGGTGGCCTCGTCGCCCCGTCGTGCTGCCGTGTTGAGTTTTGTTGCTGTAGTTTTGTTTTTGTTTCGTGCTTGCTTGTGTTGACCGTGACAGATGACCCGAACGAGTATACGGCGACCTGTCCGAGTACCTCTTCGAAACAAGTACCTCTACACGGCGAAACGACTAGTACATCTACCGTCGCCGAAGACCGCATGTACCTCTACGATACGGGAACGCCGACACAAGACGACGCGACAAGTACCCTTCGGAGACGTGAACAAATACGACACGTGTACCACTACCGTCGCCCCGAGGACGTCCGATGCCGCGTCAAGTACCCCTTCGGAAACGAGAACGTCTACTTCCCTCTACGACACGTGTACCACGACTCGTGAACCACTACTTCCTCTACGACGTGAACGCCTTCTTCCTCTACGATCTCGAACCGCTTCGAGAGAGAACGCTTCGAAGGTATAACCCCGAGACGTGACCCGTGGATGCATGCTTGTTGTGTTGTATGAAATGTCTCCCGTGTGTGCTTCGTGCCTGTTCCGACCTTTTTTTTCATGTTCCTCGGTTGCCTCGTCACCGACCCGTGGGAACCCGGCAACGGGATCACCCCATCATCTCGTTTGACTCGCTTCGTCACCTTTTGCACCGGTCTCTCAACGAGATACCGGTACCGATATGATGTTGTTGCATCATTTTCGGATCGTTGTCGTGGCACCCTTTCCTTCCACCACGGTGACAAATGCTTCATATCTCTTTTAAGTCAACCTTTTAATAAATTGCATAAAACTTGATCATGTCATCCGCATCATGTTAACAACACTAAAATGCTTAATTGTTGTTTGCTTGTAATTATTAAACATGCTCATGGGGATTTTCCGGATATGTTGTTATTATTCTCCGGCCTCATTTAAAATGTCTTAATAGTGTTGTTTATTATGCTTCACCTCTTGCCATGTTAAAAACATTTAATCTTGTCTTGTAAATAACGAGAGTCAACTAAATAATTAAATGTGGTGTTTCGTCAATATGCAACTCGTTGCATATTGAGCTCCACTTAACTTGTAGTATTTGTTTGTGCACTTGCCATGCCATGCTTATTTAAACCGGACATGCATCATGCTTGCTTGTGCATCTTATGCCATGTTTATGATTGTGTGTTTACCGAGTTGTTTTCTTCTTCCCGGTTGCTTCTCTTGATAGCTTCGGTTTCGTTCCGGAGTTGTGAGGTTTCTTTCGTCTGTGTTGCTCCGTCTACTTCGTGGAACCGTTCTTCTCCCTTGTGGAATCCAGGCAAGATGACCGAACCCGGATACCATTACTATTTTTGCCTATTGCTAGAAGTCTCGATCTATAGTTTTGCCCCGATGCCCATGTTCTTCTTGTCAGCCTCCTACTTGTAACCAATTGCCATGTTTAACCACCCTACCTATGCAAACCATTGCTTGGCTATACGTAGGCTTCGCTCAGCCCCTCTTATAGCATTGTTAGTTGCAGGTGAAGATTGAAGATGCTTGCTTCATGTTGAAGTTTGGTTGGGTTATATCACACTATATAAATGCTTAAAATGAAATCATCTATATACTGGCAAGGGTGGAAGGCTAAGCCTTTTGCTTGGTGATTTGTTCCACTCATGCCGTTAGGAACCGTATAAACCGGTGTTATGTTCCTTGATTATGCGTTCCTAACACGGTTGGGGTGTATGGGACCCCCTTGATAAACCGCTAAGTGCTAAGTCTTTTCCAGCAAGTCCCAACATTGGTACTATTTGCCTAATAACAAACTAATAAAACTTGCATAAGGGCCTTGCAAACCCTCTTTTATTTTAATTCCACAACCCCGGGCCAGTGCTCCACATGAGTGTTGGTCCGAAACGGGGAGTCTGCGGGGCCACCTCGAGGAAACTCAAGGTTTAGTAAAAACCTGTAGAATCGCCCATCCGGTCGTGTCCTGAGACTTAGATACGCGCGGCTACTATCAAGGTGTCGACACGCCGGGAGGATTTGCTGGATTAGCCTTACCTTAGTTCGGTTTAACTTGAGCACAGGATTCCGAGAATACTCGGGTCTTCCCACCTATGGAGTTGCGACTCCGCGGATCGTGGGCTTGTGATGGGCCAAGTTGGAACACCCCTGCAGGGTTTGAACTTTCGAAAGCCGTGCCCGCGGTTATGTGGCAGATGGGAGCTTGTTAATTCCGGTTGTAGATAACTTGACACAATGTTTTCTAATACACTACCAGCGTGTGTACCGTGACTGTCAATTTCCGAATAGGGATTCGGAAGTTGAACACGGTGGGGTTATGTTTGACCGGCTTTAGTTAGGATCACTTCGTGATCATCTTTCGACCGATGCTCTTCTCTTCTCGCTCTCTTTTACGTAAGTTAGTGCTAGTTGCTGCTGCAGACTCTTGTTTGTTCCTTCACCTCTCGTTCTTTCTTCAGCCTTATCCACACCCAAGGCTTAAATAGTCTTGTTACCCGGGAACGGTATTGCTGAGTCCTCTGTGGCTCACAGTTACTTCACCACACCAGATGCAGGTTCAGCCGAGTTTGAAGCAGGTGATGGATCAGTTCTTCACCAGGAGCTCGTTGAAGAGTGTGGCCGTTTGCTTGTGACGTTTCGACGATCAGTAGTGGTTTCTACTAGGATTCGATCCTGACCTGTGGCTTTATGTTGTTTTGGTATCTTTCTTTTGGTTCTTCACCCGTAGCCGGGTTGTGATGTTTTTTTTGAATGATGTTATGCTTATGTATTGTATTGTGTGAAGTGGCGAGTGTAAGCCAACTATCTCCTTTTGCATTTTAATCCCTCTTTTACATGAGTCGTGCAAAGATACCAAACTTGAGATCATTCTAGGATGGGCTTATACCTTTAAGTCGTGCCTCGACACGTAGGAGGTATAGTCCCATCCTGGGCATTACAAGTTGGTATTCAGAGCCTTCTCCGACCTAGAAGCCCCCACTGATTGATCGAATCGTTGACGGTTGAGTCTAGGCACACACTGAAAACTTTTTGAGTCCTATATTATATCGGAGAGTAGGATTTCTTTGCTTCTCATCCCCTTTCTCTCTGGTGAGGACTCCTGACGTCTACTCTTGCCTCTTCTACTTTCAAAAATTGCACCAAATTTTTTTTAGGATCCCGCGAGTATTCTGGGATTGTTTCGATGTTCTTGTGATAAGGATATTGTTCTCGATGCCTCCTGTTACCGAGGAGTTGAGCTTCGAGGTATCATTGTAACAAGCATATCGCGGCAGTACTAAATACTTAAGACGGCCGACATCGAAAATCTCTCCTATATGGCCAGTGGCAAGATAACCCCGACATCACCCAGTACTGGGGAGGTAGTTCGGGAGTATTGCCATAGTTTGTTATAGTGGATGCTTTTCGAAGGTCCGAGGTACACAGTTTCCGAGAAAGACTGGTTATGTGTTGAAGGATGGATACACCTGGATGTAGGTTTAGAGTTGATTGCGCGGTGCTTCCCGTGTATCCCCAACACCTGATTGCATAACTGGAAACTTTCGGAAATCTATAGGTGGGTTCATCAAGTAGTTCTAGGCATTCTTCCAACGGATGCTCGATATGAAGTTCGGGGTTCTACATTGAGTGAAGTGGTTTTATGGACTTGTTCTGATCGGGAGTTGCATCTTAAAGGGTCCTTGGCTATGCTGATCCGGGGATTGCAAAACCCTTTTGTAACACGTTCCATGAGCTTTCAGCACAAAGATGTCGAACGAAACTTCTATCTTGTATTTGTTCTATCTGATCCTTGTTCCTTTTTTATTTACCTTTTCCTCCTCCCAAGTGGCTTCTTGACTAGTTGATGTACCTGCGGAATTCATTCGTTCAATTCTCTGTTCGGATGATATTGTGAAGATCATGTTGCATATCTATCCTTTGTTCTTGTTTTGATTCTGGTATTCGAGTTGCTTCGATGTCAAATGTTGATTCCATACCTTTCTTAATCGGTATTCTCATATTTCTATGGGAGTGCTAATTCCTCTTGATCATCAAGATGGTCATGTTAATCCTTTTCAACCGTTGTGCCTTCTCTTCAAGTTATTCAATACGGACGTCGTTGAGTAATCTGACGATTGTCTGTTCTTTCATCTCAAGTTGTCTTTGTTTTCCCCACCCTCCCACCCTTTTTCTTCTTGGAGCCAGAAATTCTCAAATGAAATATCCATTTTATTCATGCGATATTTCTTCATTTTTTCCCTTCAAAGTTCTTATCCGGTGATTCTCGTGAAGATGCTCAAGAGCTTCAAGTTCATCATTCTTGTTCTCAGATTCTGCCGGTGGATGTAATTCAAGATTTTGGTGTTGATCTTATCCTTTTCCTCTTTTCACAATGCTTTCTTATTCCGGTGCTCCAATCTAATCATTCTCATCTTGCTATTCATATCCGGAGTGTTGAAGATTCGTGTTTCCATTCTTAATCCGTTCAAATTATGTTGAGGATTGTTATCTTATCCAAGCCATTTAATTCAATCGGTGCAATATCTCTTAAGCAATCTTTCCAACGGTGATTTTCTTTAGTGGGCCCTAACCCACAGGTCTTTTCCAGGATCTTACCCGACTCTTCTTTTTCTGGAGTTGTTGTAAAATTCTTTCAAATGTGACGTAAGAATGATTCCCATCAGTCACATGCCTTCTCCAAGCTTGTTTTCAATCATTTCCATCTTTAGCTCCACCTTCCTCTTGTCATTCGTCCGGAGTATCTCGATATTCTTCATTCCGGAGTGCTCAACAATTCTTATGGCATTTCTCGTCTTCATTCTCAACAATTGAAGACTGGAAAAGTGTTTCTCTTAAATCTTGGCTCGTTCTCTTGATGAGATTCGTGGTTCTACCTTCATGCCATCCTCATAATTGTTTTGGATTGTGGGAATTGTTTCATGCCCCTTCAGAGCAATTCTTGAATTCTTTTCTTTGTGTTCCTCCGAAGGCCATCATTTCAGCATATTCTTCGTTCTCAGTTTTCAACTTCGTCCTTCAACTATTCTTCATTGATGTCTCTTCGTTCGTCTCCATATTTTACGGTGGTTCATTCAAGTTTACCCTTCCGTTGTTATCATTTTAATTCTTTTGTTCTTTTCACAATCCTACCGGTGGTTCGTTGAAGATTTATCCAAGCTTGTGCGAGATCTCTCTTTAATTCTTTCCAACGAGAATAAGTAGTATGCCAAATCCTTTGGTTGTCATCAATTTAAATTGGTGAAGGATATGCATAACATAAATCTTATTCTAGTTTCTTCCAAGAGGGTAATCCCTTCCTTCGGAGCTTGTTCATCATATCATATTCTCGGTTCTAAATTCTTTATCTTGTTTCCGGAGCTCCAAGTTATTTCAATCATATCATTTCAAAGCTTCATCTAATTCATCGCAGGCCTTGAATCTTATTCTTTTCATCTTTCACTTCTCATGTTTTCATTACCGGAGTTCCCATGGTGGTTCATCATGTTTTAATTCATCCTCGAAGTCTTCATCAAGATTCTTGTTGGAGCTCAAGCATTCTACATCATGCTTCCAATTGCAATTCTTTCTACCTCATCTTTTCAGATGGTGTTATGTCATTCTTGTTAATTCCTTCATGTTTTATGATTCACAAGTTGTCAAGAATGAGATATTTAAAACCATCATTTTCCTCGTTCAGGAGATCTTTTCAACCCTTCTTCGTAAGGATGCTCTTTCAAATCCAATTTGAGAGAAGTTGTCATTTTCTTCTCCATTCATTTCTTTCGTTGATTTATATTCTATTCTCCCATTCCGGAGGCATTGTGATGTTGCTCTCTCCAAACCATAATCCCGTTTTATCGAGATCATGTTCTTTCCTTGCTTTCCATTGAACCGGAGTGTTGTATTCTTCATGCTAGTTCTCTCATCTTATCAAGTTTTGCCTATCTTTTAACCGGAGTGCTATCTGAATATTTCTTACACCTTGTGCCATTCTTTTAATTGTTTCGGAGGCAATATGTTGTTGTTTTCATCAAATATCACTCCATCTTCTCAAGTTCTTGTTCAATTCCTTCCATTTTCAGTCGGAGTGCTGCCCAAATTCTGTCATTCTAATTCCTTGGCTATACCATTGCGGTTTCTTATTCTTTTTGGTCTGTGAGCTCTTGTTTCATGTCTTTCAACCTTCAAGGTTCTCGTAATGCTCCTTGTTACTATTTTCTAACGCAGTTTCATATTCGTTCATCTCCGTTGTATTCTTCTTTCATCTTGTTCAACCTCTCAAGGTTCTTTGGTTTCACTCGTCTGTCAAAGAAGCAACTTTGTTTTACCTCTTCCTCCTCCATTTTACCCGGTGATATCTCTAGGATCTCGGGTCGAGATCCTCTGTTAGTGTGGGAGAGTTGTGACGCCCGAGACCGACGTCCCAGAAGATTCCAGAAGATCCCAGAAGATTCCAGATGTTCCGGGTTGCCCGTGTGTTTCTTTTGTGCTTGTGTTTCTATTTTTGCATTGCTTCATGTCATCATGCCATCATGTCATTTTTATTTTTGCATCTCAACCAATAATTCGTGTGGACCTTCGGTCCATTTAAATCGAGGGAAGGTGACTTCTCTTTATAACATATAAAAGTCTCTCATTATTTTAGGGAGCTATATAATAAATATTCCATTGTTTGGAATTACCCGCAACACACTTGCAATATTCCCCATGCTTCTTTAATTCGAGTTTCTCCTCCAAAACCCTTCCCTATAATTCTTTCCGTTGTTTCGAGGTTCCTCCAAAACCCCTCCAGCCATTTTAATTAAATTCCTCACATTTTTGTGAGTCCAGGGAATGTTTACCCTTGCTCTAACTCTATTTCTAGCACCTTCTATCTTTCCTTCTTGTTGTTGTTTTTTTTTAAAAAAAAAACAACAGCAGTTTTATTTAAAAGAGAGCCCAGCAGCCCAGCCTTTTGTTTTTTCCTTCTAGCCTTTCCCTCTTCAGGCCCACTGGCCCATCAGGCCAGCCCGACCGCAGCCTCTCTACCAAACCCTAGCCCTACGCATCGCTCCTCTCCCTTCGACCGCAGCCCCTCGCTCCTTCCCGTCGCGCCGCCAGGGAGGAGTCCCGTTTCCCTCTCGTCCCTCTCGCTCTTCCTCTTTGCCCGCAACCGAACCCCTCTCGCTCCCGAACCCTCTTCCCCGAGCCCGATCTCCCTCTCCTTCCTCCTTCGTCTGGTTCCCTCCGCTCGAACCCCATCGCCCGAATCCCCCATCCTCTCCCCGCACCTCACTCTCTCCCTCGCTCGCCCCTTCTTCCCGGTCCCCTGCTTCGATCCTCCATCGCCCGTTCGTCCCTCCGCGCCATCAGCCACCTCGCGACCTCCTCCTCGTGGCCGCGCGCGAGGCCTCTGCCTCGCCAGAGCCGGCGACCGTCGAGCGCCTGGTTCCCTCCCCGGCGCCTCCCTCCTCCAGGGGTCCTCCTCTCGCCAGAACCGCGAGCCCCGCGAGTCGCTCCCTTCGGGCCTCCCCGTCGCCCTCCAGGCCGCTTCTCCCGCGAGAGTTGCCAGAGCCGCTGCTCCTCCCCCAGCGCGGCCTTCCCTCCTCCTCTGCGCCTGGCCCCCTGGCCCCGAGCGCCCTCGAGCCGTCGGCCGCCCTGATGCCTCCGAGCCTGCGGCCACGAGAGGCGCCCCGACCTCTTCCTCCGCACCTCTCCGCCTCCGTCCAGTGGAGCCCCTGCCTCGTCCTCAAGTCCCCGCAGCGCCCGAGCACCTCCAGCACTTCAGCGCCGGCGACCTCCTTGCTGTTGCTGCCGCCTCCGGTGGCCTCGTCGCCCCGTCGTGCTGCCGTGTTGAGTTTTGTTGCTGTAGTTTTGTTTTTGTTCCGTGCTTGCTTGTGTTGACCGTGACAGATGACCCGAACGAGGATACGGCGACCTGTCCGAGTACCTCTTCGAAACAAGTACCTCTACACGGCGAAACGACTAGTACATCTACCGTCGCCGAAGACCGCATGTACCTCTACGATACGGGAACGCCGACACAAGACGACGCGACAAGTACCCTTCGGAGACGTGAACAAATACGACACGTGTACCACTACCGTCGCCCCGAGGACGTCCGATGCCGCGTCAAGTACCCCTTCGGAAACGAGAACGTCTACTTCCCTCTACGACACGTGTACCACGACTCGTGAACCACTACTTCCTCTACGACGTGAACGCCTTCTTCCTCTACGATCTCGAACCGCTTCGAGAGAGAACGCTTCGAAGGTATAACCCCGAGACGTGACCCGTGGATGCATGCTTGTTGTGTTGTATGAAATGTCTCCCGTGTGTGCTTCGTGCCTGTTCCGACCTTTTTTTTCATGTTCCTCGGTTGCCTCGTCACCGACCCGTGGGAACCCGGCAACGGGATCACCCCATCATCTCGTTTGACTCGCTTCGTCACCTTTTGCACCGGTCTCTCAACGAGATACCGGTACCGATATGATGTTGTTGCATCATTTTCGGATCGTTGTCGTGGCACCCTTTCCTTCCACCACGGTGACAAATGCTTCATATCTCTTTTAAGTCAACCTTTTAATAAATTGCATAAAACTTGATCATGTCATCCGCATCATGTTAACAACACTAAAATGCTTAATTGTTGTTTGCTTGTAATTATTAAACATGCTCATGGGGATTTTCCGGATATGTTGTTATTATTCTCCGGCCTCATTTAAAATGTCTTAATAGTGTTGTTTATTATGCTTCACCTCTTGCCATGTTAAAAACATTTAATCTTGTCTTGTAAATAACGAGAGTCAACTAAATAATTAAATGTGGTGTTTCGTCAATATGCAACTCGTTGCATATTGAGCTCCACTTAACTTGTAGTATTTGTTTGTGCACTTGCCATGCCATGCTTATTTAAACCGGACATGCATCATGCTTGCTTGTGCATCTTATGCCATGTTTATGATTGTGTGTTTACCGAGTTGTTTTCTTCTTCCCGGTTGCTTCTCTTGATAGCTTCGGTTTCGTTCCGGAGTTGTGAGGTTTCTTTCGTCTGTGTTGCTCCGTCTACTTCGTGGAACCGTTCTTCTCCCTTGTGGAATCCAGGCAAGATGACCGAACCCGGATACCATTACTATTTTTGCCTATTGCTAGAAGTCTCGATCTATAGTTTTGCCCCGATGCCCATGTTCTTCTTGTCAGCCTCCTACTTGTAACCAATTGCCATGTTTAACCACCCTACCTATGCAAACCATTGCTTGGCTATACGTAGGCTTCGCTCAGCCCCTCTTATAGCATTGTTAGTTGCAGGTGAAGATTGAAGATGCTTGCTTCATGTTGAAGTTTGGTTGGGTTATATCACACTATATAAATGCTTAAAATGAAATCATCTATATACTGGCAAGGGTGGAAGGCTAAGCCTTTTGCTTGGTGATTTGTTCCACTCATGCCGTTAGGAACCGTATAAACCGGTGTTATGTTCCTTGATTATGCGTTCCTAACACGGTTGGGGTGTATGGGACCCCCTTGATAAACCGCTAAGTGCTAAGTCTTTTCCAGCAAATCCCAACATTGGTACTATTTGCCTAATAACTAATAAAACTTGCATGTGGACTAGCTATCCCTTTTATTTTAATTCAACCCCCCCGGGCCAGTGCTCCACATGAGTGTTGGTCCGAAACGAGCAGACTGCGGGGCCACCTCAAGGAAACTTGAGGTTTGGTAAAAACCTGTAGGATGACTCATCCGGTCGTGTCCCGAGACTTAGATACGCGCGGCTACTATCAGGGTGTCGACACGCCGGGAGGATTTGCTGGATTAGCCTTACCTTAGTTCGGTTTAACTTGAGCACGGGATTCCGAGAATACTCGGGTCTTCCCAACTATGGAGTTGCGACTCCGCGGATCGTGGGCTTGTGATGGGCCAAGTTGGAACACCCCTGCAGGGTTTGAACTTTCGAAAGCCGTGCCCGCGGTTATGTGGCAGATGGGAGCTTGTTAATTCCGGTTGTAGATAACTTGACACAATGTTTCAATACACTACCAGCGTGTGTACCGTGACTGTCAATTTCCGAATAGGGATTCGGGAGTTGAACACGGTGGGGTTATGTTTGACCGGCTTTAGTTAGGATCACTTCGTGATCATCTTTCGACCGATGCTCTTCTCTTCTCGCTCTCTATTACGTAAGTTAGTGCTAGTTGCTGCTGCAGACTCTTGTTTTGTTTCCTTCACCTCTCGTTCTTTCTTCAGCCTTGTCCTCACCCAAGGCTTAAATAGTCTTGTTACCCGGGAACGGGATTGCTGAGTCCTCTGTGGCTCACAGTTACTTCACCACACCAGATGCAGGTTCAGCCGAGTTTGATGCAGGAGCTGGCTCAGAGCTTCACCAGGAGCTCGATGAAGAGTTTGGCTGTTTGCTTGTGACGTTTCGATGTTCAGTAGTGGTTTCTACTAGGATTCGATCTTGGCCTGTGGCTTTATGTTGTTTTGGTATCTTTCTTTGGATCTTCACCCGTAGTCGGGTTGTGATGTTTTTGAATGATGTTATGCTTATGTAATGTATTGTGTGAAGTGGCGAGTGTAAGCCAACTATCTCCTTTTGCATTTTAATCCCTCTTTTACATGAGTCGTGCAAAGATACCAAACTTGAGATCATTCTAGGATGGACTTATGCCTTTAAGTCGTGCCTCGACACGTAGGAGGTATAACTCCATCCTGGGCATTACAAGTTGGTATTCAGAGCCTTCTCCGACCTAGAAGCCCCCACTGATTGATCGAATCGTTGACGGTTGAGTCTAGGCACACACTGAAAACTTTTTGAGTCCTATATATATATCGGAGAGTAGGATTTCTTTGCTTCTCATCCCCTTTCTCTCTGGTGAGGACTCCTGACGATTACTCTTTTCTCTTCTACTTTCAAAAATTGCACCAATTTTTTTTTAGGATCCCGCGAGTATTCTGGGATTGTTTCGATGTTCTTGTGACAAGGATATTGTTCTCGATGCCTCCTGTTACCGAGGAGTTGAGCTTCGGGGTATCATTGTAACAAGCATATCGCGGCAGTACTAAATACTTAAGACGGCCGACATCGAAAATCTCTCCTATACGGCCAGTGGCAAGATAACCCCGACATCACCCAGTACTGGGGAGGTAGTTCGAGAGTATTGCCATAGCTTGTTATAGTGGATGCGTTTTCGAAGGTCCGAGGTACACAGTTTCCGAGAAAGACTGGTTATGTGTTGAAGGATGGATACACCTGGATGTAGGTTTAGAGTTGATTGCGCGGTGCTTCCCGTGTATCCCCAACACCTGATTGCATAACTGGAAACTTTCGGAAATCTATAGGTGGGTTCATCAAGTAGTTCTAGGCATTCTTCCAACGGATGCTCGATATGAAGTTCGGGGTTCTACATTGAGTGAAGTGGTTTTATGGACTTGTTCTGATCGGGAGTTGCATCTTAAAGGGTCCTTGGCTATGCTGATCCGGGGATTGCAAAACCCTTTTGTAACACGTTCCATGAGCTTTCAGCACAAAGATGTCGAACGAAACTTCTATCTTGTATTTGTTCTATCTGATCCTTGTTCCTTTTTTATTTACCTTTTCCTCCTCCCAAGTGGCTTCTTGACTAGTTGATGTACCTGCGGAATTCATTCGTTCAATTCTCTGTTCGGATGATATTGTGAAGATCATGTTGCATATCTATCCTTTGTTCTTGTTTTGATTCTGGTATTCGAGTTGCTTCGATGTCAAATGTTGATTCCATACCTTTCTTAATCGGTATTCTCATATTTCTATGGGAGTGCTAATTCCTCTTGATCATCAAGATGGTCATGTTAATCCTTTTCAACCGGTGTGCCTTCTCTTCAAGTTATTCAATACGGACGTCGTTGAGTAATCTGACGATTGTCTGTTCTTTCATCTCAAGTTGTCTTTGTTTTCCCCACCCTCCCACCCTTTTTCTTCTTGGAGCCAGAAATTCTCAAATGAAATATCCATTTTATTCATGCGATATTTCTTCATTTTTTTCCTTCAAAGTTCTTATCCGGTGATTCTCGTGAAGATGCTCAAGAGCTTCAAGTTCATCATTCTTTTGTTCTCAGATTCTGCCGGTGGATGTAATTCAAGATTTTGGTGTTGATCTTATCCTTTTCCTCTTTTCACAATGCTTTCTTATTCCGGTGCTCCAATCTAATCATTCTCATCTTGCTATTCATATCCGGAGTGTTGAAGATTCGTGTTTCCATTCTTAATCCATTCAAATTATTTTGAGGATTGTTATCTTATCCAAGCCATTTAATTCAATCGGTGCAATATCTCTTAAGCAATCTTTCCAACGGTGATTTTCTTTAGTGGGCCCTAACCCACAGGTCTTTTCCAGGATCTTACCCGACTCTTCTTTTTCCGGAGTTGTTGTAAAATTCTTTCAAATGTGACGTAAGAATGATTCCCATCAGTCACATGCCTTCTCCAAGCTTGTTTTCAATCATTTCCATCTTTAGCTCCACCTTCCTCTTGTCATTCGTCCGGAGTATCTCGATATTCTTCATTCCGGAGTGCTCAACAATTCTTATGGCATTTCTCGTCTTCATTCTCAACAATTGAAGACTGGAAAAGTGTTTCTCTTAAATCTTGGCTCGTTCTCTTGATGAGATTCGTGGTTCTACCTTCATGCCATCCTCATAATTGTTTTGGATTGTGGGAATTGTTTCATGCCCCTTCAGAGCAATTCTTGAATTCTTTTCTTTGTGTTCCTCCGAAGGCCATCATTTCAGCATATTCTTCGTTCTCAGTTTTCAACTTCGTCCTTCAACTATTCTTCATTGATGTCTCTTCGTTCGTCTCCATATTTTACGGTGGTTCATTCAAGTTTACCCTTCCGTTGTTATCGTTTTAATTCTTTTGTTCTTTTCACAATCCTACCGGTGGTTCGTTGAAGATTTATCCAAGCTTGTGCGAGATCTCTCTTTAATTCTTTCCAACGAGAATAAGTAGTATGCCAAATCCTTTGGTTGTCATCAATTTAAATTGGTGAAGGATATGCATAACATAAATCTTATTCTAGTTTCTTCCAAGAGGGTAATCCCTTCCTTCGGAGCTTGTTCATCATATCATATTCTCGGTTCTAAATTCTTTATCTTGTTTCCGGAGCTCCAAGTTATTTCAATCATATCATTTCAAAGCTTCATCTAATTCATCGCAGGCCTTGAATCTTATTCTTTTCATCTTTCACTTCTCATGTTTTCATTACCGGAGTTCCCATGGTGGTTCATCATGTTTTAATTCATCCTCGAAGTCTTCATCAAGATTCTTGTTGGAGCTCAAGCATTCTACATCATGCTTCCAATTGCAATTCTTTCTACCTCATCTTTTCAGATGGTGTTATGTCATTCTTGTTAATTCCTTCATGTTTTATGATTCACAAGTTGTCAAGAATGAGATATTTAAAACCATCATTTTCCTCGTTCAGGAGATCTTTTCAACCCTTCTTCGTAAGGATGCTCTTTCAAATCCAATTACTTGCATCAGTAGGATCTTTTAACTTGTGGGACTGGGAAGTAGATTGAGGTAGAACCTATTACTTGCATTATTTTCAAACCCCTGGGAGTTACTTCTACGTTTGCTTTGATTTCCATTGCTATGCTCGTAGATGTGGTTAGGGTTTGAGTGAAATCCATGACAGATGTGAGTTGTTAATTAATGGTTCAACTTAAGGTGGCTACTTGAATACACATCTGGGTGGATTGGTTTGGGGCACCCTGGGAGTGAACCAGGGGATTGCCCGGACACTTGGTGATGCCAGTGTTGTCCTAGGAAATCCTGGGGTTTCCGTGTGATTGTCCTATTGGAATGCCACCCACGCTCAAAGGGATCATATAATATTTTCATGCCTAGAAACTTCCATGTGCAGCCACATGCCAATATGGGCTCTGGCATAGTTGAGTAAGTTGTGGGAAACCTTTCCATGATGGGCTAGCAGATGTAGGGGGATTGTAGGTGTACCGGCCTATCTATCTGGTTAAGGGGACCTCTTCGGAAAGACTGTGTCTCGGTCATCCGTTTCTCAAACATCATGCAGTGCGAGAAATCCAACGGAGGCGATCGAGTCTTGTGGGAAAAGTGCACAAACCTCTGCAGAGTGTACAAACTATTCATGAGTAGCCGTGTCCCCGGTTATGGACATCTTTGAGTATCTAGAAGTGGATTATTTGTTGATCTCATCACTCTATAATTTAATTTGCTGGGTTAATGATGACTTTAATTTGGGATTGAGATGGGGGTACCATTCTCAACTGTTCATGATTTAAATTTAACACAGTAGTTAAATAAAATGCATTCCTTTTGTGGTAGGGAAAATCAGCTTTACGCAAAAACATCCATACAACCTCCACCAGCCAAATATGCATGTAGTTGTAGGACTTGTTCATTATCATTAAAGTGTGAATTTGCCAGTACATTCAATGTACTGACCTACATGGCTGCAACTTCTCATGTTGCAGGAATTATTCGACGAATAAGTGTTACGTTAGGGTTGCGCTGTCTACACTCAACTTTGCCATTGGTGTTGATGAGAATCCACAACCTTTGTTGCTTCCGCTATGATCGATTGAGGTAATAGTATTTACGTTACTTAATACACGTGATTTACCTCTGTTATAAATCCTCGAGTACTGTGTGTGTCAGCATACCGATCCAGGGATGGCACATAACACAGAGACTTTGGTCCATTCGGATCGTGGTCGCTACAAGATGGTATCAGAGCACATGTTAACTGTAGGACGTGACCCTAGAAACTGACCAGACCATAGGAAAGGGTTTCTCTAAAACTATCTTTTTCAAAAGGATTCTTATCTCTTTTCTTTTCTGAGCTTTATCAAACCTTCCCTTGACCTTAAATAGTTAGATAATACCCTTTACCATTGGACCACTTCGGAGTAAAGATGAATTTACCATGCATTGGAAGTGTTGAAGCTACAACAATGGATACTCCGAAGGTTTGAAGAGTTGACAACTTTGAAGAGATAATGACCTTTAGAAGACCAAACCCCTGTTGTGTATTTACGTTAGATACGACGATTGTGAGCCATCGTTTGTTTGATATTTTCCGATGGCCACATAACAAAACCCGTCTTTTCAAAGCTTTTGTTTGTATTGAGTGTATCTCTCTCCATCTCCCGAATCTCACCCCAAAACCCTTGGAACCAATAGAGGATGACTGAAGATAGACTTGACCAATGACCCAACCGGAGGCAAAATTATGGATACAAAGCATGGAGGACCACTTCAGGAAAATTTTAGTTGAAAGAAAGTATGAGGTTCAATACGCTCTTCAGTACTTTACAAAAAGTGCTGCAACATGGTGGAAGATGCCTCAAGCCATACAAGGATGTAATAGAGCAGAAAATTGGGAAGAATTCAAGAAGACCCTGTTAAGATCCCATCTCATCCACAAGCTTGCTGACAACCCGAAGAAGAAACATTGTGCCTGTAGGATTTGTGGAGAAATAGGACACACCGAGGAGGAGCACAAGGATGAATGCCCTAATTGTGAAGGAAGTCACCTAGCTGAAGAATGCCCAACTAGGCAGATTACTTGTTTCTTGTGTGAAGGGACTACCCACTACCCTGCTCAGTGTCACATTTACCCCATGGTGCAACGAACTATCCAGCAGAAGAAAGAAGCAATGGAAGAAGCCCTCGAGGAAACCTTAAGGGAATCCGCGATGGAGGAAGATATTGACGATCCTGATGGAGAAGGACTAGACATATATTATTCACGTGCTTGCTACTCATGTGGAGAGAAAGGACATCTTTCACAGCAATGCACTAGGGAAAGTCAAGAGTATTTGGGAGACTTCCCGACAGAAGAAGTGGAGTTCGATCCACAAAAGATATAAGAATTGATTGGAACAAGGAAGTCGAGGAAGAGAAAGAGCATGTGTCCCCAGAAGAACCCAAATTTTGCGGAAATGGACCTAAGTCACATCACATGTTACCGGTGCAAGGATTTAGGTCATTATGCTATCAAATGCCCAACCAGGAAGAGAAGAACCCAGTGAACTAGGACAGCCACCATGAAGTCTTTAGATTGGACTTATGCCATTAGTTTACGTTACCAGGAAGTAGAGTATTTTACGAAGAGAAGTTTCAGACCGCAGGAAGGATGATCAGAGTAGTTGAGACCTGGAAATTTGAATGAAGCATGTAGCTAAATATGGAATACACTTTATTACAATGTTGAGTTGAGTTATGGAAAGAACATTGTAATAGTTCGTGAAGCAATAGAAGTTGATATTTTGGAGTCTAAGAAGGAGATGTTATGAGTTATTGGATGATTGCGAGTGCCCCTCACCCAGACCAAAACCTAGAACCCATGGACCAGTTGACCCCAAACCTTTCTGGGACAAAGACCTCGTTTTACCCAAGGATGTCCGTATGTTTTCCTAAGAACCCCTTTTGTCCTATACCCACAGATGACAACCCTTTACGAGTCTTTTCTCAAAGGCCCGGAAACCGTCATGACCCTGACTAGCGGCCGGGATTACCCAAAGATCCTGAAGGACATGATGAAGCACATTCACCTGGAAGGAGATGCAGTTTACAAGGGTTATCCCTTCATGGAGAATGGAGTTGAACTTTGGTACGTGGAGGTACACCTCCATCGTGTGAAAGGAGTTTGCCCAAAGACAATGGGTCAATACTTTTTCATCTCCCGAGTACCACGACCAACACTCTTCGACTCTGTTCGTGAAGCTGCTATGGAGGCCATACGTCAAATTGGAGAAATACTTGAAGCAAGACTTCGTCACGCTCAGGAATGCCTAAGTGGTGTGCATGCAGAGATGATGGAGATAAAGCACACGACCAATAGGACGAAGCAAAAGATTGATGATTTTAAGAATCACATTGCACAATTCCAGTGGGGCTGAAGCATCCTTAGCTAGGACAAAGGAATAAAGATGGAGATATGGTTGACCATACCAGACTATGTGGATAATAGCATTTGTAGTGATGCACCCTTGGAAATTGAGATTTTGAATAGTGGTTCAGGAAGTAATAAAAGGTTTGATATGAGGAGAATATGGATTACGGGTGAACCAGTGCATTTTGTTTAGTGGTGCCTCAATGTGTGAACCCTGGACCAATAGAAAGGAAAGTGATGCTCCAAGGAGTGGAGTTTACACCAATAAGTTGGAGTTTATTTTGATATGATGCTTACCCCGAAGGAATGAAGGAAGTAAGTACACATTGGATTTAAAGAGGGAGTAATGCTGGAGTGTGGAGCAATAGCTACTCCAAGGATGAGTTAAGGATATGCAAGTTCTGAAGTGGACCCATAAGCCGAGGACCTAAAGGAGGCTACGTAATCATAAGGGAACCACGAGACTTGTCAGTAGTAATATGTTTCTACTGAAGTGAAGCAGGGCACTTTGCTAAAGACTGTCCCCATGAGAAGGAGTTTTGTGCTAAGTAGTTGAGTTGAAGCATGCAATGGAAATGCAGTAGATGGTGACAAATTGAGAATGAGTAAAGTTAGCATCATGGCATTGATTTTGGATTTTATCAGTTGTTACTACATAAGTGATGAGTGAAGACATGATACATGGATCAAAATTTTGAGGAAACTAGTGTTATTCATTTTAAGTGTGGTAGAATCCAACATCGTTACCTGAATACACTAGTTAGTTGTTGGTTACGTCAGACTTGGAATGGAATGCCCAAAGATGAGTCTGAGTAATTACATCGTAGTTTTACCCACAGAGAAGTAAGGTATAATTGGATGGATTTAAGAAAGCCAAGGAAGTTGGATGTTGGAAGAATGATCAGTTGCAACCCGAGGATGAGACCAAGTGTTGCTAGTGATGAGATGAGCCATAACCCACAGGCCCCAGGACCTATCAAGAAAGCAAGCTCACTCTTGCTGAAGGAAAACCCCTGGAAGAAGTTACGACCTTATCAACAGACGATTTTATAGGTGGTTGCGTTAAACTCGAGGGTTGTGAAGAAACGTTAGATGTTTTGTTTGGCTTGCAGAATCAATGGATTTATCCGAACTTAGTTCGTTGACAAGAGAAAATTCTGCAATGCTTGTGAGGATGACCGAGTGTTAGAATGCGAGATTCACTAAACCATATACAAGGTAATGATTTGGGTGCGGGATGGATTGATCACCATACCGACTTACTCTTATCATTCGCCTTTGCTATAGGGGATGGTAAATCTGAGTGACTTACCTATAGTAGAGAGACGACGATGTCAAAACCTTGTTTAAACCTTAGAATGGTATAGAAATTTTTCCCTTGTACACGGCATGCTGTTGCCAACCGTAGGATATACCGTGAGGATGAAGTCCAAGCCCGTTTTCTGCAGGGACCCAACAAATTGTTTGATGACCCCCATGAGATATCGATACTAGTTTAGTATTGGCGCCAGACCTGTCAGCTGAGAAGAACCAAGGTTTCGAGCGAACCTTATCAAGATGAAAGGATACAAGGATTTGAGGACAAAGATTTTCCACTACCGGAAGAGCCCCAGAGAAGGAAATACCCTGAAAATTGAGAAGACCGACGCCGTCAACCCAAAGGATGGAGAACCTGAGCCGTATCCATGTTCCTAAGTGTGGCAGCACACCAGGCCACACCAATCAGTGGATTTGTTAGAAGACCCCCAAACCCCAACCTATTTCTTGCTAGCCTCTCCGAATCTCGAGACGAGATTCATTTTAAGTGTGGTAGGTTTGTAACATCCCAAAATTCTAAATTTTGGAATGTTATAATAAATAGATAGAATTGATTGCTTGTTGATGTGCTAAGTGAAATTGAGTGAAATTTGAAATTTTTGAAAGTTAAATGAGAGGGAATAAAAGGACTTTCCCAAAACTTTCACTTTGCTTTTGATCTCCGAGGGAATTCAAATTCTTTTCAACACAAAACCCTAGAGTGAAGATAATATGACTTCTTCCATTTATTTTAAATGATAAAGGGATTTGAAAGGATTTTTGAATTTCACTCTCGAGATATTTTCAATTCAGAGACTTTAAGCGACTCAATGATTTTCCCGAGAGAAGATAAAATGACTTCTTCAAATTATAGGAAATACGAGTAGGAAGTTTTCTGAAATTTTCTTTATAACTCATTTTCAAAAATTGAGATATTTGGGTTTTATTAAAATTATTTTTCTCCAAAAATAAACTACATGGAAAACAGGGTAACATGATTCCCTACAACAGAAAATTGGAGAGAAATAAATTTGAATTATTTTTGGTATTTTAAAAATGATCTTTACTGGTTTTTATTGGAATAGTAGCACCTTTTGCTTTTTAGGATTTCTGAGCATTTTACTTGACAGTAGAAAAATGTTCAGCTTGTAGAGAATCTTTTTCTGCAAATTTTGATATATAATACGCCTATAGTATATTATATATTATTTTGATTTTATTCTGTTTTTATCTCTGTGTTTAAAAAAAATCTAATCCCCGACTGGGCCGGCCCAGCTTCCGCCAGGCCGCGGCCCAGCGCCCCGTCGCCCTCGACCTCCGGCCAGAGGCCGTCGCCACCACGGCACCGCCGCCGCCGCTGCCGTGTCCGTCCCGGACACACCCCGCCACCGCCTTCCCCTGCCCCCTTCTGCACGTCACGCCTCGCCCCTTCGCCTATAAAGCCGCAGCCGCCGCCTCCTCTCTTCCCTCATCTCGCAGCGCCGCCGCCGTCTCGCCAAACCGCCGCCGCCGGAGAGATCCACCGCCGCCTCGCTCCATCTGCCACCACCGCTGCTGCAGGCTACTGCCGCCGCTTCGCCCCGCGCTGCCCTCGCCGCCGCCCGCTCGTCCGCCGCCTCGCGCCGCGCCTGCCGCGACGGGGTTGGCCGCCGTCACAGAGACCTCGCCGGAGCTCCGGTCCGGTCCGCGCCTCCCCGGTTTTCTTCGCCGAACCGGCGGTTTTCTCGTCGAAAAAAAACCCATAGGTACAAACCGCCCCGGTTTTACTGTTTAGTGAGGTTTTTTTGTGTTAGATCGGTTTTATTTTTTTAGATCAAATTATCTAGTGAACGTTCACCCGTTAGGACTAGAAAATGAAAGTTCGTTCGTTAACTTTTTCTTTTTCTGTTTAGATTTCGGCCAAGGACTTATCTGTGAAGTTATTTTACAGTTTAGCCCCTAAACTTCAAACGACCATAACTTTTTGCTCGTTGGTCCAAATCTAACGAAACCAACGCCCACGTCTTCGTTACGAAGCCCTCTATCCAGTAATACAACTCAAACATGTTTTTTGAGAATTTCAAAATTTGAATTCAACTAGTTTTATATTTGAACTTCGTTTAATCATAACTTGAGATTCGTCACTCCGTTTTAGTTGATTCTTTTTGCAAATCGAAGCTCTTGACCTAAACTTTTTGATAAGGCCAAATTCACATAATTTTGATACTGTTGGGAATTGTTTTATGTTTCAAGAGTCATTCTTTTGTTTTCGAAGTTTTCCGAAGTGTTTATTCGTCCTTTCTGATTTCTGAGTGATTGCTTATGTGTGGTTACCATTGCTTGCTTACGATAGATTGATCGGAGTGTGACGAGTAGATATATCCAGAGTTTTGAGTGCGAATCATCTTCATCAACATTGCAGGCAAGTTCACACTTTGATCATATTTTCCAATACCAAGTTTTTCATTGCATTAGTTATATCCTCAAACACATTGCATCAGTAGGATCTTTTAACTTGTGGGACTGGGAAGTAGATTGAGGTAGAACCTATTACCTGCATTATTTTCAAACCCCTGGGAGTTACTACTACGTTTGCTTAGGTTGCCATTGCTATGCTCGTAGACGTGGTTTGGGTTTGAGTGAAATCCATGACATATGTGAGTTGTTGATTAATGGTTCAACTTAAGGTGGCTACTTGAATACACATCTGGGTGGATTGGTTTGGGGCACCCTGGGAGTGAACCAGTGGATTGCCCGGACACCTGGTGATGCCAGTGTTGTCCTAGGAAATCCCGGGGTTTCCGTGTGATTGTCCTATTGGAATGCCACCTAGGCTCAAAGGGATCATATAATATTTTCATGCCTAGAAACTTCCATGTGCAGCCACATGCCAATATGGGCTCTGGCATAGTTGATTAAGTTGTGGGAAACCTTTCCATGATGGGCTAGCATATGTAGGGGGGTTGTAGGTGTATCGGCCTATATATCTGGTTAAGGGGACCTCTTCGGAAAGACTGTGTCTCGGTCATCCGTTACTCAAACATCATGCAGTGCGAGAAATCCAACGGAGGCGATCGAGTCTTGTGGGAAAAGTGCACAAACCTCTGCAGAGTGTACAAACTATTCATGAGTAGCCGTGTCCCCGGTTATCGACATCTTTGAGTATCTAGAAGTGGATTATTTGTTGATCTCATCAATCTATAATTTAATTTGCTGGATTAATGATGACTTTAATTTGGGATTGAGATAGGGGTACCATTCTCAACTGTTCATGATTTAAATTTAACACAGTAGTTAAATAAAATGCATTCCTTTTGTGGTAGGGAAAAATCAGCTTTACACAAAAACAACCATACAGCCTCCACCAGCCAAATATGCATGTAGTTGTAGGACTTGTTCATTATCATTACAGTGTGAATTTGCCAGTACATTCAATGTACTGACCTACATGGCTGCAACGTCTCATGTTGCAGGAATTATTCGACGAGTAAGTGTTACGTTAGGGTTGCGCTGTCTACACTCAACTTGCCGTTGGTGTTGGTGGGAATCCACAACCTTTGTTGCTTCCTCTATGATCGATTGAGGTAATAGTATTTACGTTACTTAATACATGTGATTTACCTCTGTTATAAATCCTTGAGTACTGTGTTTGTCAGCATACCGATCCAGGGATGACATAGAACACAGAGACTTCGGTCCATTTGGATCGTGGTCGCTACAAAACATTGATTGTGCAAACAAGGAGGTCAAGCTAACTCATCCTGACGAAGACGTGATTATCTTTGCAGCTCGAGATAACACAATCAGGCTATTCTCTCTCAATGACAAGGGCGAGATTAATGTCATTTCTCAGATTCCGGTGGTTTGTGAATATGAGGATGTATTCCCTGAAGAGCTTCCAGGCATGCCTCCCCACCATCGAGTTAAATTCATCATTGAACTTGAACTCGGTACCGAGCCAGCATGTCGGCATCCGTACAAGCTTTCTCCTGATGAGTTGAAGGAGCTGAAGAAACAACTCGATGAGCAAGAACGTATGGGTCTAATCAGACCAAGTACTTCTCCTTGGGGCTGTGGTGTTCTATTTGTCAAGAAGAAGGATGGCACGGAACGCCTTTGTGTTGATTACCGGCCATTGAAAAGAAGACAATAAAGAATAAGTACCCGCTCCCCAATACCAATGAATTGTTCGAGCAGCTCAAAGGAGCAAAGGATTTCTTGAAGCTCAATCTCCGGATGGGCTACCATTAGATTCGTATCCGTGAAGAGGATATTCCTAAGACCGCATTCAGAACGAGTTTTGGCTCCTATGAATACACGGTCATGTCTTTCGGGCTTGCAAATGCTCCACCCACTTTCTCTCGAATGATGCACTTCATATTCAACCCCTACACCAATGAATTCGTTCTCGTCTATCTGGATGATATCTTGGTATTCTCCAAGAATGAAGCAGACCATGCCAAGCACCTCCGTTTGGTCCTTGATAGGCTCCGTGAGCACCGGTTCTATGCGAAGTTCTCCAAATGTGAATTTTGGTTGGATAAACTCCTCTATCTTGGCCATATTATCTCTGCCGACGGGATTTCTGTTAACCCCGAGAAGGTTGAAGCTATTGTCAACTGGGAACCTCCGCAGAATATCAAGCAACTCCGAAGCTTCCTTGGGCTCGCTAGCTATTGTAGAAGGTTCGTTGAGAACTTCTCCAAGATTGCCAAGCCTCTTTCCAACTTGCCCCAGAAGAATGTCAAGTACTCGTGGACTCCTGATTGTGATGTGGCATTCAAGACGCTCAAAGAGAAGCTCATTTCTGCTCCGGTTCTCACTCCTCCGGATGAGTCCAAGCCTTATGAAGTCTTTTGTGATGCTTCATTGCAAGGTCTAGGTGGTGTTCTCATGCAAGACAAGAAGATCGTTGCATACACTTCACGTCAGCTGAAACCAAATGAGAAGAATTACCCCACACATGATCTTGAGCTAGCAGCAGTTGTTCATGCCTTGATCACGTGGAGACACCTTCTATTGGGCAGAAAAGTGGACATCTTCACTGATCACAAGAGCTTGAAGTACAACTTCACTCAGCCAAACCTTAACCTTCGCCAGACTCGTTGGGTTGAGATGATTCAAGAGTATGATCCAAGCACTGAGTATACTCCTGGCAAGGCCAATGTCATTGCAGATGCCTTGAGCAGAAAGGCATATTGCAACAGTCTCCTTCTCAAACCGTTCCGGCCTGAACTTTGTGAATCATTCAGGAAGCTCAACCTCCAAGTTGTTCCGCAAGGCTTTCTTGCAAACCTTCAAGTTGCTCCTACCATGGAAGATCAAATCTGTGAGGCCCAACTTAGTGATGCTATGGTGCAGAAAGTGAAACATGGTATTGCTAAGGGTACTCCCAAGTACAAGTGCTATCGCCCTGATGAAAGAGACACTTTGTTCTTTGAGGACAGAATCGTCGTTCCCAAAGGTGATCTCAGAAAGCTCATAATGAACAAAGCACATGAGTCACTCCTCTCGATACTTCCAGGAAGTTCCAAGATGTACCATGACCTCAAGCAATCATATTGGTGGACTCGTATGAAAAGGGAGATTGCCCAATTCGTGAATGAATGTGATGTCTGCAAAAGAGTGAAGGTAGAGCATCAACGTCCAGCCGGACTCCTTCAACCTATACCTATTCCTGAGTGGAAATTCGATCACCTTGAGATGGATTTCGTCACTGGTTTTCCCAAGTCCAAGAAGGGAAATGATGCTATCTTTTTGGTGATTGACAAGATAACTAAAGTAGCTCATTTTCTTCCAGTCAAAGAATCCATCAACGCAGCTCAGCTGGCAGAGCTGTACACCTCCATAATTGTCTCTTTGCATGGCATTCCTCAAGTGATCTCCTCAGACCATGGAAGCTTGTTCACTTCCAAGTTCTGGGATTCATTTCAGTCAGCCATGGGCACAAAGATTCGCTTCAGCACTGTGTTTCACTCTCAGACTAGTGGCCAAGTCGAAAGAGTGAACCAAATCCTTGAAGATATGCTCAGAGCTTGTGTCATCTCCTTCGATATGAAATTGGAAGATTGCCTTCCATTTGCCAAATTCTCCTACAACAGCAGCTTCCAAGCAAGTGCCGGCAAAGCTCCTTTTGAAATCCTCTATGGCAGAAAGTGTCGTACCCCTCTCAACTGGTTCGAGACTGGTGAACGTCAACTCCTTGGAAATGATTTGGTCTCAGAAGCCGAAGAAATGTGCAAAGTCATACGTGAGAATCTCAAGGCCGCGCAATCACGTCAAAAGAGCTACTATGACGGCAAGCATCGTGACCTGGCTTTCGACATTGGAGACCATGTCTATCTCCGTGTTTCTCCCACGAAGGGCACTCAGAGGTTCGGTATCAAGGACAAGCTTGCTCCAAGATACGTGGGCCCTTTAAAGATTCTTGGCAAGAAAGGCGATCTAGCCTACCAACTCGAGCTTCCCTCCAACTTTGCAAATGTGCATGATGTGTTTCACGTGTCTCAACTCCGCAAGTACTTCAAGACGCCTGAACGCACCATTCCGTTCGAAGAGATTGATCTTCAACAAGACTTGTCTTATCGTGAGCACCCTGTTGCTATCCTTGAAGAAACCGAGCGCAAGACCCGCAACAAGTCCATCAAATTCTTGAAAGTAAAGTGGTCACACCATACCGACCGAGAAGCTACATGGGAACGAGAAGATCATCTCCGTTCCGAGTATCCCGCCTTCTTTCAGTCCTAGATCTCGGGACAAGATCTTTTTGTAGTGGAGGAGAGTTTCTAACACCCCATATGTGATACCTTCCATATTTGGCAATAAAGCATTATCTTTTGATCCTTGTCCTTTCCTTGGGGGTTCTTTTTCAATTATGCATTCTTATTGTCATTGCATGTCATCTTATTTTCTTTGCATTCATGCATTACTCCATCATCACCATTGCATCATGATTATCATGGTCTTCTTTCACTCATGTGTGTTGGTCCTTGTCCTAGCTTGACATGTGAGTGCTCCTTGTTCTTGAGCTATGGTGATAGTGAGACCATGCCCATGTTAAACCCTACCCCTCTTCTTCTACCACCACTCACTTCCATTCCCTTTCTTCTTTCCCATTCTTTCTTTTTGCAAGTGGCTAAACCCCTTCTCCCTTAATGTTCATCCCCTTCCAACAATTCATGCCACATGTCCTAGATGCCTCTACCAGATCTTCACCTCTTTTGGGATTGTTTTGGTTAGGTTTTAAAATGGCTCAAGTTTGAATTATTTTCAAACTTGAATTATTTTACTTCCTCTAAAAATGCCCAGGGCAATTTTATAAAATAGCGCATTTTCACAGGAGCTTGGGGATATTTTTATATTTTCCAAACTCCTCCCCTATGTCCCTGAGCTTTTCATTTTGTTTTTCTTTTTCTGTTTGAAGAAAAGAAAATGGAAAAGGAGGGAGACTAGGGTAGCAGCAGCTTGGGCCTATCCCGCTCCTGCATCTCGGCTCGCGCGGCAGCAACAGCCCCACAGCAGCCCGCCAGTTTTCCCCCCGGAGTTATTCTCACTCAGACCGATCCGACCCCCCTCCTGCACTCGATCCACGTGGAGCGCAGGGCCCATCCGTCAGTAGGCGATGTAGTCCACACCCGCCTTTTCTTCCACCTAACTCCCTCTACTTTCCACGCCCGCCATGGCAACAGTGGCTGGGCCAGCCGTGCCCACCGCCCTATAAGACCCCTCGACGTCCGCACCTACCCCTCTAGGGTTTCTCCTTCGCCGTCGCCACCAAGGGGTTCTTCTCCTTCTCCCCTTCTCCTTCCCTCACGAGCGCTCGAGCATGGCTGAGAGCACGCACGCCGTTGTCACCACCCTCCGGTCGCCTCCAGCCACCAACGTCAAGTCCATCGGCTTCCCCGACGTCCCCGTCGCCCTTTGCTTCCAATACGGCGTCGGGGAGATCGCCAAGTCCACACCGGCTTCCTCCTCTGCTTCCATCTCCCCTTCGGTCAGAGTTCGCGCCGAGGTTCAGAGATCGACCGCGTCGCCGTAGCCTCGTCATCGGCCTCTTCTTCTTATCAAAGGTATACGAGGTATACCCAGCTCCCCCTCCTGCTGCTTCTTGTCGTCCTTAGAGCTCCGTAGGCGCCGTAGAGTTCATGCCAAGGTCGCGTCCGCCGTGCTCTGGGCATACTTTGTAGTTTGCTTGTTTAGGAGCTCTGGATCATGCTCGTGCTCCACACGCGGCCTGCTCCCCTCGCTGCGCTTTCCTCGCGTGTGCACGCCCGCTCCGCACGCGCCCTGTCTGCTTGCCGTTGCGTCGTGCTGCTTCGCACCCGCCGTGCCACCATGGTCCGAGCCGAGTTGTTGCTCGAGCTCGAGCAGCCCCGGCCTTCTCCTAGCGCCATGCCCTCCCGAGCCGCTTCGCAACCGAATCCCGCACGCCCGCCGACCCATCTAGCCCCACCATCGCCACGGCTGCCCTCGTCGGCGCCGTTGTCGCAGCCGCCGTCTTCTCTGACGGAGACAAAGGGCTTGGCTCTGTGTTCTCATCAGGTGCGTAGATATTTACCTGCACCCTGCCTCCGTTCTGTCAGCAGATTCAGTTTAGCCTAGTGGTTCGACGCTCTCTCTCGTAACCAGGAGGTCCTGGGTTCGATACCCCGCACGGCCAATAGTTTAGGCCCTTTTTGTTTTATTTGTCCCACTGACAAGCCGACCCCACCTGTCGGCCTCCCAGCACCTCCTACCCACTCCCACACCCGCAGCGCCACCTCAGCTTCCCCCTGGTCCCACCAGTCAGCTGCTGCGGCTAATCCATTCTGTGTCACCTTAGTATTTCCTATTATGTTTTGTTTTATTTTCTTTTTGTGTAGTTTCCTTGCATAATTTATATCTTTTAAAATATGAAATGATGGAAATGTTTTATATATGAAACCTGCCTAGTTTTTCATGTAGAATATTAATATACAGTTTGTTGCCATGTTAACAACATTTAAAATGATGTTTGATATTTATTTGTGTTTAAGTATGTTCAAACTTGTAAAAATCATAACTAAATAACTACAACTGCAAATTTGACAAACTTTATATGTATTTGGGGTGGGAAAATGTGTAGATTAATGTGGTGTTGTTAGTTTGCATGTTTAACAAATTTCAAATATGTCTTTCTCAGATCTGTCCTAATTGTTTTTATATGAATATGGGAGTTTCCGGAAAAACTTGTTTGTTCTTTCCGGCCCATTCAAATTGCTAGCATGTTGCTGTTAGTCCTAGTTGTACCCCTTGCCATGTTAAAAAACTTTTATAACTTGTTGGGTGCTTGTTTGAAACATCTACATAACCACTTGTGGCCATGTTAGTTTTGTTTCCTTTTGCATGTGTTCCACATGTGTGTGATCTTGTTATTGCCATGATGCTTGTGCACTCAACTAGTTCCTAGGAGTTGCATCATATCCTACCCATGTCCATATGCATCATATTCATGCATTATGTGTTTGAGCATTACATGATAATTGATTGTTGTTCCGGTGGTTGCATTGTTGTGTTGGTTAGAGCCCGGTGACGATTTGGAGTTCGAGGTTCCTTTCGAGGCTGAGTTTGAGGAGCAAGGTTACGATCCCTCCGTGGAATCAACAGGCAAGATGACCATTCCCAGGTATCACTTCTATCTTTGCCTATGCTAGATGTCTCGTTCTTTAGATATTGCCTCGATGGCCATTCCCATTTGTCAGCCCCCTATTGTTGCCATGAAACAATCTAACCGCCTTCCTAGCAAACCGTTGTTTGGCTAAGTACGCATCGCTCAGCCGCTCTTATAGCGTTGTTAGTTGCAGGTGAAGTTTTGAAGATTGCTCCATGATGAAGTTTTTGTTGGGATAACACAATATATAAATACTTGTTAAACTAATTCACCTATATATTGGTAATGGGTGGAAGGATAAGCCTTTCTGCTTGGTGTTTTGTTCCACTCATGCCACCTTAGGAACCGATAAACCGGTGTTATGTTCCTTCTTTTTGCGTTCCTAACACGGTTGGGGTTTATGCCCCCCCCCCCTTGATAATTCACTCTATTTAAAGCTTTTCCAGCAAGGCCCAACATTGGTTTTACATTTGCCTAATAACTAAAACTTACATAGGGCGTTGCAAACCCGAGTTCTTAATTAACAACCCGGGCCAGTGCTCCTCATGAGTGTTGGTCCAACTGGGCAGACTGCAGGGCCGCATTGGGGAAACCCGAGGTATCTGGTATTTTCCTATAGGCTGTCCCGTCCGGTCGTGGCGTGAGACGAGATACGCGCGGCTACTATCAGGGTGTCGGCACGTCGGGAGGTCTTGCTGGATTAGTTTTACCTTTGTTGAAATATCTTGAGCACGGGATTCCGAGGATACTCGGGTCTTCCCACTTTGGAGTTGCGACTCCGCATATCGTGAGCTTGTGATGGGCTAAGTTGGGACACCCCTATAGGGTTTGATCTTTCGAAAGCCGTGCCCGTGGTTAGGTGGCAGATGGGAATTTGTTAATATCCGGTTGTAGATAACTTGACACCTTATTCATGAATACACTACCTGTGTGAGTAACTGTGATGGTATCTTTCCGAAGGGCTTCAGGAAGTGAACACGGTGGGGTTATGTTTGATCGTGAGTAGTTAGGATCACTTCTTGATCAACTTGCCGATCATTGGCACTTGTTCTCTTCTCGCTCTAAAATAGTAAGCTAGTGTTTAGTGCTTGCTGCAACCCTTGTTTATAGCCTTTCCACACCTATGGCTTTGGTAGTTTTGATACCCGGGAACGGGATTGCTGAGTCCTCTATGGCTCACAGATTCAACACACACCAGATGCAGGTACCGCTGAGAACAATGCAGGAGATGGTTTGGAACTTCACTGGGAGTTCGATGAAGAGCGTGGACGTTACTATGTTTCGTATCCTGACGATCCGTAGTGGTTCTTACTAGGAGGATCCGGGCTTGTGTTTTTGGTATCTTTCTCATTTGGATTTTCGTCCGTAGTCGGACCCTGATGTTCTTTGGATGATGTATGCTATTGTACTCATTGTGTGACGTGGCGAGTGTAAGCCAACTATCTTTTGCAATTTCATCCCTGAATTTTACATGAGATGTGCAAAGATACCATACTTGAGATCATTCTAGTATGCGCTTATGTCCTTAAGTCATGCCTCAACACGTGGGGGACATAGTCGCATGCTGGGCATTACACAACTGACGAGTCTTCCCTGGCTTCGTGTCGTTCCCTTCCTAGGCCTCGCCATCGTCCACCACCCTGGTGCTCTCAGCACGGCCTGGTCAACATGGTCAATGACCGACATGCATCTGAAGTGGACTGTACGTGGAGAGGCTGTCAGCTGGGTCCACGACCGCACGTAAGGATATGCCTCCTTATTACGCGCAAAATAATGATTCCTCCACCTGACATCTGGGACCCACCGAAAGGGCCTCTGTATTTCGCGAAAAAACATTACCGCCGCTGATAGCTCGGACCGACCAGCTATATCTTTGGATGTAAGGAAGTGCCTCCTTATTACGCACAAAAAATGAATACTCCTCCTCTTAGCTGGGACCCAGTATAGTGGCAGGCTAACTTCTGGGCCTACTAAGTTGATGGGGACGGAGGGCTTTGTCAACTTAGTCAATATGCACGATTCTAGCTCCAGTGAGCGTACGATGTCCATCCAACGGCCGTAGTGCTTCTTCAACCTCTTGTCTTCTTGCTCCAACCGCCCAAACCAGCTAGCAAACCAGCGCCGGTTGTGCCTCGTGCTCCTGCCTCCCATGGCCGGCTGTGCTGCCGCAGAGGCCTCACCACCCCCTACTACTCCCACCGCTGGCCAGGCCATCCCTCCACTCACCCACACCCCCTGTTATTCTGCGGCGACGGCAGCCTCACACCATAGTCGAACCAGTGAACCCTCGTACTCCTCTCCGTGCGGGCTTCCACTGCCGCATCTTCCCCGGCTCCGCGTCGTCCCCTTCCTAGGCCCCAGCGTCGTTCACCGCCCTGGTGCTCTCGGCGCGGCGTGGTCAACGTGGTCAAGGAATGACTTCCATCAAAAGAGTACTGTACGTGGAGAGGCTGACAGCTAGGTCCACGGCCGCAGCAAGGAAGTGCCTCCTTATTACGCGCAAAATAATTATTCCTCCACCTGACATCAGGGACCCACCGGACGGGCCACCGTATTTTGCAAAAAAAGGTTTCCCTCTGACGGTTGGGACCCACCAACTACATCTTCGCACGCAAGGAAGTGCGTCCGGGAAAAAACAATTCGCCCCCTGACAGCTGGGATCCACCAACTACATCTTCGCATGCAAGGAAGTGCCTGACAGTCGGGACCCACCTGGTCGAAGCATACGTAGCGTTGTCATTCTGGTCGCGAACGTGTACGTACATACTGGTCGATGTAGAGGCGCGCACGTGTCGTAGCAGAGGCGCGCACGTAGCATGTACACGTACGTACAGCGGCCAGGGTGCAAGAAAGAAAATACGGCCACATACGTACATACGGGCGGTGTCTCGAACGCCTACTCGTGCATACGTATAGCCAGGGCTCGTGTACATGGCTGGGTCGGAACGGAGAAACAGCGTCATTGTCGTGTTCATGGGGAGCCAACCGGCTGGGTTGGAACGGAATGCGTCGTCGTGTTCATCGGGAGGGCTTGGACGGAACAGCCGATGGAAACGAGGCCTGGCATACCACAGAACGGAGGAAACGGCCTTGTGTTCGACCGGCCACATTCGAAACGGGATCCTATTCATCGGGAGGGGTCTGGTGTACCGCAAAACGGAGGAAACGGACCTCCTACGGTCGAAACGGGGGTCCTATTGATTGGGAGGGGTGTGGCGTACTGCAAAACGGAGGAAACGGACTTGTGTTGGAGCGCTAAGGTCGAAACGGGGGTCCTGTTGATTGGGAGGGGTGTGGCGTACCACAAAACGGAGGAAACGGACTTGTGTTGGAGCTCTACGGTCGAAATGGGGGTCCTGTTCATTGGGAGGGGTATGGCGTACCGCAAAACGGGACTCCACGAGATACTGTTCATCACCACCGTCAACCCCCTCCAGCCTCCACGGGCTACTGTTCATCCACCGTCGACCTCCTCCACCCTCCACCTGCAAATGTTCAGCCTCCACCACGCGCTACTCCACCGGCTACTGTTCAACCAGCCCTCTCCACGGGCTCCTGTTCAACCACCCCTCCATGGGCTACTGTTCATCCAGCCCTCCACCATCTACTATTCATGTAGCCCTTCATGGGGTGGTCCTGTTCATGCAGCCCTCCACGGGGTCCTGTTCATGCAGCCCCAACCGGCTCGATCGAACGGGGTCCTGTTCATGCAGAGGCAACACCACAGGGTCCTGTGCAGCCACCCCCACCGTGAACT
>LR738711.1:765312712-765364371 GCA_902687465.1 Secale cereale | reverse complement strand
ACACTCACTGTTCATGCAAAGGCAGCATTGATCAGCTTCAGTTAGCAGCAGTAGCGAAGGAATTGCTCGATTGGGTTCAGTTAACAGCCATCGATCGATCGCTCGGGTTCAGTAACACGTAGCGTGCAGTGCAATCGCTCGGGTTCAGTTAGAGCCCAATGCCTCGCACCCACGCGCGTGCGTGTATGAGAGAAACGCGCATCGATCGGCACCGACCACCCACCGTAACCGGGAACACCCAGATATTTTCCTCGCCCTCACTTCTACCACGGTTTTTTCCGTCATGGACGGCCCAAAGAATGTCATGCAGCTGCGTCTCCGGCCCGCCCAGGATGAAAAGCGCATTTTCTGTCATGATTTTTTATCATAGAAGTAGGACCCCACCACATCTATGATGATACCGTGTTTTGTCACAATTATTGTTATGGAAGTGTCATAAGTATGACAGCAAAAGTTTCGTTCGGCCCAAAATGTCATGGATGTGTCTTTTTTTGTAGTGCGGGGACACAGCTACTCATGAATAGTTTGTACACTCTACAGAGGTTTGTGCACTTTTCCCCACAAGACTCGATCTCCTCCGTTTTATTTCTCGCACTACATGGTGTTTGAGAAACGGATGCCGAGACACAATCTTTCAGAAGCATTAACTCTTAACCATGGGTAGACCATACCACCTACATCTGCGACATCTGCTAGTCTACCACGGAAAGAGTTCACACAACATACTCAACTATGCCAGAGCCCATAATGGCATTGTGGCTGCACACGGAAGTTTCTAGGCATGAATGATATATGATCCCTTTGAGCCTAGGTGGCATTCCATAGGATAAGCACACGGGTCCTCCGGGATTTCCTAGGACAATACTGGATTCTCCAGGTGCCCTGCAATCAATACACCCAGATGTGTATTAAATTCCACCTTAAAGAAACCCTTAGTTGTTATTACACTCACAGCTTTCATGAAATCACTCATACCAATCAACGTCTACAAGCATGCCTAAGCAATAAGTAACAAAGCGTATATTCCCTTGGTTAATCTCAAGTCATTGGGTTCCTACCTCATGAACTACAAAGCATCATATTATGTAACCAGTCCCACTCATGCAAGTGTTTGAGGATATAACTAATCCAATAAAACTAGATATTGGAAAGTACGATCAAAGTATGAACTTGCCTTGCTGACGATCGCTGAATCCTAAAGACTTGTAGTATCACGCTTCACACTCCGGGAATTCTATCGCAATCAAACAATAGCATACATAAGCAATCATCCAACAGAATCGAAGAACAGATCTCGAAAGACTTCGAAAACAAGAGAATCACTCTTGCAACAGAAAACAATTTCTAACAGTACCAAAATGAAGTGAATTTGGCCTTATCAGAAAGTTTAGGTCAGGAGCCTCAATTTGCAAAAAGAATTAACACAAACGGAGTTACAAAACTCAAACTACGATCAAAGGAAGTTCAAACACAAAACGGTTTGAATTCAAAACTTTAAAACTTTCAAAATCAACTTTGAGATGCGCTACTGGAAAGATCATATCGAAATGAAGAAATTGGCGTTGGTTTCGTCTAATTCTGACTAATGAGTAAAAAGTTACGAGGGTTTGAAGATGGTGGACCGATTTGCAAAAAATTCATCGCGGATAGGTCCTCGACAAGAAAATAAAAGAAAAAGAAAAGACTAATGTGCGAACTTTCATTTTCTGTAACTAAACAGCGGGCGTTCGTTAAATAATAAAACCGGAAAAAATGAACTAGGTTTTTTTAAACCCAAAACTAATAAAAAACGGCAGTTTAATTACCTCGCGGATCGGGTTCGGTCCGCGGGTCGGGCGACGGGCGGCGGCTCCGGCGTGGCAGCGGTGGCGTCCGGCCGCGCGGGGTGGCGGCGTCCGGCGGCATGGGACGGCGGCGGTTGCGAGTGTCGGCGCGGCAGCAGCGGCAGAGGCGGTGGCTGGGCGGCGGTGTGACGCGCGAATGGGGGCGGCGGCACTATTTAAAGGGGGCGGGGCGACGGGTGCCTTGGAGGAGGGGACGGCCTGGGGCAGAGTCCTACCAGGACTCGCTTCGGTGTCCGTGCCGAGCACGGCGGTGGCGCGGAAGGAAGGTGGCGGCGGGGCGAGCTGGGCCACTCGGGCGGCTGGGCCTTCCGCCCAGTTGGCTCGGCCAAACAGTTTTTTTTTAAATTGCCCGAACAGAAAAATACAAATAAATTTTTTAAAAAAATCTAAAAATACCAGAAGAAATTTTCGCCATCTAAACCTAATATTTAGAACACGGGGAACATTTTTCTGATATTAAAATGCCTAAAAATAAAATAACTTTTTAATGCAATTTTAAAAATAATAAACTGTAAATAAATCCAATAAAATTATTTTTACTCAAAAATCAAATTCCAACATTTTTATTATATTTTTGAAGAAGTCATATTATCTTCTCTCATTTATTTTAAATAATGTAAAAATGAAATTTGGCAAAAATATTATTGATCCAACCCACTTGGAAAATAAATAAAATAGTGGGCTCCTCTTTGGGAAACTTCCAACTCTCTCACTTGGGTCCTTGAGTTGCTTACAGTTTTGGATCAATTTTCAAATAAACTCATGCTCAAAAATGCTCAAATGATGAATGCATATGAATGAACTATGATAACATCCAAATTGAAAATTGGATGTTACATTGTTTCAACACTATGCCCTTCGGACTTAAAAACGCTTGCGCCATGTATCAACGCATGATTCAAACATGCTTAGAAAAACAAATTGGCAAGACAGTAGAGGCATATGTGTAGTCGTTAAGACCAAACACCTCAAGACATTGGTGGACGATTTCCGCCTTATGTTTGATAACCTTAGAGCATATGACACAAGGCTCAATCTGGACAAATGCGTTTTCGGCGTCCCCGACAGGAAAGCTATTAGGGTCCATTGTATCCCATGGAGGAATCAAAGCTAACTCAGCTAAAATCCAGGCCTTGTCACAGCTCAAAATGCCAACCGATCTCAAGCAAGTGCAAAAACTAGCAGGCTGCGTAGCAGCCTTGAGCTGCTTCATCTCCAGGTTAGGAGAGAAAGCATTGCCACTTTATAGATTGCTACAACGCACTGACAACTTCGAATGGACGGATGCGGCCACAACTGGATTGATAGAAATAAAAACTCTGTTAGCAAGCAACCCAATCCTAGCCGCCCCAGGTGTTGGCGAACCAATGATGTTGTATATATCAGCCACTCACCAGGTAGTGAGTGATGTGCTCGTTGTCGAACGAGCCAAAGAGGGGCATAAGTTCCCCGTTCAAAAACCCGTATACTACATATCCGAGGTCCTCACACCGTGCAAGTCACGGTACCCTCACTATCAGAAAATTGCCTATGCGGTCTTCATGTCATCTCGGAAACTCCGACACTACTTTCAAGAGTGTTCGATCACAGTGGCATCCGAGGTACCACTTAACGATATCATCAACAATAAATACGCCACTGGATGCATAGCCAAATGGGCCATCGAGCTCTTACCGTTCGAAATATCAGATAAGCCGTGCCGGACTATTAAATCCCAGGTGCTGGCTGACTTCGTCGCAGAATGGATCGAAGCCGAACTCCCAAAAGAGTATGACACATATTCCCAATGGACAATGTACTTTGACAGTTCCAAAATGCTAGCCGGATTGGGGGCCGACGTCATCCTGATATCTCCAACAGGGGATACAGTTCGGTATGTAGTACAGATCATGTACATGGACTCAAACAATGCAGCAGAATATGAGGCACTATTGCATGGTCTCCGCCAAGCTGTATCCATGGGCATACGACGCCTTGAGGTACGCGTAGACTCAAACCTTGCTATCTCTCAAATAAACGGAGATTTTGATGCGAAGGATTCAGAGATGGCAGCTTATCGCAATGCCATATTGAAAATATCGGCTCGATTTGAGGGGTTGGAATTCCACCATGTAGCCCGGGATAATAACCAGGCGGCGGATATACTCGCTCGTATGGGCGCTAAACGCGACCCAGTCCCGCCTAACACCTTCGTGGAAAGGTTGTTTAAGCCATCAGTAACATGGCAAGACGAGAACGGCGATACTCATTCGTATCCAAACGTACCCCCAGCCGAACTTAACGCAGACGTCATTAGGGACTCAGACACGGAGATAACATCTTCAGCTCACGAGATCATGGCTATCATAGCCCCCGGGACAGAGCCCTTCCTAGATTACATCAATAGGTAAGAACTCCTCGATGACCAAAACGAGGCCCGCCGGATAATTCAGCATTCTATAGCCTACAAAGTTCATGAAGGTGAAATATACAAGAAAATCACTACTGGTGTTCTCCAAAGGTGCATCTCCGAAGAGGAGGGAAGGAAACTTCTCACTAAAATACATGCTAGAATGGCCGGCCATACGCAGTAGCCCGGGCGCTTGTAAGCAAAGCTTTTCGAGCTGGCTTTTTCTGGCCAACCGCTCGAGCAGATGCCCAGACCTTAGTCTAACATTGTGTTGGCTGCCAGCTCTTTGCAAATCAAAGTCACATGCCTCCCACAACTTTGAGAACCATCCCCCTTACTTGGCCTTTTGCGGTCTTGGGGCTTGATATGGTCGAACCTCTTAAAGGGGAAAGCCATAAAAATATATATTTGCTGGTGATGGTGGATAAATTTACTAAATGGATAGAAGCCAAGCTAGTAAAAATAGCTGAGGCGGGGCCGTTGATAGATTTTATATCCAGTGTGGTACACCGTTTTGGTGTCCCGCACAGTATTATCACAGATAATGGCTCCAACTTTACAGCTGATGAGGTAAAAAACTGGTGCGCAAAGATAGGAATTAAACTTGATTACGCTTCCGTGTACCATCCTCAAATGAAAGGTCAAGTCGAAAGAGCCAATGGTCTGATAATGAGCAGCATTATACCCCGACTAGTGCGGTCCCTACGAGAGTCTGATAAACACTAGGTTGAGGAGCTTGACTTTGTACTCCTGGGGCTATGGACCACACCTAATCGGACGACCGGATACACACCTTTTTTCATGGTGTACGGCGCAGAGGTTATTCTGCCTGCGACATTATTCATGACTCACCTCGAGTGCGTATGTACGAAGAGCGAGAAGCCGAGCTAGATCGGCGGGTCGACCTAGATGGACTTGAAGAGGAGTGCGATACAGCGCAGGCCCGTTCCAGATTCTATCAACAACAGGCCAGGCGGTACCAGAGCAGAGAAGTGTGGGCTATGACATACAATGTCGACGAACTTGTTTTACGCCTCCCGGAAAAGAAAAAGGACAAGCTTAAACCAAAATGGGAGGTCCCCTTCATTATCGAGGAAGTACTCACCGGTGGAGCCTATCGCCTTCGGAATGCGCAAGACAACCGCCTGGAGCCGAACCCGTGGAACGCTGCCAGGCTCCAGCGATTCTATGGATAGTTCGGTAGCATTCTTCCTCCTTTTTAAGTTAGGTTTTGTCTTTTTTGTTTTTATTTCTCTTCTATTCCTTTTTTTACTTTCCTTTTCATTGGTAAGTATTCGACTGACCCGAACTACCACAGGATAGTACATATTAGAATGTATCTACCTCAAATATACTTGGGGGCTTCTTTGACGAAGCCCATTATCAAAAAAGCTTCTTGCTTACAATGTCGTCTGTTTCTACAATCTTTCCTTGCCATTATACGCACTAATATGACTTAAGTTTTGGCCAAGCTGGGTTGCCTGGCTCCTGTGCTTACCCCTACGTTCCTGATTGTTTGGCTATGGTGTAAAGGGAGCACCTCTGCGATTGTTACAATAGGGTAATCCGG
The DNA here is from genome assembly GCA_902687465.1 of Secale cereale. Classification (NCBI taxonomy): domain Eukaryota; kingdom Viridiplantae; phylum Streptophyta; class Magnoliopsida; order Poales; family Poaceae; genus Secale; species Secale cereale. The sequence continues at coordinate 765,358,568 of LR738711.1, read as the reverse complement.
ACCTGTACCTCAGACTAGGTGAAGCCAAAAGATAGCGTTCGTAAGGGAATAATTGGTCAGAGGATACACAACATATTGCTTTTAATGCATACATTTTAAACTATCATAGGATATGAGATCCTACAATCCTTTTCACAGGATCAAAAGCCTAGGCATGCATATGTATGCATGCTGACCCAGGGAAAGGAACCCTTAACTGAACTATTCTCTCTGGAAAATGTTTCTTACGTTAAATAGTAATATAACATAACTCCTTGAACACCGTTTGTCTGTTCAAGCAATTATGACCGGATTTCCTGGTTTCTGAACATACCACGTGTTTACCGCATGTATAGTATTCGAAAACAATCCAGCCTTTGGGTTTATGGAGGTTAAAGCGGAAGGTCGGCCATGACAATCTTTTTATAATTTTGGCCAGAGATAAGTTTGATGTTAAGGTACATCGATACATAGAATCAAACGACTACTCTTTCTCTATTCCCTCTATAAGGCTATCTAGTTTATAGTCCTATTGGGAAAACTTGGCAGCTATTTTCACTTGGTCATATACCAAACTCACGGGAATTTCATGTCCATCCGATCCTCGAGGTCCCTCGCGGGCCATATGATTCGGATCAAGTCTGGTGTAGCGTGTCTTCACCATGGCCTAGGATTCTCGAGCACCCATGCGACATGATGATGCTTCCCACAGTTTGAAGCAGCGTCGAGCCCCTTTGAACAAGTCCGCCAAGTCCTCCATGGTTTCTGGAGGGGAATCGCCCGGCCGTAAAGCCTTGGCCATATTCTTCATGGCCTTCTAAGCTCGGTCGTGTACTCTGGAAAGCTCTTGCAGCACATGGCCCTGAAAATCGGACACTTCTCCATCGGGCTGCCCAGTTAACAAACATGCAGGAATAGTTTTATGAAGAACATTGAAAACAAGGGACTATAAGTTGAGCTAGGTTTAAGGACATACTGAATATGCCGCCTTTAAGCTTCGGGTTCTCTTCCAAGGCATTTGAGAGTTGGGCTCGTACGTCCTTTAGCTCCTGTTCTACCATGACATTTTTATCCTGCGCTTGGTTTCTTTTATCTATGGCTTGCGTCAATACACGCTTACCAGCAGCTGTTTCCCCTTCGTCATATTTTTTATCCGCCAGAGCAGCCCTTAGCTTCTTCTCCCATTGGTCGGTCGGCCCTGTTGCTGCATTTCAATCAGTATGCACTTAGAGACTATTGATCGGCACAAATATCATACTGTCCGGACGCCATTGTTCTTACCATCAGTATCCTTTTCGGATTTCTTCGAATTTTCCAATTCGGTGGTGACAGTCGTCAGCTGGGTCCGGCATTCTTCCAGCTCCTTGGATAAGATGTTATTCTTTTCTTGGAGCACCTGCAAAACACAACGATCCCCAAATCAGTTAGACCAACTGCTTTAAATCTCGGGGGCTACTGGCAATGGAACACTAAATTATCACTTACCCACATATCCTTTGAAAGCTGGTGAGTGGCTCCAGCGAGTCCGTCTTGAGCGGCTCGGATATAAGCATCCACAAAACTGAGGGCGTTAAACGCCTCCTCAAAAAAGGATGGGTCATGCATGGCTGCTTTTCGCCGCCGGTGAACCATCGCGACCTCTGCTTTGGAATTAGGGATAGACATTTAATCTGAATCCTCTTGAAGGGGACAATCCGACGTTGTATCCGCGTTAACCCTTGTCCTCGTAGATGGGCCGGATGCCGGATTGGTTGGAGCTTGATCCACAGGATTTCCGGACACAGTCCGGTGTATGTTCCTCCTAAAGGGAAAAACAAGATGGAAAGTTGTAATACCGGCTTCATCACCCAATATATGTTAAAACAAACATACTTCTTCGAAGGTTCGGTGGTGTTCCCGGTCCTCTTTTGCTTCAAGCCTCACCCGATGCAGGCATCGCCCTTTGGGATGACGGTCTTCGCACAGTTCGGCGTGAGGAGCGCCGCCCCTTTTGAGCATAAAAAAAGTGTGATGGGTAAGGCGCGCTGGGAATCTTCTCTTTGGGGAGGTATGTCCTGGGTACTTACGTGAGAGGATGGAATAAGGCCGAGATAATCAGCTACGATAGCCACCACGACGTCGTCACGACTGGCTTGATAGAAGACTCCATCTTCTAGCTCTATGCCTATGTCTGGATCTTCATCGTATCCAGGGCCCGCGTTTCGAAAGTGGTCATCTGGCTGTGGGGCGGGACTACTAATCACCTCGACCACCTTCCTCCACTCCTATTGCGAATAATCTAATTCAGTTCGGTCAATACATCAAACAATGAAAAACGGGCGCAAATAGTGGTCAAGAGAAAGACTTACCCAGTCAGGAGGACTGTACAAAGAGAAACCCATCCGGCACTTCAAGCGAAGAAAGTCTTGCTTCTCTCCCTTGTAAAGACCTGCTAGGATGGTGGCTAAATCGGCAGGGCCATCCGGACCCAGGTATAAGCAGCATGAGGCATCATCCTGGCCATTATAATGCCACATAGGAAATCATCTAGCTTGGAGCGGCTGCACACATCGCTTTATTGAGATCGTCATCACTTCAATTATTGACAGCCCTGAACTGGCAAACAATCTGATCTTGCTGGCCAGTCTTTTGACCTCCGCACTCTCTTCTTCTGTGGGACTGCGGGGATGCTAGTTGAAAAGCTTCTTTTGAGGCGTGTTGTAATACTTGGGGAGACCTTGCCGAACTGGATCCGGCAGGGCAACGTCCTCGATATATAACCGCTCCGAAGGCCACTCTTCGGATGCCTTCTTTGGAGTGCCGGACAGATAGCCTGTCCCTGCTATGCGCCATACTTTGGGGTCACCAACCTCAAAAATGGATCCCTCCTCGGAGCGAGGGACAAGGCAGAAGAACTTCCGCCATAACTCAAAATGAGGCTCACAGCCCAGAAATAGTTCGCATAAAGCAACGAATCCGCAATGTGCAGAATAGACCCCGGCGTGAGGTCTTGCAGTTGAAGACCATAAAACTCCAGGAGCCCCCTAAGGAAGGGGTGGATGGGAAATCCTACGCCACTTGGAAGGAAGGAGACAAAGCATACCCGCTCTCCACTGGAGGGGTTGGGAAAACTCTCTGCGAGGGCTTGATTGTCGATGGAAGTTAATCCGGCCCGGATGGGGACTAGATCCTCGGGGGGGGGGGGAGATATCCCTGCATTTGATGCTTTCTCAGATGCGCATGGGATACGGAACAACTTTCCCAATCGCCCGTTCGAGGGTCGTGAGGGCGCGATGAAGAGCTGGGAACGCCGACCATGTTTGAAGATTTTTGTGGCAGGTACTGGGGATTTTCCGCGTGGAATAGAGTGCAACGACATCTGACATCTAGTCTCCTTATATAGGCGCCTTCCCTACACAGTCAAGGGGGTAATTGCAAAAATACCCAAACTGTTCACATTCGTTGGAAACGAGGAGGCAAAGGCGACGGCGGTGAGGAAATGACGGAAAATAATATTAAATGAAGCTGAACTATCATCGTGAAGGACTCACCTTGCAAGATCGAAGACATGAAGCCGAACACAATCTCGTCCTTGAAGGCAAGTTCGGGGGCTACCGAGTGAGTCCTAGATTCAGGGGTCCTCAGGCGTCCGGGTCGATGAAGCTGGGCCGTATTGATGGGCTACGAAGATAGAAGCAGAAGACTCTCCCCCGTATTCGGTCAGGACTCCTATGTAGGTAGAAAGGCAGGCATGATGCCCGGATGTAGCTATTACTTCCTCCCCAAGTCACCTTTGTAACCCTAGGCCCCCTCCGGCGTGTATATAAGCCGGAGGGTTTTAGTCTGTAGAGGCTAACGACAGAATTATCACATCCTCATAGGCTAGGCTTTAGGGTTTGGCCATTACGATCTAGAGGTAGATAAACTCTTGTAACATGTATTCATCAAGATCAATCAAGCAGGAAGTACGGTATTACCTCGATCGAGAGGGCCTGAACCTGGGTAAACATTGTGTCCCCAGTCTCCTGTTACCATCGGTCCTTAGACGCATAGCTTGGCCCCCCTACCCGAGATCTATCGGTTTTGCCACCGACATGCTCCCCAACCGAGGTGTTGTACAATGTGGGGGCCGCCGAGGTCTGTTCAATTGAGGGGGCCGACTACCCTCTAGCTACTCCTCGGGAAGATACCGATTTTTGCTTGTCTGAGTGGTTCCATATAGATGACGCCACGCTATATGACCCAGTTCAGCCCAGGCTCCATGCTTTCTCTTTGGAACCCCCGAAGAAGCGCTACAGCTGGAGATCATGAACTGCTGCTCAAGAGGATGACACCAACTTGGTCAGTCTAGCAGCCCAAGTAAAACTGCTGACGAATACTGGCATCACCATCACAGATTTTATGGCCACGACGATCAACCAAAGAGTCTAACCACTCTGGCAATGTCCGCACTTGCTGTGCATGTACAATGGGACCGATGACACCTCCTGATCTGTCCAAGCAAATCTTGACGACTCAAAGGTCCTCAGGGCCGCTCTACCCAACATATATCAAGGATCGGTTGAGGATTTTGCAAGACGATAGTTCCGAGATGGGCTATCCTACTACAATCTTGCAGAAATACTGAGTTTCCTCGGCCCTTCTTGTTAATCTAAGTTGTTTCGTAGTTAATTCTTCTGGCCGACCCTTTATTGAACTTGGTCAGAGATGGACATGCTAGGTTGAAACCCTAAGCAGCCATGCACTCGAACCGAACACACACCTCCAGGCAGATGATCCTCTTTTCAATGAGGATGAAGAATTGTCCCTTATATACAATGGGAGGGGAATTCTATTTGGAGAGCCTTGACGTCTCAAAGGTTGCTGTCACTCCAGACGTGCCAGGAACGCGGTCATCCTCCTTGGTAAAGTCCCATCCTCTACTCGAACGAGAGCCTCTCGCTCCAAAGCCTACAGTCCTCTAACTTCTACTGCAAAGTGATGACTGCTAGAACTACGTCGGTATTTCCCCAAAGAGGAAGGGATGATACAGTATAGCAGCGGTAGGTATTTCCCTCATTGATGAGATCAAGGTTATTGAAGCAGTAGGAGAACCAAGCAACACAACGTAAACAACACCCGCACACAAATAAGAAATACTCGCAACCCGACGTGTAAAAGGGGTTGTCAATCCCTTTCAGGTAACGAATGTGATAGAGTTGTAAATATTGATAGATTAAATGATAAATAAGATAAATTGCTGGGTTTTTGGTTTAGTAGATCCAAAAATAAAAGCAAAGGCAAATATATCTCAAAGGCAAATAATATGAGAAAGAGACCCCGGTGCCGTATGTTTCACTAGTGGCTTCTCTCGAGAAAATAGCAAATGGAGGGAAAAAATTTACTGTTGGGCAATTGATAGAACTTCAAATAGTCATGATGATATCGAGGCAATGATCATTATATAGGCATCATGTCCAAGATTAGTAGACCGACTCCTGCCTGCATCTAGTACTATTACTCCACACATAGATCTCTATCTAGCATGCATCTAGTATATTAAGTTCATGGAGAAACGGAGTAATGCAATAAGAACGATGACATGATGTAGACAAGATCTATTTATCTATAAATAGACCCCCATCGTTTTATCCTTAGTAGCAACAATACTTACGTGTCGTTTCAACCATAAGATTGAACCCACTACAAAGCAGCTCTCCCCATTGCAAGATAAATAGATCAAGTTTGCCAAACAAAACCCAAATATCGAAGAAGAAATACGAGGCTATAAGCAATCATGCATATAAGAGATCAACAGAAGAATCAAATAACTTTCATGGATATAAAAAAAATTAGATCTGATCATAAACTCAAAGTTCATCGGATCCCAACAAACACACTGCAAAAGATATATAATATGGATCTCCAAGAGACCATGATACGTCTCCAAGGTATCTATAATTTTTGATTGTTCCATGATATTATTTATGAAGTCTTGGATGTTTAATGGTCTTTATCATTCACTTTTGTATCATTTTTGGGACTAACCTACTAACGCAAAGGCCCAGTCCAGATTGCTGTTTTTTTTGCCTATTTCAGGGTTTTGCAGAAAAGGAATATCAAACGGAGTCCAAACGGAATGAAACCTTTGCGAGATATAATTTTGTAGAAAATCACGCACGGAAAACGTCAGGACCAAGTCAAGGGACAGTTGGGCTGCCCTCGAGGGTGGGGGCGCGCCCCCCTTACCAGGGCGCGCCCCCCCTTCCCAGGGCGCGCCCCCCTGCCTCGAGGCTGGCCCACACGGCCCCCGGTGCCCTCCTTCTTCCTATATATACCTACGTACCCCAGAAACTCCATACGCGGAGAGAAAACCCTAATTCCACCGCCGTAGCTTCTGTTCCCGTGGAGATCCCATCTTGGAGCCTGTTCCGGGAGGGGGATCCATCATGGAGGCCTTCATCATCATCATCATCGCCCTCACCATGAGTTGTGAGTAGTTTACCACAGACCTTCGGGTCCATAGCTAGTATCTAGATGGCTTCTTCTCTCTCTCCGGATCTCAATACAAAGTTCTCCTTGGTCTTCGAGGAGATCTATTCGATGTAAACTCTTTTTGCGGTGTGTTTGTCGAGATCCGATGAATTGTGAGTTTATGATCAAGGTTATCCATGAAAGATATTTGGTTCTTCTCTGAACTTTTTATGTGTGCTCATAATATCCTTGCAAGTCTCTTCGAATTATTGGTTTGGTTTGGCCTACTAGATCTACAGTTCTTGCAATGGGAGAAGTGCTTGGCTTTGGGTTCAATCTTCCGGTGTCCTTTGCCAGTGACAGTAGGGGAAGCAAGGCACGTATTGTATTGTTGCCACCGAGGATAAAAAGATGGGGTTTTCATCATATTGCTTGAGTTTATCCCTCTACATCATGTCATCTTGCTTAAGGCGTTACTCTGTTCGTATGAACTCAATACACTAGATGCATGCTGGATAGCGGTCGATGTGTGGAGTAATAGTAGTAGATGCAGGCAGGAGTCAGTCTATTTGTCTCGGATGTGATGCCTATGTACAATGATCATGCCTAGATAGTCTCATAATTATTCGCTTTTCTATCAATTGCTCGACAGTAATTTGTTTACCCGCCGTAGAATACCGCTATCATGAGAGAAGCCACTAGAGAAAACTATGGCCCCCGGGTCTATTCTCAACATATCAATCTACATCTACTTTACTTTACTTGCTTTTATTTGCTGTTTTATTAAACTAAAAATACCACAAATATAACTATCATCTCTATCAGATCTCACTCTCGTAAGTGACCGTAAAGGGATTAACAACCCCTTATCGCGTTGGCTGCGAAGTTCTTATTTTTTTTGTGCAGGTGCGAGGGACTGTCGCGTGGTCTCCTACTAGATTGATACCTTGGTTCTCAAAAACTAAGGGAAATACTTACGCTACTGTGCTGCATCTCCCTTTCCTCTTCGAGGGAATACAACGCAAGCTCAAGAGGTAGAAAGAAGAATTTCAGGCGCCATGGCCGAGGAGGCTTACGCAAAAGTCATATACCAAGTACCTATCACAAACCCTTATCCTTCGCATTACATTTATTTGCCTCTCATTTTCCTCTCCCCCACTTCACCCTTGCCGTTTTATTTGCCCTTTTTCCGCCGTGTTTTTTTTATTCGCTTGCCTTTTTGTTTGCTTGTGTCTGTTGGATTGCTTGCTTGTCAATATGGCTCTCCCTTCTAGTATTGACCCTCACCTCAAGTGGTTGGAGGAGATTGAAAACAATGTTAGACATTTTATGACTATACAATTTGAGCATAATGACTTCTTCATAAGTGAGCTTAACGAACAGAAAAGGTTTATGGAGTATATGAATAAAGACCTTGATGATATGTCTAAGGAATTTTATGGCTTGAAATATCAGTTTGCTCATCTTGAGAACTTAATTGCCCAAATTTTGGATAAACAGTCCACCTTAATTAATAAGATGGCTGCTAAACCGGAAGAGCATGAAAATAAAGATGAAGATCTGAAAGTTATTGATGTGTCTCCTATTAGATCCTTGTTTTCTAATATTAATCTTGATGAGAATAGGATTGGAGATGATTCTGCTTTAAGGTGTCCCAATGATTCGGAGTTTTTAGATCTTGATGCTAAAATTGCTAAAAGTGGGAACGAAGAGATTAAAACTTTTGCATAGTGATGAACCCACTACTTTGGATTTCAAGGGATTCAATTATGGTAATTGCTCTTTGATTGATTGTATTTCCTTGTTGCAATTCTTGCTAAATTCTACGCATGCTTATAGTCAAAATAAAGCTTTCACTAAACATATAGTTGATACTTTGATGCAATCTTATGAAGAAAAACTTGAGTTGGAAGTTTCTATCCCTAGAAAGCTTTGTGATGAATGGGAACATACTATAAGAATAAAAATAAAAGATCATGAATGTTATGCTTTATGTGATTTGGGTGCTAGTGTCTCCACTATCCCAATAACTTTGTGTGATTTGCTAGGGTTCCATGAGCTTGACGATTGTTCTTCAAATTTGCATCTTTAAGAAACCTATGGGAAGAATTAATGATGTTCTTATTGTTGCCAATAGGAATTATGTGCCCGTAGATTTCATTGTTCTTGATATAGATTGCAATCCTTCATGTCCTATTATTCTTGGTAGACCTTTCCTTAGAACGATTGGTGCTATAAAGGAAGGAAGTATTAGATTCCAATTTCCGTTAAGGAAAGGCATGGAACACTTTCCTAGAAATAAAATCAAATTACCATATGAATCTATCATGAGAGCCACTTATGGATTGCCTTCCAAAGATGGCAATACCTAGATCTATCTTCTATCGTGCCTAGCTAGGGGCGTAAAACGATAGCGCTTGTTGGGAGGCAACCCAATTTTATGTTTTTTGCTTTTGTTGCTGTTATAAAATAAATATTGCATCTAGCCTCTGATTAGATGTGGTTTCATGTATTGTTTAGTGTTTGTGCCAAGTAGAACCTTTGGTAAGACTTGTGTGAAGTTTATTTGATCTTGCTGTGAAAAAACAGAATCGTTAGCGCTCGCTAAAGTAGACTTCATATTTTACTAGAGCGTGATTTTTAGTTGATTCTTTTTGCTTCTGATTGGAAAACAAATTTCGCAAATTTACCAGTTTAGTTTGAATTTTTTGGAGTTCCAGAAGTAGGCGAACCCTGCAGATAACTACAGAGTGTTTTGTCTTTGACAGATTCTGTTTTTCGTGTGTTGTTTGCTTATTCCGATGCATCCATGAGTAATATTGGAGGATATGAACCATAGAGAACTTGGAGTACAGTAGGTTTAAAACCAATATAAACAAAGAATTAATTCCTTGATGTACCTTTGAGTAGTGGTTTGCTTTCTCTTACTAACGGAGTTCACGAGAATTTTTGCCTAAGTTTTGTGTTCTGAAGTTTTCAAGTTTTGAGTATTGCTTTGATAGACTATGGAACAAGGAGTAACAAAGGCCTAAGCTTGGGGATGCCCATGGCACCCCAAGTAAATTAAAGATAATCAAAAGCCTAAGCTTGGGATGCCCCGGGAAGGCATCCCCTCTTTCGTCTTCATCCATCGGTAACTATACTTGGAGCTATATTTTTATTCGTAACATGTTATGTGTTTTGCTTGGAGCGTCTTGTATAATTTGAGTCTTTGCTTGTTAGTTTGCCACAATCATCCTTGCTGGACACACCTATTTGAGAGAGTTAAATATGGCCTAGAAATTGTTATAACACTCAATGTGCTTCACTTATATCTTTTGAGATGAATAGTTTTTGCTCTAGTGCTTCACTTATATCTTTTAGAGCATGGTGGTGGTAATATTTTGTAGAAATTGTTGAACTCTAATCCTTCACTTAGATCTATTTCAGAGTCTATTAAAACAGCATGGTAATGTGTTTAGGCTAAAGAAACTAGTCTTCACATGATAAACATCCAATGTCAATGTAGTAAAAAAATCACATCAAGTGCATTGAATAGAAAGAGATGTTGGATGCTTGATAATTGTTTTGAGACATGAGGATAGTGATATTAGAGTCATGCTAATAGAGTTATTATGAAATTGAGAAATACTTGTGTTAAGGTTAGTGATTCCCGTAGGATGCACGTATGGTGAACCGTTGTGTGACTAAGTTAAAGCATGAGCTATTTGTAGAGTGTCAACCTTTGTGTGGAGGTCGGGGGTGCGCGATGGTTAACTCCTACCAACCTCCCCCCTAGGGGCATTAGTTGATTGCTTTGTTTTGATGACTCGTAAATTTTTACAATAAGTATATGAGTTCTTATGACTAATGTTGAGTCCATGGATTATACGCACTCTCACCCTTCCACCACTGCTAGCCTCTCTCGTACCGCGCAACTTTCGCTGGTGCCATAAACTCACTATATATCCTTCCTCAAAACAGGCACCATATTGTTCCTCAAAACAGCCACCATACCTACCGACCATGGCATTTCCATAGCCATTCCGAGATATATTTCCATGCAACTTTCCACCGTTCCGTTTATATGACACGCATCATATTCTCATATTGCCATGCATGATCATGTAGTTGACATCGTATTTGTGGCAAAGCCACCATGCATAATCTTTTCATACATGTCACTCTTGTTTCATTGCACATACCGGTACACCGTCGGAGGCATTCACATAGAGTCATACTTTGTTGTTGTAGTATCGAGTTGTAATTTCGTGTTGTAATGAAAGTGTGATGATCATCATTATTAGAGCATTGTCCCATGGGAGGAAAGGCTGAATCTATATAGCCCCTCCGCAAAAAAAAAGGCCAAAGAAAAAAAGAAAGGTCCAAAAAAAGAAAAAAAAGAAAAGAAAAAAGAAAAGAAAAAGGGACAATTGCTACTATCTTTTTCCACACTTGTGCTTCAAAGTAGCACCATGATCTTCATTGTAGAGAGTCTCATGCTTAGTCACTTTCATATACTAGTGGGAATTTTTGTTATAGATCTTGGCCTGTATATTCCAACGATGGGCTTCCTCAAATGCCCTAGGTCTTCGTGAGCAAGCAAGTTGGATGCACACCCACTAGTTTCTTTTGTTGAGCTTTCATTCATATTTATCTCTACTGCATCTGTTGCATGGCAATCCCTACTCACTCACGTTGATATTTATTGATGGGCATCTCCATAGCTCGTTGATGTGAGACTATCTCCCTCTTTTTGTCTTCTCCACAACCACCTCTATTCCACCCATAGTGCTATATCCATGGCTCGCGCTCATGTATTGTGTGAAAGTTGAAAGGTTTGAAAAGATAGAGCATGAAAACAAATGCTTGGCTGAAATCGGGGTTGTGCATGATATGAATATTTTTGTGTGATAATAAGGGAGCATAGCCAACACTATATGATTTTGTAGGGATAACTTTCTTTAGCCATAGTATTTTGAGAAGACATGATTGCTTTGTTAGTATTGCTTGAATTATTGTTATTTCTTATGTCAATATAGACTTTTGTCTAGAATCTTTCAGATCTGAACATTCATGCCACAATTAAGATAATTACATTGAAACACTATATTGGTTAGCATTCCACATCAAAAATTCTTTCTTTATCATTTACCTACTCGAGGACGAGCAGGAATTAAGCTTGGGGATGCTTGATACGTCTCCAACGTATCTATAATTTTTTATTGTTCCATGCTATTATTTATGAAGTCTTGGATGTTTAATGGGCTTTATCATTCACTTTTGTATCATTTTTGGGACTAACCTACTAACCCAAAGGCCCAGTCCAGATTGCTGTTTTTTTACCTATTTCAGGGTTTTGCAGAAAAGGAATATCAAACGGAGTCCAAACGGAATGAAACCTTCATGAGAGATATTTTTGGAGAAAGTCACGCACGGAAAACGTCAGGACCAAGTCAGGGGACAGCTGGGCTGCCCTCGAGGGTGGGGAGCGCGCCCCCTTCCCAAGGCGCGCCACCCCTGCCTCGAGGCTGGCCCACACAGCTCCCGGTGCCCTCCTTCTTCCTATATATACCTACGTACCCCAAAAACTCCATACGCAGAGAGAAAACCCTAATTCCAATGTCGTAGCTTCTGTTCCCGTGGAGATCCCATCTTGGAGCCTGTTCCGGGACGGGGATCCATCACGGAGGCCTTCATCATCATCATCATCGCCCTCACCATGAGTTGTGAGTAGTTTACCACAGACCTTCGGTTCCATAGCTACTATCTAGATGGCTTCTTCTCTCTCTCCGGATCTCAATACAAAGTTCTCCTCGGTCTTCGAGGAGTTCTATTCGATGTAATCTCTTTTTGCGGTGTGTTTGTTGAGATCCGATGAATTGTGAGTTTATGATCAAGGTTATCTATGAAAGATATTTGGTTCTTCTCTGAACTTTTTATGTGTGCTCATAATATCCTTGGAAGTCTCTTCAAATTATTGGTTTGGTTTGGCCTACTAGATCTATAGTTCTTGCAATGGGAGAAGTGCTTGGCTTTGGGTTCAATCTTGCGGTGTCCTTTCCGAGTGACAGTAGGGGCAGCAAGGCACGTATTGTATTGTTGCCACCGAGGATAAAAAGATGGGGTTTCATCATATTGCTTGAGTTTATCCCTCTACATCATGTCATCTTGCTTAAGGCGTTACTCTGTTCGTATGAACTCAATACACTAGATGCATGCTGGATAGCGGTCGATGTGTGGAGTAATAGTAGTAGATACACGCAGGAGTCGGTCTACTTGTCTCGGACGTGATGCCTATATACAATGATCATGCCTAGATAGTCTCATAATTATTCGCTTTTCTATCAATTGCTCGACAGTAATTTGTTTACCCGCCGTAGAATATCGCTATCATGAGAGAAGCCACTAGAGAAAACTATGGCCCCCGATTCTATTCTCAACATATCAATCTACATCTACTTTACTTTACTTGCTTTTATTTGTTGTTTTATTAAACTAAAAATACAAAAAATATAACTATCATCTCTATCAGATCTCACTCTCGTAAATGACTGTAAAGGGATTGACAACCCCTTATCGTGTTGGCTGCGAAGCTCTTATTTGTTTGTGCAGGTGCGATGGACTGGCGCGTGGTCTCCTACTGGATTGATACCTTGGTTCTCAAAAACTGAGGGAAATACTTACGCTACTGTGCTGCATCTCCCTTTCCTCTTCGAGGGAATACAACGCAAGCTCAAGAGGTAGCAGACCATTGTATTGATAATCAAAAGAGAGAGAGAGGGAGAGAGAGAGAGAGAGAGAGAGAGGAAGCCATCTAGCTACTAACTACGGAGCCGAAGGTCTACAAGGAACTACTCACACATCATCGGAGAGGCACCAATGGAAGTGGTGAACCCCTCCGTGATGGTGTCTAGATTGGATCTGGTGGCTCTAGAATCTACGGCGACTGGATCAAAATACCGTCGACTCCCCTAGGGTTTTTGGAATATTGGGGTATTTATAGAGCAAAGAGGCTGTCCGGGGGGAACCCGAGGTGGGCACAACCCACCAGGGCACGCTTGGGCCCCCAGGCGCGCCCTAGTGGGTTGTACTCCCCTCAGAGCTCCCCCAGGTGCTTCCTTGGCCCATTGGATGTCTTCTGGTCCAAAAAAATCCACAAAAAGTTTCACTGCGTTTGGACTCCGTTTGATATTGATTTCCCGCGATGTAAAAAACATGCAAAAAATAGCAACTCGCACTTGGCACTATGTCAATTGGTTAGTACCAAAAATAATATAAAATGACTATAAAATGATTGTAAAACATCCAAGAATGATAATATAACAGCATGGAAAAATCAAAAATTATAGATACGTTGGAGAGATATTGGCATCCGCAAGATAAAAACATATTTTTTATGTGGAATGCTGCATATCATGTCATATCATATTATTTTCTTTATAGCATGGACATATGGACTTTTATATGGTTCAAAGCAATAGTATAGTTTTGACGTGGGATTTAAATACTCAAACATATCAACAAGAAATGATGTATTTCAAAATATCAATGCTAAAATAAGTTATCCCTAGCCTGTCATGCTCAACCATTGATCCATTCATGAAACACACTCACATATTAGTTATACCCAATGCTCAAGTACGTTCATAGTGTTTCCAAGTAGGTGCTTTGTAATAGAAGATGGAGACTCAAATTCAAAAGAAAAAATTGCATAAGTAAAAGAAAGGCCCTTCGTAGAGGGAAGTAGGGATTTGTAGAGGTGCCGTAGCTCAAAGCTTAAACTCAGAGATAAAAATATTTTGGGAGGTATACTTTTCCCACCAACGAAAATGACTTGAGGTTCCCAACACTTTCCATGCTAGATATATCATAGGTGGTTCCCAAAACATAAAATAAAGTTTATTCCTTTTCCACCAAACTTTCACAAGCTATGGCTAGCCGAATCCACGGATGCCTTCCATACCAACACTTTCCGGGGAATTTATTATTTGACAGCATAAAGTAAATTTGTTTTTCATTTTAGGACTGGGCATCCCTAACACATTTGCCTTACTCTCGTGCAATGACAAGTGAATAAACACTCATCGCGAGAATAACACATCTAGCATGGAAAATATTGGCCACCCCTCACCGCCTTGCGAGCGGTACGGGCACACAAAAGGGAAATTTATTTTTAAAATTAGAGATGGCATATACAAATTTGCTTGGAACGGCAAGGAAATGCCGCATATAGGTAGATATGGTGGACACATGTGCAAAACTAGTTTAAAGGATTTTGGATGCACAAGTAGAGATCATACTTAGTGCAAAATGATGGTTAGCAAAAGATTGGGAAGCGACCAACCATGAAACGAATAATCTCATTTGCGAACATTGAGCATAAATAACACCGAATAATGCACCGTAAGTAGGATGTAATTTCATTGCATGATTATTTACTTTCGTGCTTGCATAAGGAATCACAAACTTTAACGCTAATATTCTTACTAAAGCATAATTACTCAATAACATGACTCACATATCACATCTTCATGTCTCAAAACTATTACAAGGAATCAAGTTTATTTTGTCCAATGATCTTCATGAAAGTTTTCATTATATCCTTCTTGGATATATATATCACTTTGGAACTAATTTTCATGTGTTGCTTTTGATAAGCTCAAACAAATATAAGTGAAGATCATGAGCATAATTTTTTTCTTTCTCTCAAAATAATTTAAGTGAAGCAAGAGAGAATATCTTAAAAATTTACTAACGCTCAAATAAATCTAAGTGAAGCAAGAGAGTATTTCCCCAAAAATACTAAAGCACACCGTGCTCAAAAAGATATAAGTGAAGTACTAGAGCAAATCCATAGCTCATAAAAATTAAATAAATCATAGAGGGCTATTTTAACAAGTCATGGCATAATTATGGCTCTCAATAGATGTGTACATCCAGGATTGATGACTTAAAAAGCAAAACAAAATAATCAAAGACCCATATCATACAAGACGCTCCAAGCAAAACACATATCATGTGACGAATAAAAATATAGTTTCGAGTAAAATACCGATGGTTGTTAGAAGAAAGAGGGGATGCCACTTGGGGGCATCCCCAAGCGTAGTTTCATGCTTCTCTTTTAGATAATGGCTTGGGATGAAGGGGCATCCCCAAGCTTAGGCTTTTCTTAGTCCTTATTCCTTCATCCATTGTGAGATAATCCAAAACTTGAAAACTTCAATCACATAAAACTCAACAAAACTTTCGTGAGATCCGTTAGTATAAGAAAGCAAATCACTATTATAAGTGTTGTAGTAGATCCATTAATACTTTGTATTTGTATTATATCTACTGTATTCCAACTTTTCTATGGCAAAAACTCATCAAAGAAAACCATAGAAGCATCAAAACAAGCACATAACACAATAAAAACAAAATCTGTCAAAAACAGAACAGTCCATAGTAATATGGAAGTTTCGAATACTTGTGTAACTCTAAAAATATTGAACAAAACAGAGCCATGTGGGAAATTTGTATATTAATCTTCTGCAAAAAGAATCAACCAAAAAACACTCTTTTGTTAAAAATGAGAATTTTTCTCGTGAGCGCAAATTTTTTTGTTTTTCAGCAAGATCAAATCTACTAACACCCAACATGATCCTAAGGCTTTGCTTGGCACAAACCTTTATTCAAAACCACAAAAACACATCTTAACAGAGGTACTAAAGGGTATTTTATTGAAAACAGCAAGGAAATCAAAAAGCAAAAATATACAAGTTGGGTTGCCTCCCAACAAGCGCTATCGTTTTACGCCCTTAGCTAGGGAATAAGGCAATGATCTAAGTTTTGTCATCCTTGTCTTCAAATTCCTTATGGGTGTCATTGTCGTGAGGCTTTGTAAAAACAACGTAGAAAATATTATCCATAGACACTTTAGCATTTCTAAGTTGATTTTGATCATAACCCCTTTGATTTCCAGCAACAATCCAAGAGTGATGTTGGTTAATATTATTAAAAACATGTTGGATTATATCTAAAACGGGGACTTCTTTCTTAAGATTCTCATCAAAGATTTTGTAATCCCCAAGCAAATGTATCAATGCATAATCACTGTTGTAAATGATTTCATCTATCACAGTTTTTTCACGATTCATACCATAAAAATCAAAGATTTCCCAAGCTTCTCGTATTATGTAATCAAATTCATTCATAAGGACAAGAGTAGCCATTTTTTAGCTCTAGGATTTTTTATATCAGGAAGCTCAAAAAACAATCTTTGCAAAGTGGGATGGATACGGATAAATTTATTTTCAAGTTTCAGAACTAGTGCTGAAATAGCATCTGCATAAGACTTAGATTCCCAACACAATTGAAAAACTCTTGGATACCTTCTTTTCCCATAACACTCCCTTGCCCCAAGATAAAAGTTTTAGCATCCAGATTACCCGTACGTCCAATCTTAGGAGTTAGGCCATCATCTCTTGGTGCCATACTGAAATCACTCCTAGTTGTAAACAAAGAATAGATCTGACAAGAAAACAGTGAACGAAAAAGAGGGCGAATAAAACGACAAATGTTTGTGAAGTGAGGGAGATGAAAACGAGAGGAAAATGGAAAATAATGTAAATTGTGAGGAGATGAGATTTGCGATTAGGAACCTAGTATATGTTGAAGGTGCTCCCTGGCAATGGCGCTAGAAATTCCTTTTGATGACTGCTAGAACTACGTCGGTATTTCCCCAAAGAGGAAGGGATGATGCAGTATAGCAGCGGTAGGTATTTCCCTCAGTGATGAGACCAAGGTTATCGAACCAGTAGGAGAACCAAGCAACACAACGTAAACATCACCTGAACACAAATAACAAATACTCGCAACCCGACGTGTAAAAGGGGTTATCAATCCCTTTCGGGTAACGAATGTGATAGAGTTGTAAACATTGATAGATTGAATGATAAATAAGATAGATTGCAGCAAGGTATTTTTGGGTTTTTGGTTTAGTAGATCTGAAAATAAAAGCAAAGGCAAATAGATCTCAAAGGCAACTAATATGAGAAAGAGACCCGGGGGCCGTAGATTTCACTAGTGGCTTTTCTCGAGAAAATAGCAAACGATGGGAAAACAATTACTGTTGAGCAATTGATAGAACTTCAAATAATCCGGACGATATCCAGGCAATGTTCATTATATAGGCATCACGTCCAAGATTAGTAGACCGACTCCTACCTGCATCTATTACTATTACTCCACACAACGACCGCTATCTAGCATGCATCTAGTGTATTAAGTTCATGGAGAAACGGAGTAATGCAATAAGAACGATGACATGGTGTAGACAAGATCTATTTATGTAGAAATAGACCCCATCATTTTGTCCTTAGTAGCAACGACACTTACGTGTCGGTTCCCCTTCTGTCACTGGGATCAAGCACCGTAAGATCGAACCCACTACAAAGCACCTCTCCCCATTGCAAAATAAATAGATCAAGTTGGCCAAACAAAACCCAAATATCGGAGAAGAAATATGAGGTTATAAGCAGTCATGCATATAAGAGATCAGAAGAATACTCAAATAACTTTCATGGATATAAAAACATAGATCTGGTCATAAACTCAAAGTTCATCGGATCCCAACAAACACACCGCAACAGAGTTACAACATATGGATCTCCCAGAGACCATTGTATTGATAATCAAAAGAGAGAGAGAGAGAGAGAGAGGAAGCCATCTAGCTACTGACTACGGAGCCGAAAGTCTACAAGGAACTACTCACACATCATCGAAGAGGCACCAATGGAATTGGTGAACCCCTCTGTGATGGTGTCTAGATTGGATCTGGTAGATCTGGACTCTGTGGCTGCTGGATAGAAATTTCGTCGACTCCCCTAGGGTTTTTGGAATATTGGGGTATTTATAGAGCAAAGAGGCGGTCCGGGGACACCCGAGGTGGGCACAACCCACCAGGGCGCCCTTGGGCCTCCAGGCGTGCCTTGGTGGGTTGTGCTCCCCTCGGAGCTCGCCCCAGGTGCTGCCTTGGCCCATTGGATGTCTTCTGGTCCAAAACAATTCCACAAAAAGTTACGCTGCGTTTGGACTCCATTTGATATTGATTTCCTGCGATGTAAAAAACATGCAGAAAACAATAACTGGCACTTGGTACTATGTCAATAGGTTAGTACCAAAAAATGATATAAAATGATTGTAAAACATCCAAGAATGATAATATAATAGCATGCAACAATGAAAAAAATATAGATACGACCGAGACGTATCATAAAGGGACGACGCGCAAAGTGCTCGCGTGGAGGACCAGTCACCCAAAGAAGCCCACTTCAGGAGATGTCGGGAGCCAGGATGCACATGGCGCCCGCGGGGGCGGGCCAAGGCACTTACTCAGTTCATAGGTAACTTTTAATGCGTTTTGAGGATAACTCATCATGATTCTTAACTCTCACAATCATGTCACAGGCAGCCCATCCCTCCTCCGACAGCGGAGGGTCAAGGAGTCGATGAGACGTCAACTCCAAATAGTGGTTAGGGGCTACTTCCTACCCCAGACATTGCTCCTGAGGTACCTTAGCCAGCGGACTCGCTCGGGGACCTGCACGGCCACTACCTCCGAGGTCCAGAGCGCCATGAAGCACCAATGATGGAAAGCCTCTTTAAGGGACCCCCGTCTTTACTAACCAAGATTTAAATGCTCTTAGTTCGGTAGATGCCTACCTCGAATCTACCCGCTCCATCTTTTGAGGAGGTAGTGGGCGTTTTATCGTAGGGCCTGGAGGTAAAGTTTTATCCAAAAACATATTGTTTTGGTCATATTTTGTGTTTGATCACAATTTGTTTGTGTAAAGGCAAACTTAATCTATTGAGCCTGACAATAGCCCTAAGGATGATATGGACACTTGTGTCTGTGTCAAGACTTGATAGGAATTGAAGACAATTCCTTTGATAGGTAACCCGGGCGAAAACAATCAACTCGTCGAGGTACTCGACCAGACAAAGGGGAAGTTGGACATGGTTATAGCCAAAGTGGAGCGTGTGAAGGAATTTACTCGAGAGGCACATGGTAAAGTCTTTATGTTTTTGCCAGACGTGCTTGTGGTTTAAATATGCTGAAGTCATATGACATCATGTATTGCAACAACCCAAGCCCTCGTTCTCCTCAAAATGGATCTCAAACACACCCGCGAAGAGCTACATTATACAGAATCGCAGCGGCAAGCTGGCCAGCACGTGTTAACCCGAAGAAGGGAAGACATAAGTGCTCTCAAAGCTGACAATTCCTGACAAGAGCAATATATTGAAAATCGCAAAGCTCGGCTGGCCGCTGCCCAAGCAAAAGAGCAACAGATGATCCAAACAATTTTCGGTAACCCTTTGTACCCATTTGACGATGGTTGCGATATCACAAAATATGACCGATGGGCTAACATGTGTGTTCCTTTCAGATTCTCTGGCCGGTCAGCCCCTAGGGACTAATGAACCATTGCCCAAGGATGCCATGACACGCCTCACCATGGTGCATGAAGATGCTCAGAAGACGACGAGGGGGTTTTCAAGGTGTTATGGCCTGAGGAGCAGCATGTGCCCTAAGACATGGCAGTCCTTCTTGAGCGTGTGAAGAAAGCTCGGTGTCAAGTTTAAGCCTTGAAGGTATCGGCATGCCATGAGGGGCGAGGGAGGCTTGGGCCATGGTCAAGACGCGGTATACCGGTGTGGAGACATCACATCTGGCCTAGGTAGGGCCCATGGGGCCCGACGGGAAAGAAATTCCTACAAGCCTCGTGTATGAAAATGTCATGCCTGCGGCCACTTTTCTGAGAAGAATTTTGCTTTAGATGTTTTAATAGATGGGCTATACCAAGTGTAGGTAACTATTTATGTATGACTCTATGTATTGAAGTACTTTACGTCATTAATCGATCTACCCAACCTAACTTTGTCAACCAACCATCTACTTCTACCTCCCTGTCCATTGGTCCCTTACTCCCGGCCGAAGCGACCCGTCGAGGTACTTCAGGGACAATGCAATCCGTCTATATGGTTCAAAAGACAAAAGTGGATCAAAAAGTTATGTTATATTACTGCTTAACATACACTAGTACAACGAGGTGCTATACAAACGGTTTTTAACCCCTTTCCATGACAGCATTTGGAATTGTCGCCTAGTGAGTGTGGGCGATGGGGGGGGGGTCCTTCCCACACGACCCGGAAAATGTCGGGGATATGTCCTCCTGGCACACACGCTTGGCAAAATGAGGTCGTGTGTGACCAGCGAGCGACCAAATATGGTTATACGTACAATAGTGCTAAAAAATACAATTATACAGGCAAAATCATTTCCGGTCATCAGTACATCCCACAAAGTCAGTCCCCGCTAAACGATTCCGTTCGTATATACATCCCACACAGTCGCTCCAAGGAAAACGTTTCTGTTCGCAGGTACACCACACACAATTTCCCCCGTTAAATAGTTTGTGATAGCGTTTCCATCACACACGATATTAACAATTTTATTGTTTGCGTTATTGAATGCATCACACATGGTGCGTAGAAGAAACTGTGTGACAAAGGCTATCCATCACACACAGTTTTTATGTGGTAAACGTTTGCGCCAGGTGGCCTAATGCAAATAGTTTTCAAGAGGATGTCGTGTGTGATTGTTCCTTAATCTAACCCGATTTATTCCTAGAAACTGTGTGCTTTATTTAATGCATCACACGCGGTGTTTTCTCAATAACCGTTTGCAATAGAAAAACCCAATTAGCAGGCAAATCACTACAAGAAATATGTCAACTTGTGACCTTGACTATTGGTCACTGAATGGTCGTTGTTTTTCATTTGTGACCTTTTTGTGACCAAAAACAGATGGTCAAAAGTTGGCCGTCGTAAACTAAAATTAATGACCTTCTTTGTGATATGTAAAAGGTCATTGGTTCCACGACCAAAATTTTGGTCACTAGCAACCTCCCCACGCCACGTAGGAATCCAACGTGGCAAGCAGATGTGGCACAAGAATCAGCCCAGTCCATTTCGGTGCTTTAAATAGGCCGAGCCCATTAATTCAACCTTTTTAATATATATTATTTCTGTTAATTTTCGCTAGCTACATGGGCTTGGCCCAGTAATTCGGCCTTTTTAATTTCTTTGCCTATTCCTTTTGACAGATTTTTTTGGTCTCATATTTTTTGGGCCATTTCTTTGCTGGGCCTCTCAAGTTTTCCCCTCAGAAATAATTGTTCAATATATCTTGGGCTGGGACGAAATAATTGATCCAATCCAACTTCTTTTATTATGCCATTGACATTACAACACATCACACTACAAGCTATCTTGGGCCTAGCCCACTTCCAATACATTTTCAAAGCAACATGGAATATTATAGGAGCCCAAAATATCTTTACATGCATTCATTCTAACAGTACATATCTTTGCATCCAAGGAACCAGTAAGCGCCAAGCAAAACTATTCTATAGCAAAGAAAAAAAATAGATGACAAGACATCACAGAAGTTCCTATTGTCCTCCTCCTTCAACATTTGAAAACCTTCACCCGACAGTAGATCAATCTTGAGTGAGAAACAATACAGCAGCAAAAAAATGTTCAGACGATGCAAAAAATAAGTCATTACACATGGTATTCATGTACAGATTGTAAGTCATGGATCCATTACACATAGTTTTTGTGTTGTGGACTCTCTTCATGCAATTGCTACTTGGTAAGGCATCACTATGCTCCAGGAAGTGTACCACATTACAGTCAACAGTCTACAGTATGCACAGCTAGGAATTGTAAGTCACATTGCATATCCACACTAGAAACTAAATAAAAAATTGGAATTATTCATACAAATCCCTCTTGAATTCCTTGACATAACCAGGATTTGCATCTAATATTCCTTAATTTAGCGGCATTAGTAAGCAGAAAAAAGAGGGGGAGGGAGATGGGGATGCTACCTACCGTGGTGGGTCGTCATGGCCTTGCTTGATCTCGGGCAGGACCTCTTGGTCGCACTAGGGGCAGAGGAGAAGGCTTCTCATGCCCATCCTCCTCGAGCAGAGTAGGGCCGACGGCTAGGTGCGCCCCTCATCCTCATCCTCCTTTAGTAGGGCAGTATCTGTTACAATTTGTGTTAAAATCTCCTAGGAGTTCAAAGGCTGGAAACAATCATCTAGTTAGATTGTCAAAAAAGATAAAGTAATACCAAAAAGAACAGAAACCTGGTCTTAGCAAGCATAGTACGCTTTTCAGATTTCCTTTTCAGATTTAGTGCATATATAGTATCTCCTTTAGGTTAATCACATATGCATGTATGTATGAAGCATAACATGGAAAGAACAACATCTAGTTAACTTGATTGCCTTGCAGATGACACACAAGATGAAGAGCACTTGGACAGAATCTACTATACTTGTGGATGTAATTAACCTAATCTAATGTGATGGGAACAACATCACAATTCACAAGCAAGCACCCATACTCTCAAATTTAGTATACAGTTGCTAACTGAAATAAGTTCAGTTCAAAGAAGAGTAGAGAACAAGAAATAGAACTGCTTCATGGCACTGCTGCCGTTTTGTGGCAGGTGAGTTCGGCTTCCGAACGACACCGGTATTGTTCCTCGCATAAGATTGCTTAGCAAGTCCCTGCAATTAGTTGAGCACACATCATTAGACCGGCTAACAACCTTGCAGATAGTTGGCTCTCATGTAACTGAACATCTAAGCAACGAAAGCACCCAACATTTTTATTTTAGCAGCTAGATTGATAAATGTATACCAAACAAACAAAAATTGCAATGAGTTAGTATGGACCATGTAATACATACACTTAAATACGTATCCTTGTTCATCGTCATCACCTCATGAGCTTAATATAATTAAACTGTAACATAGTCAGTACATAGCTACACTTGTTCTCATTGATTACAAGATGCACACACATATTTATGTACATATATATACTAGTGAATGGTTAACTGAAGCATTCATCAGCACACATGTAGCAGCTAAAAACAGAATCCAAGAGGGCATGCAATCAATTCATATAACACAATCATATATGTTCATGGCAAACTTTATTAGAAATCCCAGTTTCATGCTTAACAAGCCATCAAAGACCCGTGGGAGCACATTTGTACAAAATTGAACTATTTTCAGTCATTCAGTGCAAGCATTCAGCCTATGAACTAAACAATCAGAATGCATCCAGTGAACACTACCAAGATCTCTGCTATCGATGAAATCAGCTCACACATTTAGTATAGTCAATCTAAAACGAACCACTCTCAGTTTGATAGTTCAGTCATAAGTAGAGAAAGCTATTAAAGTACCTTCCTTGAAGACGAGGCCCGTGAGCACGGCGAAGGTGGCCTCTCCCTCTCTACTATCCCCCCACACCCCAAATCCAGCACCAGCGGGAGCATGCCCATGGCAACGACAAACACATGCCCCAGCGCACGAGCTACTCCCTTGGAAACCAAACGCGTTAGCGAAGGGAATGGAAGAGATGGGGAGAAGATGGGCGAGATAGTGAAAACCTTGACGTGGGAGCAGCTACGTTGTGGCGTCTCTAGCACTCCCATGGCATCCTAGCAGAAGCAGACGCAGGAAGAAGGACCCTGTCTCGATCTGGAACCTATGCCGGCGCCGCTCCGCCTCCTCTGTTGGGTGTAGTCGTAGCAGCACCTCGCGGGTGGCCGCCTTCGCGGGCCGCAGCGCCGACGGGATGGTCGAGAGCCGCGGACGCAGCGCCATCAGCATCATCCCACGCGGCTGCTTGTCCAAGACCAAGCCGAGGCCAGCGGGTGGCTCAGGCCCACGCCGTGGGTTTGGGGGAAGCCATGGCGCCGCCGCCCCCTATTCGAGTTGCTGATGGAGGGGCCAGAATGGTGCTGGATCCAGCGTGCACTGGCCTCCACGTTGTCGGATGTGGCAGACCGGCGGCGAGGGGAGAGGTGGGTGGAGAAGGAGGCGACGACGAGGGGAGAGGTGGGTGGTGAAGAGGGAGAGGTGCGACTGCAAGGGGGATCTGGATCGAGAGCGGAGTGGCGGCGCGGAAAGGAGGCGGCTGTGGAAGGAGTGCGGCGTCGCCATCGATTCGATCTGAATCGGGGGAGTGGGATTTAGGGTTTGGGAGGAAGGAGCGGAGGGAGGAGGTCACCGTGGTGTGGGATCGATGGATGGATGGATGTGGATGGATGGATGGATGTGTGCCATGTCATCGATCCGTGGCACACACCTGTCCACCAATGAGAATTTAATTTTATTTTCTCAGTGTAAAAATGGTTTAAGTGAAAGCGGGTCAAATTTGAACTGTAGCTGCCTCATAGTTTGCTCTTTATTTTTTCAAAAAATCATTTGTAGGTACATAAGTATCTATTTCATCAGAGAAACACCAAAAGTTTTTCAAGATTCAACCAGGTATGCACGATCATGCCCGCCGTTTTGACTGCATTTTGAAACGAGCATGAAAATTGCAAAAAAAATCAAAAAATTAGAAAAGCTTTGCATTGTGTCATTATATGTGGCCAAGTTACCAGGAAAAATAATAAACTTGTAATACGATAACTATTTTAAAAAGTGTTCTTAGAAACGAGCTATCATGTGTGGATATCAATGGCTTTCAAGCCAAATGATCAATCTTATGGCGACATTCATGACATAGTTTGTTCAAATGATCTCATATTGTACATACGGGTGAATATAGGAATGGCAAACAATGTTTTCTAAGGAAGTTTTCATTTTCTCTGGACGAAAAAATCAGTTTCATTTTTTGAGTGACCAAAATGAGGTTTTTTTGTGAAGGACCTACCATATTTGTTGCAAAACTGGACCAAATCAATTTTCTAAAATACTAGGACATATTTAATGCACAATTGACCAAATGGTTGGGTGTAAAAAGTTTTGATCCACCTATCGTGAAACAGACAAATTTTCGCCGATTCGGCTGGAAGCGAGTCAAATTTGAACTGCGGCTGCCTCATAGTTTGCTAATTATTTTTTCCAAAAATCATTTCTAGGTACAAAAGTATCTATTTAATTAGAGAAACACCAAAAAAATCCAAGATTCAACCACTAGCTAGGAACGGTCATTCCCGTCGTTTTGACTGCATTTTGAAACAGACATACAAAATTCCCAAAAAATCAAAAAATTGGAAAACCTCCGCATTGTGTCATTATATATGACCAAGTTACCAGGAAAAATAATAAACTTGTAATACGAAAATTATTTTAAAAAAGTGTTCACAGAAATGAGCTATCATGCGTGAAGATTCATGGCTTTCAAGCCAAATGATCAATCTTATGGCCACATTCATGGCATAGTTTGTCCAAATGATCTCATATTGTGCACAAGGGTGCATCTTGGAATGGCAAACAATGTTGCCTAAGGGAGTTTTCACTTTCTTTGGACGAAAAATTCATTTTCCATTTTTCGAGTGCCCAAAAGGAGGTTTTTTGTGAAGGACCTCCCAAATAGTTGTTGCAAAATTGGACCAAATCATTTTTATAAAATACTAGTCCATATTTAATGCAAAATTGACCAAATGGTTGGGTGTAAAAAGTATTGATCCACCTCTCGTGAAAAAGACAAATTTTGGCCGGTTCAGTTGGAAGTGGGTCAAATTTGAACTGTAGCTGCCTTGTAGTTTGCTCTTTATTTTTTACAAAAATCATTTCTAGGTACATAAGTATCTATTTAATCAGAGAAACACCAGAAAAATACCAAGATTCAACCACTAGCTAGGAACGGTCATTCTCGCCGTTTTGACCGCATTTTGAAAGGGGCATAAAAAAATCAAAAAAAATCAAAAAATTGGAAAACCTTCGCATTGTGTCATTATATATGACCAAGTTACCAGTAAAAGTAATAACCTTGTAATACAACAATTCTTTTAAAAAAGTGTTCTCAGAAATGAGCTATCATGCGTGAAGATTCATGGCTTTCAAGCCAAATGATCAATCCTATGGCCACATCCATGGCATAGTTTGTTCAAATGATCTCATATTGTGCACAAGGGTGCATCTTGGAATGGCAAACAATATTGCCTAAGGAAGTTTTCATTTTCTTTGGACAAAAAAATCATTTTCCATTTTTCGAGTGCCCAAAAGGAGGTTTTTTTGTGAAGGACCTCCCAAATAATTGTTGCGGAATTGGACCAAATCAATTTTATAAAATACTACGACATATTTAATGCACAATGGACAAAATGGTTGGGTGTAAAAGGTTTCGATCCACCTCTCGTGAAAAAGACAAATTTCCGCCGATTCAATTGGAAGCGGGTCAAATTTGAACTGCAGCTGCTTCATAGTTTGCTATTTATTTTTTCCAAAAATCATTTCTAGTTACATAAGTACCTATTTAATCATAAATACATGGTTTGGTGGCGATACGTCGAGGTTTGGGCGATGGTCGAGGGCCCCAACTCTAGAGCGCATAAACTCGCATGCCCGCTGTGTGGTCACCGCGTGATTGTGGCGTTGCCATGTGTTCTGGGAGGCCTAGGCATGTCTAGTGGGTTGGGCACTCCCCAGGTAGGTGCTAGGAAGAAAATTACAACATAAGATTCTCACGAGGAGACCGATCGATGCTCAAAAATGAATTAGCAGCCAAGTGTTTGATTAGCGGTACGGGAAATTCATATGGCTAATGGGCTTGAGTTTTGGTTGAGGATGATCAGTTACTAAGAAGACCGTCGTCACAAATTTTCAGCTCAAAAGGAGGAGTCTAGGTGGTACTTGCTTTGCAAAGTACCACACTGGACATAAATACGAATGTTGAAGCTGGGCTCAAAATAATGAATGGATTGAGCTAGCATTTGGTGGAGGATAGTTATTTGGGCATAGGAAAGCACTATAGAAAATGGATACCATTTGGACATTGCCAAAGTGGTACTTCCTTCACAAAGTATTTTTTGAACAGAATAGGAAAATGAATATTTTTGAATTATTTTTTAACTAGGCAAGGAAGGTTTTTTACATATTTGATGAAGATATGACCCAAAGAATTTATGAGATTTTTGGGGGAATGTTGGGAATGACAGAAATATAGGTTGCTTCACAACCTAGGGCAAAAACTGCCACATGGACATGACACATAGGCAAAACTGATGAGGTGGTGCCTAGTCGTAGCAACCCACCACAATTTACAAGGTTATGACCATCTATATTGGTCATGATCAGCTAGAAATAAGGCAGCGGACTAGTGCTATCTGCTTTATGACCATTTCGTGTAAGGAAATTATGACCTTTCTGACCTAAATGCTCGTTATAGTTTAGGGTTTGGAGCCCCCCGAACATCTTTTGACCAATTGGTCTGAAATGGTCATAGATCTATGACCAATTCTTCCAGGGTCACTAACAGAAGGTCACTAGTTGACATATTTCTTGTAGTGAATTATCCTATTATTAATAATCCATTTATTAATCTAATTGACATTTCATATTAAGCAGACAATATATTTCATTTTCATAACTGAAATACATCAAAGTACAACATCATATAGCTTCAACACTCAGCTACCATATTACACAACTGCAACAGCACCAAGTTTCACATGCAACATCTATAACCTTTCGAAATTAGCAACATAGACGGTACACAGACATATGTATATCATCTGGAAAACTGCTGATGCAGAAGGCGAATATTGAGCCTTCATTGATGTTGAAGGTCTTTGTAACATTAGGCCAGTGCCTCTGGATGACTGACAGTCCGTCCTTTGTCCTCTTCAGGAACACTTCAATGTTGAACCATGGGTGTTGTATGAATACCTCCCTCGCCTCCTGACCATACAAGTGGTTTGAGAGGTAATCATCAGTGAACTACTTTGGAAAGGCCTGAAAACAAGGATGTGCATAAATATCTTCTCTATATTGGAAATGGGGCAAAGGAATAAAAAAGGCAAGGTATAATAGTTAGTACCATCCTGTAGTGAACTGATGTCTTCTTCATTGTGCAGACAAAGATCTTGTTGTTTTTTGTCGCTAATTTCTTTATCCTAACAATCTTTCTGAGTTTCTTGACTTGACTGATATTCATGGTCAACTCATTTCCCCACATGCAAAAAGGGTCAAACAGTGGGTCAAAACCTCTAACAGCAGGACCTACATGTACAAGACCAAATTGTTAAAAACCTAAATATTAGAATGGTTCCTGCAATTGCACAATAATGTGCTATTAGACGAAAGACCATGCACGTGGTAACCTCGATTGTAAACCTAAGCGCTTCTCATTATTTCCCTACAACACATATAAGGTAGTGAGTCATCAGGTTAAGTAAGGGTTCACATGCTATTAGTAAAATATGTTGATGAAAAATAAGCACATTGCAGATTCATCGGATTAATTCAAGCCACATGGAAAACCCATTTATCCAAACCAAGCATGATTACGAATTAGGAAATATAGCACTTGTATATGTTTCTCATGCATTAAGTGTAGCCAAATTCGATTTATTCCTCACTTGCAGAACAATACAAAATTCTACTTACGACAATTGGACGTCGCATTGCAGAATTGAACCAAGCAGTTAACTAAACACCAGAACAAACGAACCAAACATTAACTGAGCACCACATTGCACAATATAACATACTCCTAATAGAAGATCAGATAGTTAACCAAACCAAGCATGCTTAACAGCTTGGAAATATAGCAATTGTATTTGTTTCTCATGTAATTACTACAACCAAATTCAATTTATTCCTCACATGGTATACGATAATAGAATGCACCCACAACTATTGAACATCGCATTGGAGAATTGGACCAAACAGTTAACTAAACAACACAACTAATGAACCAAACGTTAACTGAGCACCACAT
This sequence comes from Secale cereale, assembly GCA_902687465.1. Lineage (NCBI taxonomy): Eukaryota > Viridiplantae > Streptophyta > Magnoliopsida > Poales > Poaceae > Secale > Secale cereale. Next base: position 765,329,366 of record LR738711.1, on the reverse strand, counting down.
TGCACAATGTATAGCCAAACCAAGCATGCTTGACAACTTGGAAATATAGCAATTGTATTTGTTTCTCGTGTATTTTGTAAAGTTAAATTCGATGTATTTCTCACATGGAAGACAATACAAAATTGCAGCCTAAAGAATTGAACATCACATTTGCAGAATTGAACCAAATAGTTAACTGAAGATGACAACTAATGAACCAAATAGTTAATAAGTAAGTATTACACTGAAAAATAAGCACATTGCAGATTAATTAGATTAATTCAGGCCACATGGAAACCCCATTTATCCAAACCAGGCATGATTAAGAACTAGGAAATATAGCACTTGTATATGTTTCTCATGTATTAAGTGCAGCAAAATTCGATTTATTCCTCGCATGCAAAACAATACATAATTCTACCCACGACAATTGGACATCGCAGTGCAGAATTGAACCAAGCAGTTAACTAAACACCACAACAAATGAACCAAACATTAACTAAGCACCACATTGCATAATATAACATACTCCTAATAGAAGATCAGACAATTAACCAAACCAAGCATGCTTAACAACTTGGAAATATAGCAATTGTATTTGTATCTCATGTATTTACCATAGCCAAATTCAATTTATTCCTCACATGGTATACAATAACAGAATGCACCCACAACTATTGAACATCGCATTGTAGAATTGAACCAAACAGTTAACTACACACCACAACAAATGAACCAAACGTTAACTGAGCACCACATTGCACAATATAACATACTCCTAATAGAAGATCAGACAGTTAACCAAACCAAGCATGCTTAACAACTTGGAAATTCACACAATTGTATTTGTTTCTCATGTATTTAGTGTCACGCCCAAGATGCGATTCTATCCCGATCACGTTATAACCTCGTGATTGGGGCACAACGGCATTTCGGGCGCTTAGCAAGATGGATATCATTACATCGTACCATTACATACATAGATGGGGATACATACAAGTCATGCAATTGCCACATGAATACAACAACATCAAACACAAGACATCTGACTAGGATGAAAACATGAAAAACACAATGACATGCATCTGCTATCCCAGGCTGCCGACCAGGAACCTATCCCAAGACTAAAGAAGAAGAAGAAAGAACTCCAACACAAGTAAACATCGCTCTCACATCAAGTCATCGGAAAACATGCACCTGCAACTGTTGTTGTAGTATCTGTGAGCCACAAGGACTCAGCAATCCCATAACCATGGGTATCAAGACTAGCAAAGCTTAATGGGTATGGAGAGGTTAAGTGGTGAGGTTGCAGCGGCGGCTAAGCATATGTATGGTGGCTAACTTACGAGTACAAGAATAAGATGAGCATCTACGCAAATGTCGCAAACTAGTAATGATCACTAAGTGACCCTGAACTATCTACGAGTCAAACATAACCCCATCGTGTTCCCTTCTCAAAGTGAAAATAGACGGTCACGGTTACTCACGCGGTTGTGTGTTTTATTTTGGATCCTCTGTCAAGTTTTCTACAACCGGACATTAACAAATTCCAAGCTGCCACATAACTACGGGCACGACTTTCAAAAGATCATAACCCTGCAGGGGTGTCCCAACTTAGCCCTTCACAAGCTCTCATGATCAGCAGAGGTAAAAACCCCTTATCTTAGGGACAACCCGACCAGACTCAGAATCCCGGTGCACAAGACATTTCGACAATGGTAAAACAAGTCCAGCAAGACCTCCCAGCGTGCCGACACCCTGATAGTAGCTGCATGTATCTTGTCTCAGGCCACGTCCGGATAGGTCAGCCTACATGTATGCCAGATACCTTGGGTTTCCTCGAGGCGGCCCCGCAGTCCGCCTGTTTGGGACCAACACCATCGGCACTAGCCCCCCTGTATGTAGAAAAGAATCCCCGGGGACGCGACCCCCTATGCAATTTATTTAATTAATAGTTTTATTATGATGCAAATTAAAACCAATGTTGGGCCTTGCTGGAGGAGTTTTATTCAAAGCGAAGAGTCAAGGGGTCCCCATATACCCAACCGCGCTAGTAACGCAAAATCAAGGAACATAACACCGGTTTATCTGTTCTTAAGGCGGCATGAGTGGAACAAAACACCGAGCAAAAGGCCAAGCCTTCCACCCATTGCCAAGTATATAGGTGTGTTAATTATAGTAATAGATATTGTGAGGTTCCTTTTGTTTTTTATGTTGATTGTGTAGAAGCATTTGAAATACTTAAGAAAGCCTTGATTTCTGCACCTATTGTTCAACCACCTGATTGGAATTTACCCTTTGAAACTATGTGTGATGCGAGTGATTATGCCATCGGTGTTGTTCTAGGACAAAGAGTTGATAAGAAATTAAATGTTATTCATTATGCTAGTAAAACTCTAGACAGTGCCCAAAGAAATTATGCTACTACTGAAAAAGAATTCTTAGCAGTTGTTTTTGCTTGTGATAAGTTCAGATCTTATATTGTTGATTCTAAAGTAACTGTACACACTGATCATGCTGCTATTAAATACCTTACGGAAAAGAAGGATGCTAAACCTAGACTTATTAGATGGGTTCTCTTGCTGCAAGAATTTGATTGGCATATTATTGATAGAAAGGGAGCTGAGAACCCCGTTGCAGACAACTTGTCTAGGTTAGAAAATGTTCTTGATGACCCACTGCCTATTGATGATAGCTTTCCTGATGAACAATTAGCTATCATAAATGCTTCTCATAATGCTCCATGTATGTTGTTTATGCTAATTACATTGTGTCTATATTTATACCACCTAGTTTCACATACCAGCAAAAGAAAAAGTTCTTCTATGATTAAGACATTACTTTTGGGACGACCCACACCTTTATAAAGAAGGAGTAGATGGTGTTATTAGACGTTGTGTACCCGAGCATGAACAGGATCAGATCCTACGCAAGTGTCACTCCGAGGCCTACGGAGGATACCATGCTGGAGATAGAACTGCACACAAGGTATTGCAATTCGGTTTGTATTGGCCTAGTCTCTTCAAAGATTCTCGTAAGTTTGTCTTGTCTTGTGATGGATGCCAGAGAATTGGTAATATTAGTAGACGTCGGGAAATACCTATGAACTATTTACTTGTTATTGAACCATTTGATGTTTGGGTCTTTGATTATATTGGACCTTTTCCTTCCTCTAATGGGTATACACATATTTTACTTGCTGTTGATTAAGTTACTAAGTGGTAGAAGCTATTCCAACTAGTAGTGTTGATCATAACACCTCTATTAAGATGCTAAAAGAAGTTATTTTTCGGAGGTTTGGAGTCCCTATATATTTAATTACTGATGGTGGTTCACATTTTATTCATGGTGCTTTCCGTAAAATGCTTGCTAAATATGATGTCAACCATAGAATTGCATCTCCATATCACCCTCAGTCTAGTGGACAAGTAGAATTGAGAAATAGAGAGATTAATTCGATTGTGCAAAAGACTGTTAATAGATCTAGAAAGAATTGATCTAAGAAATTTGATGTTGCATTATGGGCTTATAGAACTGCTTATAAAACCTTATGGGTATGTCTCCGTATAAAATGGTTTATGGAAAAGCATGTCACTTACCTCTTGAACTAGAACACAAAGATTATTGGGTAATCAAAGAGCTCAATTATGATTTCAAACTTGCCGGTGAGAAGAGGTTATGACATCAGCTCACTTGATGAATGGAGAACCCAAGCCTATGAGAATGCCAAGTTGTTTAATGAAAAGGTTAAAAGATGGCATGAAAAAAGGATACAGTAGCGTGACTTTAATGTAGGTGATCATGTTTTGTTATACATCTCTCGTTTAAGATATTTTGTAGGAAAAATTCTCTCTAAATGGGAAGGTCCTTACATTATCGAGGAGGTTTATCGCTTTGGTGCCATAAAAATCAATAACACCGAAGGCACAAACCCGAAGGTTGTAAATGATCAAAGAATTAAACATTATATCTCAGGTACTCCCATAAATGCTGAGACCAACATAATTAATACCATGAAACCGGAGGAATACCTAAGGGATACTTTCCAGGATGTGTCAAACCCCGAAAAGGATTAGGTATGTGGTACGGTAAAAAACTGACTCCAAGATGTTTCCAACAGCAATTTTTCTCCCCTTTGGAATATTTAGAAAAATAGGAAAATTAAAAGCAGTCCGAAGAGTGCACGAGGCAACCAGAAGGGTGGAGGGCGCGCCCTACCCCCTGGGCGCCCCCTACCTTGTAGCCACCTCGTGTGCCCTCCGGACTCTGTTTTCTTGCACAATACTTCTTTTGGTCAATAAAAATTCATTATATAGTCTCCCGAAGGTTTTGACCACTGTACCACGGCAAAATCCTCTATTCTTGTTTCGAGCTATTGTTTCTGGTAGATCTAGATCGCCATGACATCTCCAAGTGCCCCCAAGGACAAGTTTTTCAAAAAGGTCAGCAACCCTTACCTTGCGGAGGTGCCGCAACACCCTCAAACCATTGAGATGCGCGAGGGGGTGCTGTACATCCGCGACGTTGAGGGGCCAAAGAAGACCAGAAGCGTGGAGACAAGGCTAGAAGCAATGGACGAGCAAGTTTTCAAGTGCCAAGGGATGGTAGAACATGCACTCAACACCAATCCCATGATGATCGCGGAATTTACCAATAATCACAAGCTGGACGTCAAGCACATTGGGGAGGCCATATTCAAGATTCACGATAAAATTGAGCATCTCCAAACCCAGATCTATGACCTGCAAAACCAAAACTGTGAGTATGAATACAGGTTTAGGAGGATGAGTCTGGATGCAAATTTAAGGATCCCAGAGACTCATTCATCTTTCTATGATGGTGATCCTATGCCTTGGAAGATTGATGACAAGCCTACTACCTCAAAAACTTCATCAACACCACCTCCAAAGAAAGAGACATAAATACATGGGTATGGACACTCCCCTTGGCAACTGCCAAGCTTGGGGGAGGTGCCTCGGTATTGTATCACCATCACACCTTCACCTTTATCTTTATTGTCTTTCTTAGTTCGATCCTTTTGGTTATATCTTGATCTAGTAGAATAAAGTTTTTAGTATGATTTAGCTTTTAGTTTTGTTTTGATCTCTATCTATGTAATAGAGTCCGTGAGTTATATAATAAAGAATAGTTTGAGTGAGGGCTTTACTTTCTTGCTATGATCTTAAGGGAATAGCAATAATATAAAAAGAAATAAAAAGATCATATGTTGATCGTATGGAGAGTAATGAATTCACATATAAAGGGTACAATGAATAAAAGTTGTTGAGAGTTAACAAACATAGTGTTGGTCATTTTTGCAATTAATAGTAGGTAATAAAGAAAGATAGGTTTCACATATAAATATACTAACTTGGACATCTTTTGTGACTGTGAGCACTCATTAAAATATGACATGCTAAAAAAGTTGAGTTTGGACAAGGAAGACAACATAATGGGTTATGTCTTCTTACATCTGAATAGAAGTTATATTGTCATGGATCCTCCAACATGTTGAGCTTGCTTTTCCGTCTCATGCTAGCCAAATCCTATGTACTAAGCAGAGATACTACTTGTGCATCCAAACATCCCTGAACCCAGTTTTTCCATGAGAGTCCACCATACCTACCTATGGATTGAGTAAGATCCTTCAAGTAAGTTTTCATCGTTAAAATCAATAAAATTTCTCTCTAAATATGTATGATCTATTAGTGTGAAGAAAATAAGCTTTATACAAACTTGTGATATGAAAGAAATAAAAGCGACGGACTACATAATAAAGTTCTTTATCACAAGCGGCAACATGAAGTGACGTTCTTTTGCATTAAGATTGTATGCATCCAACCACAAAAGCGCATGACAACCTCTGCTTCCCTCTGCTAAGGGCCTGTCTTTTACTTTTATCTTTTACCATTATACAAGAGTCAAGGTGATCATCACCTCTTCTTTTTACTTTTATCCTTTAGCAAGCATGATATGTTGGATATATATATATATATATATATATATATATATATATATATATATATATATATATATATATATATATATATATATAAGCATGGATTGACTTTGTCGGGTTCACCGTCGCTATACGCTTCTTCCCGTGATTTTACGCTTTCGGTTTGTTTCATATGGTTTGTCTGAGGTGGTACTATTTTTCGTCTGTGTTTCGTCCATCCAATCCATCAATTTTTTTAATATACGAGGTGGTACTAATGTGGTACGTCGCTCACGAATTTAGGCCATAGAGCAACGCCCGAGACAAATGTGCTTTTCTCTTAAACGGGCTAGATGAAACGTTCTCTTATGGGCCACCAGACAAAAAATATTGGTTGATGTGTGGATTGATACGTCCAAAACGTATCTATAATTTCTGCTTGTTCCATGCCTCTTTTGGGTGATATTGCTATGATATTTATACACTTCCATACACTTTTGATCATATTTGGACTAACCTATTAACTCAGTGCACCCCAGTGCCAGTTTCTGTTTTCGGCTGTTTTTGTATTTCAGGTTTTCACATAACGAGAACTGCCAGGAAAAATCCAGAAAAATTATATAAAAAATCAGCGTTCCAGAAACTACCGTGCGCCCGAAGGACAGCCGGGGGGGGCACCAGGGCTCCATGCGTCCTGGCGGCGCCCCCCCCCCCTGGGCCGCGCCGGGGGGGCGCCTGGGCCCCCCGAGGCTCCCCCGATGCCCCCTTTGGCATATATTTAAAGCGTCTTGAGAAACCCTCAAAACAGGAACTCTTTTTCGCGATCTCATCTTTGTTCTGCCGCCGCCGCCGCTTCCAAGATCGAGAGCACCAGGAGAACTCTTCCCGGCACCCTGCCGGAGGGGAGGATCACCACCGGGAGCCTCTCCACCACCATGGACGCCTCCCGGATGTGTTGTGAGTAGTCTCCCTTGGACCATGAGTCCATGACCAGTAGCTATGTGATGTTCTCCTCCCGTTCTTGTGCTTCACTAATTAGTCCTCGTGAGCTGCCCTACATGATCGAGGCACATATGTAATCCTTATGTTGTTGCTATGATGAGTTTGCTGGGATCCGATGGATTATGAGATTATGTTCAGATTGTGCTTGAGTAATATATTTGATCTACCTCTTTTATATTTATGTTCATAAGTAATTCTTGCATGTTCTCCATTGTTATTTATTGCTTTGGCCAAGTAGTAGGTAGTGACTCCAAGAGGGAACGTTATGCTCGATTGTGGGTTCATGCCCCTCGATGACTAGTTTGAGTGACAGAAACATGAGTCTAGGGGATGTGTTGTTGCCACAAGGGGGAAACAACGGTGCTTGTGCCCGCGGGTGCAAGGATTGTTTACTTTACGCAAAGTTCTTTTAATGCAGTTGTCTGTTGCATTGAGTTTACACTATGGGTGGGGCTCGCAACTTAATACCAGCGAGATGTTCTGGATAGATATCTCAAGGTGGATGATTAGTAGTAGATATTGATGGATTTCGGTCTACTTACTTTGGCGTACCACCCATGCTTTGAACCTCAACCTTTCTTGCAATGTAGTCAGCATTCGTTTGCGTTCGTGGTCCTGTCAATTGCCCAGCTGTAATTCGTTTACCTCACATAGATGTTTTATCGTCTTTTGGGAGAGAGACATCACTAGTGAACATCATGAGACTCCGGTCCATATTACCATCATTGATCACATCCACTATTTACTTTTCGCTTTTATTTACTATTGCAATTATATCTATCACTACTATCATTTGCGTTTAATCCTTTGTGAACTACAAGGCCGGAGGGATTGACAACCTCTCTGTACTCGTTGGGAGCAAAGTTATTTGTATCTGTGTGCAGGTCCACGTTGATTGCTAATATCTGGCGCCGTTAGCAGTTGACACCTTCTTGTTGAACCTAGGAGTCTCTGGGGATTCGATCCTTGGTATCTTTGCCACGGGAAAAACTTCCGCAACACTACATCTCACACCTTCCACTTGGGGTAACCAACGAGGGGCGAGAAGCCTACCAAGAGTTTTTCTGGCGCCGTTGCCGGGTACTCCACTCTTCAAGATAGGGGAGTTGCACGCTATCTTTTACCTTTGCTTTTTAGTCTTGTTAGTTTACCTTTCAGTTTTTGCTTTAGTATCTTTTATCGAAAATCACAAAAATAGTTATCTTGCTTGCTTGCTACTATGGGTTCCACCGAGAACACCAAGTTGTGTGACTTCACTAGTCACAACAACGATGACTTTATCAGCACACCTATCACTACACCTGCCACTTCAGCACCTTCGTATGAAATTAAACCTGCTTTACTGAACCTAGTCATGAGAGATCAATTCTCCGGTGCTGGAGATGATGCTGCTTTACACTTGAACAACTTTGTTGAACTTTGTGATATGCAAAAGTACAAAGAAATAGATGGTAATATTGTTAAGCTTAAGCTTTTTCCTTTCTCCTTGAGAGGAGGAGCTAAAATTTGGTTTCAGTCTTTGCCTAGAAATAGCATAGATTCATGGGACAAGTGCAAAGATGCTTTTATTGGAAAATACTATCCACCTGCTAAAATTATCCAACTGAGAAGTAACATAATGAATTTTAAACAATTGGATAATGAACACGTTGCCCAAGCTTGGGAACGTATGAAGTCTCTTATCAAGAACTGCCCTACTCATGGTTTGACTACTTGGATGGTTATCCAAACTTTTTATGCAGGCTTGAACTTTACCTCGCGGAACTTGTTAGATTCAGCCGCGGGAGGAACCTTTATGTCAACTACACTTGGTGCTGCCACAAGGCTTCTCGATGAGATGATGAGCAACTATTCCCAATGGCACACCGAACGCGCTCCAATAGGTAGGAAGGTAAACTCTGTCGAGGAGATTTCCTCCTTAAATGAAAAAGTTGACTTAATCATGTCTCTACTTTTGAAGCAATCTTCTGTTGATCCTCGTGATGTTCCTTTAAATTATTTGATTGCTCAAGAACAAGTAGATGTGAACTTTATCTCTAGAAACAATTTTAATAATAATGCTTATAGGAGTAATTTTGGTAACAATCCTAGACCGTTCCCCTCTAACTCTTACGGGAACAACAATGCTTATCCTAGCACCAAGAACTCCAATACTGAACTAGAGATTATGCTTAAAGATTTCATCACTACCCAAAAAGCCTTTAATAAGAGTGTAGAAGAAAAACTACATAAACTAGATGATCTCTCTTTTAAGGTAGACCATTTAGCCAATGAGATAGAGTTGCTTAAAATTAAAACTTCTCCTCTTGAGGAGAGGAAGGTCACTCCTATGAATGCTATTCAAGTGCAAATTAATGAAAACATTAGTATGATGGCTAAACTTAAAGAAAGATGGGCTAGAGAAAGGGAGGAAGAAGATAGAATTAAGAGCCTTCCTACCCACCACACTGTTGCTACTATCCAAGTTGTTGAGGATATCCAAACTCTTAGCACCCAATGTACTCCTGGTCCCATTGGACCTATTAATGGTGATGCTATGACTATAGAAACTACCACACAAGTGAACCTTAAGGACACCACTACCACTTTACTTGATGCTAGTGATCTTGATTTTGATAATTGCGCTCTCACCGAAGTTATTGATTTCCTTCACAAGATGTCTAGAGACCCCCGCACTAGCACGCTTAACCTTGCCTTCACAGAGCATATCACTAATGCTCTCATCAAAGCTAGGGAGGAGAAACTTAGAGTAGAAGCCTCCATACCTAGAAAGCTAGAAGATGGTTGGGATCCTATGATAAAAATTAAGTTGAATGACTTCACTTGCTATGCATTATGTGATGTTGGAGCTAGTACCTCTGTTATGCCCAAAAGAATATATGATATGCTTAAATTGAAACCTTATGATTCTTGTTCTTTTGGTGTTCGTCTCGTTGATTCTTCCATAAAGAAACCTTTGGGGAGGATCGACGATGTTCTTATCGTTGTCAATGACAATTATGTTCCCGTTGATTTCACTATTATGGATATTGAATGTGATCCTTCGTGTCCAATTATTTTGAGACGTCCCTTTTTACGCACCGTTGGTGCTATCATTGACATGAAAGAGGGTAATATAAAATTTCAGTTTCCTCTCAAGAAAGGGATGTAACACTTCCCTCGAAAGAAGATCAAGTTACCTTTTGAGTCCGTTGTACGGGCTAGCTATTCTTTTACTCTTGATAAAACATGATCTCTATGCATTATGCCTAGCTTAAAGGCATAAAAGAAAGCGCTTTTGGGAGGTAGCCCACATGAATAAACTTTTATTTTGTTTTTGTTGTGTCTTGATGTTGTTTACTACAGTAGCATCATCATTGTATCTTTGCTTTTCAATTTTGTGCCAAGTATAGCCTCTGATTGCTAGAAAGTTCAAAAGTTGTGAGGTGCTGTCCAGGAAACAGATTCTGTCCTTGGATAGAAAAATTCGTATAAAAGCGCCAGATCATCTTTTTGGTCTGAATTTTTTCGACAGCGTTCTCTATATAATTGTCTTTCGTGTGTCTGTTCTGAGTTTTTTTTTTAGAGTTGCAGAAGTGCCCCGAACAAATCAATTACTACCTGCTGTTCTGTTTTTCACAGATTCTGTCCTGTTTTGCCTTTCTTTCATTTTGCAAACCAAGAGCTTGCTTTTTCTTTGCAAAAACCTTTTGGCAATCTTGAGAAATAGTAGACCTTCAAGAATATCTTTATTTCCAGCAAGGTACAATTATTTTATTATGGGTACTAACCTCGCTAATCAGATTATGATGAGTTATGTATGAAGGGAGTTTTCAAGTGTGCGAGGGAAGATGATAAAAAGATTCAGGAGTGTCAAGCGCTCAAGCTTGGGGATGCCCCCATGCACCCCCAAGAAATATTCAAGGAGACTCAAGCGTCTAAGCTTGGGGATGCCCCCGTGCATCCCCTTCTCCATCAACATTATCAGTTCGTCTTTCGTTCCACTATATTTTAATCACTTCATGTGTTATGTGCTATGCTTGGAGCGTCTTGCTTTTAGTTTCCTTTTTAGTTTTCCATAACGAGTCGGAACTCAGCGTTCTTTATGTGGGAGAGAAACACACTCCACTTCTACCTAGAACATAACATAGAATTTTCATGTCTATCCTTGCTGTGTGTGTTCTTTGTCTTTTAATAGCTACTATCATGCTCTGCTCTTAGTATTCATGCTTATCTTTTTAAAGAGCTTGTGTTTAGTTGGTTGCTTGAACTCTCTTTAATTATCATGCTTATCTCATTAAGAGAGTTTGCTTCCGTTGCAATGGTTAATATGTCTATGATAAAGATGCTACGTGCATGATGGCGCTTAGTAGTTCATGTTTTCTTATGGTTAGTCTCAAATAGCTGGGGGATTCCCAATGTGTTATTGGAGTACCAACATGGTTTGTTTACCTATGATGTGGTATGGTTTAGTAATATCTTGCCTCAAGAATTTATTTTGATTGACTTGGCGTATGCTCACGCATATTTAAGACTGTAAAGAAAGTCTGTCAAGCCTTGATGATCTTTTATTTCTGAGTAGCGATATAACTTCCATGCCTGATTCAATGTTGCTTTGTCGCTCTGCATGATTATGACCGTCATTGCTCTCTTAGTTGGTCGCTCCCAGTCTTTTGCTAACCTCCACCTTTACTAAGCGGACTGACTGCTTGTGCATCCACATCCTTTTAAACCAGTTATGCCATATGAGTCCACCATACCTACCTATATGTGGTATTTCACCGCCACTCCAAGTAAATTTACATGTGCTACCTTTAAAACCTTCAGTTTTTGCAATACATAGCTCATGGGAAAGTAGCTTAAAAACTATTGTGGTAAAGAATATGTCGCTTATGTATCTTATTTCTTATAAGTTGCTTGCTGAGCGGTATCCATGTTTCTGGGGACGCCATCAACTGTTACACTTTTGTTGAATATCATGTGAGTTGCTATGCATGTTCGTCTTGTCTGAAGTAAGGGTGATTTGCCATGAGTTGAATGGTTTGAGTATGCATATTGTTAGAGAAGAACATTGGGCCGCCAACCAAAGCCATGTATCATGGTGGAAGTTTTAGCTTGGACATTAATCCTCAATCTCTTATGAGAATATGCTTAAGCATTAAAGAGGAGTCCATTATCTATTTTCTATGTTGTCCCGGTATGGATGTCCTCAAGTTGAGATCTATCAAAAACGAGAAATCAAATGCGCATTATCTCCTTGGACCTTTGTACAGGTGACATAGAGGTACCCCTTTGTGACACTTGGTTGAAACATATGTAATGCAATGACAATCCATGGAAATCCGAGCTAATTAGGACAAGGTGCGAGCACTATTGGTATTCGATGCATGATGCTTGCAACTTATAGGATGTCTTATGCATAACACATATGAAGTACTACTACCGTTGACAAAATTGCTTCTATGTTTTCAAAATAAAAGCTCTAGCACATGAGTAATCCCTGCTTCCCTCTGTGAAGGGCCATTCTTTTACTTTTATGTTGAGTCTCCACCTTCTTTTAAAAGCACCAACTACTGAGAGCATGATTGTCATTCTTAGTGTAATGTGCATTGTCCCAAAGTAGCATTGTCTTTTGCATGATTGTGATATCATTTATTCTAAATCATTGTATCTAGTCATCACTTAAACCTTGGAGGTGCCCCTGCATTTATGTTTTGCATCACTAAGGGGGCAAGCTAGATATCACTTTATCATATTTGCACATCATGTTCATTGCAAATCTATTTGATGTTTTAGTATCATATTGTAAAACTTTCAGTTCTTTGTGATTTTCTCATGAGGTAACTTAATTACTACAGATTCATTGTCTCAGTGAGCTTTTGTCATATGACTATGAAAAAGTCCTATATGGTTAATAGCATGTCACCACAGAAATTATTCTTGTTATCATTTACCTACTCGAGGACGAGCAGGAATTAAGCTTGGGGATGTTGATACGTCCAAAACGTATCTATAATTTCTGCTTGGTCCATGCCTCTTTTGGGTGATATTGCTATGATATTTATACACTTCCATACACTTTTGATCATATTTGGACTAACCTATTAACTCAGTGCACCCCAGTGCCAGTTTCTGTTTTCGGCTGTTTTTGTATTTCAGGTTTTCACATTACGAGAACTGCCAGGAAAAATCCAGAAAAATTATATAAAAAATCAGCGTTCCAGAAACTACCGTGCGCCCGAAGGACAGCCGGGGGGGCCACCAGGGCTCCTGGCGACCTGGCGGCGCCCCCCCCTGGGCCGCGCCGGGGGGCACCTGGGCCCCCTGAGGCTCCCCCGATGCCCTCCTTTGGCATATATTTAAAGCGTCTCGAGAAACCCTCGAAACAGGAACTCTTTTTCACGATCTCATCTCTGTTCCGCCGCCGCCGCCGCTTCCAAGATCGGGAGCACCAGGAGAACTCTTCCCGGCACCCTGCCGGAGGGGAGGATCACCACCGGGAGCCTCTCCACCACCATGGACGCCTCCCGGATGAGTTGTGAGTAGTCTCCCTTGGACCATGAGTCCATGACCAGTAGCTATGTGATGTTCTGCTCCCGTTCTTGTGCTTCACTAATTAGTCCTCGTGAGCTGCCCTACATGATCGAGGCACATATGTAATCCTTATGCTGTTGCTATGATGTGTTTGCTGGGATCCGATGGATTATGAGATTATGTTCAGATTGTGCTTGAGTAATATATTTGATCTACCTCTTTTATATTTATGTTCATAAGTAATTCTTGCATGTTCTCCGTTGTTATTTATTGCTTTGGTCAAGTAGTAGGTAGTGACTCCAAGAGGGAACGTTATGCTCGATTGTGGGTTCATGCCCCTCGATGACTAGTTTGAGTGACAGAAACATGAGTCTAGGGGATGTGTTGTTGCCACAAGGGGGAAAACAACGGTGCTTGTGCCCGCGGGTGCAAGGATTGTTTACTTTACGCAAAGTTCTTTTAATGCAGTTGTCTGTTGCATTGAGTTTACACTATGGGTGGGGCTCGCAACTTAATACCAGCAAGATGTTTTGGATAGATATCTCAAGGTGGATGATTAGTAGTAGATATTGATGGATTTCGGTCGACTTACTTTGGCGTACCGCCCATGCTTTGAACCTCAACCTTTCTTGCAATGTAGTCAGCATTGGTTTGCGTTCGTGGTCCTGTCAATTGCCTAGCTGTAATTCGTTTACCTCACGTAGCTGTTTTATCGTCTTTTGGGAGAGAGACATCACTAGTGAACATCATGAGATTCCAGTCCATATTACCATCATTGATCACATCCACTATTTACTTTTCGCTTTTATTTACTATTGCAGTTATATCTATCACTACTATCATTTGCGTTTAATCCTTTGTGAACTACAAGGCCGGAGGGATTGACAACCTCTCTGTACTCGTTGGGAGCAAAGTTATTTGTATCTGTGTGCAGGTCCACGTTGATTGCTAATATCTGGCGCCGTTAGCAGTTGACACCTTCTTGTTGAACCTAGGAGTCTCTGGGGATTCGATCCTTGGTATCTTTGCCAAGGGAAAAACTTCCGCAACACTACATCTCACACCTTCCACTTGGGGTAACCAACGAGGGGCGAGAAGCCTAGCATGGATCAAGCCCATAACCTCACGAGCAATGTGCTAAGGCAGACACCAACTCGACTAGCATGTCGGTTTGACAATGGAAAGGATATTTGCTTTGAATAGTCCCACCTCGCCTCCTTAGACTGATTCTCACCTATTCAAATACGATGTGAATTTGTCTGGAATATCAAGCAGCTGCTTTAGGAATCAACAAACAGACAGAAAAATGCATCAAACAGGACTAGCACATACATGTGCAAGCAAGGACGACCTCGGGCTCCAACGGATTGGAACATCTCCCGGCACTCGAACGCCTAGCACAACATCTTGCCGCTACTCTCGCTAACAGCAACGTTAGTACATACCCAGGTTACATAGATTTCTAAAAAAAAGAGCAAATCCCGAAGAAATATCCAACAACATTTGACTAATACTCCCTTCGTTCGAAAATACTTGTCAACAAAATGAACAAAAAGGGGTGTATCTGGAATTATGTTAGTACAAAACACGTCTTCCACAGTTTGGTTTTGATTTCTAAAAAGAGTACACACCGGGCTTACACGTTCTTGTTTTGATTTCTGAAAAAAGAGCTAATGTGTCCAATACTTCATTCATGGTTATTTAAAAATTTGAACACTCTAATGATCCTTCTTTATAATGTGTCCAATGTATCATTCAAGGTTATTTAGAAATTTCATAGCTCTAATGATCCCGATTATGTTGGTACAAGCTATACCAATAATTTTATGTCTGTATGGAATTTAGCACCAAAATCTGTAACTAAAGGAAACAGATACTTACCAATCGAAAAATAGTAACATATTACTAGCTTTTCAGCTGCTGCCGCTGCACTGATTTTTATAAACATTACTTTCTCTACCTCTCTCGAAACTTGAAATATATCTGACCCATTTTGTGCATATCAATTTCAAAAGCTATAGATACAACAAACCTGCCAGAAATCTATATATATGCAAATGTTAGAAATGTTCTAATAGATACCTCTGATACACAATGGTTGTCCAAGAAAAAAAAATGCAAACTTCCGTTGATATTGACATTCACCGGTTCGAGACCCAACTTTTTGGACCGGTAAGAAACGGGAACGCAAAAGCCTATGTAAAGGAGCAGATGAATATAATCCAGTGCAGATAGTATATCTAATTGAAGAACTAAATGGAAGTATACCTCGTTAATATCAAAAGGTCAACATTGTTAAAACCAGTGTCCTTCGTTGTTGTACAGATACCATAGCAGCACCAACACCCATTACAGGTAAATCAACTCCAACTACAGCGGGTAGGGTCGTGGTGGACATGGACAACACGTGTGGAAACGGTGCCTGCTCACCCCCCCCCCCCCCCCCCCGGCCCCAGCACCACGACGGGTAGGAGAGAACAGGGAGCCGCGCAAGGTCCATTGATATGGCGGCGAGGGCGGAGGACTCGCTTGTACATACGGCCGGGGGAAGCGCTATTCTTCCTGCCCATGTCCTAAGTGAATGTGGAAGAGACGCGACGCAGTGGGCGGGTGCGCAAAGCACATCGAGAAGGGACTTGAGAATGGGGAACGGTAAGGAAGACATTTTTTGACGGTTAGGAAAATTTACTTTTGAGAAGTACGATAAGGAAGATAAGTTCGCGTGTACCTTATGTCTAGGGTCAAGTGATTTGTTTGGGCCAAGCCAAAATAATTAAAAAAACAGAATATAATCTTCCCAACGAAACAACTAACGATCTGTAACCCCTAAAAAAACTAACCATCTGTACAAAAATCAACACGGTAAAAAAAATTAAAATGCTCAGAGCTTTACATGTGTTCACACTTTTTTTGGTTTCAAAAAATATGTCCGCACTTTTTTAAACAGTTATTAATTCAAAAAAATACTTAAAAAGTTCCATTTAGAAATGTACAACAATAATAATAATAATAATAAATCATTTTCAGAGAAAGCTCTTTAAAAAAGTTCTTCTTCAAAGAAATGCACTAATTTTCATATAAACAATAAACATTCTTTAAAAAGCGTTCCATTTTTTAAGAAAATGTTAGCTTTTATTAAAAATAAGGAAATTTCCGTGTTTTTTAGAAAAGCAAAAAAAGACTCACAATCTATTCCATGAAAAACTACTCTCTCCCCCCCCC
>LR738711.1:765198294-765312632 GCA_902687465.1 Secale cereale | reverse complement strand
ATATATATATATATATATATATATATATATATATATATATATATATATATATATATATATATATATATATCCACGCTCCACACGGATGTAGAGGACCATGAACCATAATTGTTGACATTACCCTTGAGGTAAATCGTTGGGAGGTGAAACTACAAGCCCCTATATTTTTTTGTGTCCGATTAAAGCTTTGAACTCATAACTATTGCGTGTGTGTTGGCAATTATGAAGGATTAAATGATAGTTGAGTGTGTGCACTTGCTGAAAAGCTCCTATATTGACTCTTTCCGATGTTATGATAAATTGCAATTGCTTCAATGACTGATATCATAGTTTGTTAGTTTTCAATGAGTTTATGATTCATACTCTACGTTGTGAATGAATTGTTACTTTGGCATAAGAATCTATATGACAATATATGTTGTTGTCCTAAAGATGATTATGATGCCCTCATGTCCATATTTTATTTTTATCGACACCTCTATCTCTAAACATGTGGACGTATTTTTTCGATTTTGGCTTTTGCTTGAGGACAAGCGAGGACTAAGCTTGGGGGAGTTGATAGGTCCATTTTGCATCATGCTTTTTTATCATTATTTATTGCATTATGGGCTGTTATTACACATTATGGCACAATACTTATGCCTTTTCTCTCTTATATTACAAGGTTTACATGAAGAGGGAGAATGGCAGCAGCTACAATTCTGGACTGGATAAGGATCAAATCTGAGAGACCTATCTTGCACAACTCCAAAAGTCCTGAACTTCACGGAGAATTGTTTTGGAAAATATAAAAAATATTGGGCGAATAAAGTACCAGAGGGGGCCACCAGCCATCCACAAGGGTGGGGCGCGCCCTACCCCCCTGGGCGCGCCCCCTGCCTTGTGGGCCACCTGGCAGGCCCCAATGCCCATCTTCTGCTATATCACGTGTTTTGACCAGGAAAAAAATCATAAGGAGGTTTTTGGGACGAAGCGCCGTCGTCTCGAGGCGGAACCTGGGTGAAACCAATCTAGGGCTCCGGCTGAGCTGTTCTGTCGGGGACACTTCCCTCCGGGAGGGGGAAATCAAAGCCATCATCATCACCAACGATCCTCTCAACAAGAGGGGGTCAATCTCCATCAACATATTCACCAGCACCATCTCCTCTCAAACCCTAGTTCATCTCTTATATCTGATCTTTGTCTTAAAACCTCATATTGGTACATGTGGGTTGCTAGTAGTGTTGATTACTCCTTGTAGTTGATGCTAGTTGGTTTATTCGATGGAAGGTCATATGTTCAGATCATTAATGCTATTCAATACCCCTCTGGTTATGAACATGAATATGTTTTGTGAGTAGTTACATTTGTTCCTAGGGACATGGGAGAAGTCTTGTTATAAGTAATCATGTGAATTTAGTATTCGTTCGATATTTTGATGAGATGTATGTTGTCTTTCCTCTAGTGGTGTTGTGTGAACGTCGACTACATGACACTTAACCATTATTTGGGCATAGGTGGAGGCATTGGGAAGTAATAAGTAGATGATGGGTGGCTAGAGTGACATAAGCTTAAACCCTAGTTTATGTGTTGCTTCGTAAGGGGCTGATTTGGATCCAAATGTTTCATGCTATGGTTAGATTTATCTTAATTCTTCTTTCGTAGTTGCAGATGCTTGCAAGAGGGGTTAATCATAAGTGGGAGGCTTGTCCACGTAAGGGCAGCACCCAAGCACCGGTCCACCCACATATCAAATTATCAAAGTAACGAACGCGAATCATATGAGCATGATGAAAACTAACTTGACAACAATTCCCATTTGTCCTCGGGAGGACTTTGCATTATATAAGAGTTCGTCCAGGCTTGTCCTTTGCTACAAAAAGGATTGGGCCACCTTGCTGCACCTTAGTTGCTTTTGTTACTTGTTACCCATTACGAATTATCTTATCACACAACTATCTGTTACCGATAATTTCAGTGCTTGCAGAGAATACCTTGCTAAAAACCGCTTGTCATTTCCTCCTGCTCCTCGTTGGGTGATACGTCTCCAACGTATCTATAATTTTTTTATTGTTCCATGCTATTATTTAAGATGTTTTGGATGTTTAATGGGCTTTGTTATACACTTTTATATTATTTTTGGGACTAACCAATTAACCCAAAGGCCTAGTCCAGATTGCTGTTTTTTGCCTATTTCAGGGTTTTACACAAAAGGAATATCAAACAGAGTCCAAACAGAATGAAACTTCGGGAGAGATATTTTTGGAGCAAAATACGCACGGGAGACTTGAGAACCATGGAATAGGACTGAGGTGGCGTCCACGAGGGTGGGGGGCGCGCCCCGCCTAAAGGGCGCGCCCCCTGCCTCGTGGGCCCCACGTCTAGCCCCCGGTGCCCTCCTTCTTCCAATATATACATACGTACCCCGAAAACATCAGAACAACAGAGAAAACCCTAGTTCCACCGCCGCAACCTTCTGTTCCCGTGAGATCCCATCTTGGGGCCTATTCCGGAGCTCTGCTGGAGAGGGGATCTTCCATAGAGTGCTTCTACATCATCATCATCGCCTCACCATGAGTTATGAGTAGTTTACCACAGACCTTCAGGTCCATAGCTAGTATCTAGATGGCTTCTTCTCTCTCTTGGGATCTCAATACCAAGTTCTCCTCGGTCTTCAAGGAGATATATTCGATGTAATCTCTTTTTGCGGTGTGTTTGTCGAGATCCGATGAATTGTGGGTTTATGATCAAGATTATCTATGAGAAATATTTGGTTCTTTTCTAAACTCTTTAAGTATGATTATAATACCCTTGCAAGTCTCTTCGAATTATTGGTTTAGTTTGGCCTACTAGATCTATAGTTCTTGCAATGGGAGAAGTGCTCGGCTTTGGGTTCAATCTTGCGGTGTCCTTTCCCAGTGACAGTAGGGGCAGCAAGGCATATATTGTATTGTTGCCATCGAGGATAAAAAGATGGGGTTTATATCACTATGTTTGAGTTTATCCCTCTACATCATGTCATCTTGCTTAAGGCGTTACTCTGTTCTTATGATCTTAATACTCTAGATGCATGCTGGATAGCGGTCGATGTGTGGAGTAATAGTAGTAGATGCAGAATCGTTTCGGTCTACTTGTCTCGGACTTGATGCCTATATATAATGATCATGCCTAGATAGTCTCATAATTATTCGCTTTTCTATCAATTGCTCGACAGTAATTTGTTTGCCCGCCGTAGAATATCGCTATCATGAGAGAAGCCACTAGAGAACACTATGGCCCCGGGTCTATTCTAAACATATCAATCTTCAATCTACTTTACTTTTTCCGATTTTACTTTCTGTTCTTATATCCAAAAATACCAAAAATATCAAACTATCATCTCTATCAGATCTCACTTTCGTAAGTGACCGTAAAGGGATTGACAACCCCTTATCGCGTTGGCTACGAAGTTCTTATTTGTTTGTGCAGGTGTGAGGGACTCGCGCGTGGTCTCCTACTGGATTGATACCTTGGTTCTCAAAAACTGAGGGAAATACTTACGCTACTGCGTCACATCACCCTTTCCTCTTCGAGGGAATATGTAATGTCCAGGATGCGACTATATCTCCTAGGTGTCGAGGCACGACTTAGAGACATAAGCGCATTCTGGAATGATCGCAAGCGTGGTATCTTTGCACAACTCATGTAGAAGTTCTGGGATTAAAGAGTACAAGATAGTTGGCTTATACTCGCCACGTCACACAATGAATACAATAACATACAATCATCCAAAACACAGGGTCTGACTACGGACGAAGTCCAAATGAGAAAGATACCACAATCACAAGCCCAGATCCTCCTAGTAAGAACCACTACTGATCGTCGAAATACGTCACATACATATGGCCACTCTCTTCATCGAGCTCCCAGTGAAGTTCTGAACCATCTCCTGCACTGTTCTCAGCGGTACCTGCATCTGGTGTGTGTTGAATCTGTGAGCCACGAGGACTCAGCAATCCCATTCCCGGGTATCAAAACTAACAAAGCCTTAGGTGAGGAAAGGCTATAAAAGTGTATGCAGCAAGCACTAAGCATCTAGCTTACGAGTTTAGAGCGAGAATAGAACAAGTGCCAACGGTCGCCAAGTTGATCAAGAAGTGGTCCTAGCTACTCACGTTCATACATAACCCCAATGTGTTCACTTTCCGAAGCCCTTCGGAAAGAGACCATCACGGTTACTCGCACAGGTAGTGTATTCTTATGGATATGGTGTCAAGTTATCTACAACCGGATATTAACAAACTCCCATCTGCCACATAACCGCGGGCATGGCTTTTGAAAGTTCAAAACCCTGCAGGGGTGTCCCAACTTAGCCCATCACAAGCTCACGATCCGCGGAGTCGCAACTCCAAGGTGGGAAGACCCGAGTATTCCCGGAATCCCGTGCTCAAGATATTTCGACAAAGGTAAAACTAATCTAGCAAGACCTCCCAGCGTGCCGACACCCTGATAGTAGTCGCAGGTATCTCGTCTCAGGCCACGATCGGATGGGCGATCCTACGGGAGCCAATCCTCGAGTTTCCCTGTGGTGGCCCCGCATAACCCCTGTTTGGGACCAACACCATTAGCACCGCCCCCCCCCCTATTATGTAGAATTCAGAACTCGAGGACATGACCCCTATGCAATTAATTAATTAAGTTTTTTAATTATGAGGCAAATTAAAACCAAAGTTGGGCCTTGCTGGAAAAGCTTTAAGCAGTGCAAATTATCGAGGGGGGCCCATAAACCCCAACCGTGTTAGGAACGCAAAATCAAGGAACATAACACTGGTTTATCAGGTCCCAAGGTGGCATGAGTGGAACAAAACACCAAGCAGAAGGCCAAGCCTTCCACCAATTGCTAATATATATGTGCATTTATAAATAAGGTATATATTGTGTTATCCCAATAAAACAAGTCCGAACATGGAGCAATCTTCAAACTTCACCTGCAACTAACAACGCTATAAGAGGGGCTGAGCAAAAGCTTACTTAGCCAATCAACGGTTTGCTAGGAAGGCGGTTAGAGTGTTTCATGGCAACAATAGGAGGCTGACAAACAGGAATAGGCATCAAGGCATAGCTAAAGAGCGAGACAACTAGCATAGGCAAAGGTAGAGGTGATATCGGGGAACGGTCATCTTGCCTGGGATTCCGCAAGGAAGAAGAACGAGTCCATGAAGTAGCCGAACAAATCCTCACAACTCCGGAACGAAACCGAAGCTAACGAGAGAAGCATACCGGAAAGAAGAAAACAATACGGTAACCCAAGCATAAATATGGCATGATGCACAAATAAGTATGATGCATGTCCGGTTTAATTATGCATGGCATGGCAAAGTCCTCAAACAACACTACAAATTAAGTGGAGCTCAATATGCAACGAGTTGCATATTGACAAAACACCACATTTAAATATTTAGTTTGCTCTCGGTATGAACCCAACAAGTTTAAATGTTTTTAACATGACAATAGGTGAAGCATAAGCAAACTAGCTAACTAGGCATTTTAAGTGAGGCCAGAAATAACAGCAACGATTCCGGAAAATCCCCATGTGCATATTTAGCAATTATTAAAGCAAAAAAAATTAAACATGTAAAGGTTGTTATCATGATGCGAATGACATTTGCAAGTTTTATGCAATTTTTAATAAAAGTTAACACGAACAAGATATGAAGCATTTAGTCACCACGGTGGAAGGAAAGGGGTGGCACGACAACGAATCCAAAAATGATGCCACGGCAACATCTCGGTTCCGGTAACTCGTTGAGAGACCGATGCAAAAGAAGGGTGGCGTGAGTGAGTCAAACAAGATGAAAGGTGGAGTGATCCCGGTAACCGGGTTCCCACGAGTCGGCGACATGAAAATGAGGGGCACACGAAACAAACGGGCACGGCGCAAACACAGGGTTCAACTCATACATCACACAACATTCGTTCACGGGTCATCGGCTTGGCGGTTATACCTTCGAAGCGTGCATTTCGGGGTGGAACGAGTCGTCGAGGGAAGTAGTCGTTCTCGCAACGGTAGTCGAATTAGTTGTATTACCGGTCCTCGACGGCGGTCGTTAGTCTCACGACGATCTTCGGCAGCGGTCGTCATACATGGTTCGTTTCGGAGAGGTACTCGATGAACCAACGTTATCGGGGCGACGGTAGTGGAACTTGACGCTTTCGTTCATGGGTCTTCGGCGACAGTAGTCGTTCACGCTGATTTAATGGTACTTGCGGTTGCCGTGTGTAGTCGTACTCGAGGGTCGTAGACGAACTTGATGGATCTAAGGGCTCCGAGCGTCGTGGTACTTGGCGAGTTGCACGTCGACCGTAGTTGTACATGTTCCATCCACTACGTGGGTCGTAGTCGTACTTGGCGTGTCGTAGTGGCGCTTGGTGAAATCCACGGGGCGGTTTTGAAGGATTCGGAGGGGTACTTGCCGATCCAAAATCGCTCTTGTTCGTGGTGGTCAAACACGAAGGAGGCCGGGGGACGTCGAGGTCATCCGACGAACATGGCAGATAGGTCCTGGTGGTGTGGTACGGGTACAGGAGGCCGGGGCTGCATCTTGGGTCTTGGCGATGGGGTCCACACGGAAGCCAGGGAGGCCACATGAGGGTCGAGGTGGTCACTGCTGCTGCACACCGGCCAGCGGGGGAAGAAACAGGGTGCGGCGACCAAACGGTGGTCGGAGGCGAGCATCCACGCGGGGCGATGGAGGTGGAATGATGCTGGAGCATGGCGCAGGGGAGGTCGAGGTCACCGGCAGAAGAGGCTGTGACGTGGCCGGGCTTCGGCCGTCAACGGCTCCGGTGGCCGGCGTGGTCGGTGGAGAAGGCGGACAGCGGGTCGGGGTGGCCGAGGACGGACACCATGGCGCGGGGAAGACGGCAACGGCAGGCGGCGGCGCTGGCCTGGGTGCGCGGGGGGGTCGCGAGGAGGCGGAGATGCCCGGAGGAAGGAGGTCGGGCGACGGGGCTGCCGGAGTTGGCCGCCTGGTGGTGGCGCGGGAGGCCAGGTGCGTAGGCGATAGGGAGGTGCAGCCATGGGGATCGGGGCGCAGGGCTCTTCTCCTGTGCGTGCGAGTAGCGGTGGGGAAAGAGGACGAAGGGGAGAGGGAGATCGGTGGGAGCTAGGGTTAAGACAGGGGCGCGGCTGGGCCTTGGGCCATGACCCAGGTGGGCCGGCCTGTGGGGGGCTGGGCTGCTCTCTCTAGATATTAAGAGGGAGAGAAAAACAGAGAATTAAAAGAAAACAAAAGAGGGAGTTAGGAGTACAGTTTGGGCATGAAGACAAATTCTTGGACTTGGTTTTTGAAGTGTCCAAAAAATGTTGAGGTTAGAAAGAGCCTCAATAAAACGATAAAAGAATAAGAGGACAAGTCGGAGACGAAGAATTGAGATAACAAAGGCATTGGGATTATTTGCAAGTGTGTTAAGGTGAATTCCAAAACAATGGAATATTTTATAATAGCTCCATAAATATTAGGAGTATATGTTATAAAGAGAAAACCTCAGAGAATTCCCTCGATTTAAACAGATCAGAGATCTATGCAATTTATTTAGTTGAGATGCAAATATTAATGACATGATGGCATGATGACATGATGCAATGCAAAATAAAATGAAGCAAGCAAAATGAAACACACTGCGAGACCTGGAACAACTGGAAGTCTTCTTGAGCGTCGTTCTTGGGGCGTCACAACTCTCCCACACTAACAGAGGATCTCGACCCGAGATCCTAGAGATGGCACCGGATAAAATGGAAAAGGAAGAGGTAAAACAAAGTTGCTTCTTGACAAACGAGTGAAACCACGAACTTCAGAGGTTGACCAAATTGAAAGAAGAATACAACGGAGATGAACGAAGATGAAAACACTCCGTTAGAAAAGAGGAACAAGGTACATTACAAGAACCTTGTAGGTTGAAAGGAACGAAACAATAGCTTACGAACCAAAAGAATATGAAACACAACGGTGTAGCCAAGCAATAAGAATGACATAATTTGGACAGCACTTGAAAATGGAAGGAATTAACATGAGCTTGAGGAGAAGGGATGATACTTGATGAAATCAACAACACAATAACTCCGAAGCAATTAAAAGAATGGCACAAGGGGTAAGAAAGATTTCAGACAACACTCTGGTTAAAAGAGAGTCAAAACTTGATAAGATGAGTGAATTTGAATGGAGAATACAACACTCCGGATAAATAGATAAACAAGGAAAATAACATGATCTTGACAAAACGAGATTATGGGACGAAGAGAGCAATATCACAATGCCTCCGGAATGTAAGAATAGATGCTAGATTGTTGGAAAGGAAAGAACGGAGAAGAAAATGACAAATTCTCCACAATTGAATTTGAAAGAGCATCCTTACAAAGATGGATTGGACAAAATTGTTGGAAATTAAACAACGAGAAGAATAAGCTTGATGTGGGCTTATGGAAAACATCCCAAAGTTATGAGGTGACAACCGACCACTAACAATTGCTTTCCTTGGGTCAATGAAGAGATGAAAACTCTATCACTAAGAGGATAAATGAAGAATTTGGGTCATTTATAAGCACCACAATAGCAACAATCCTGGGGGAAAGCTTTTAGGTGAAATACAACCGAAGATAACTCCAATAAATAAATGAAGGGTTGGAAAAATCTCCTTAAGAAAGAGAAATGATGGTTTTAAATATCTCATTCTTGATAACTTGTGAATCATGAAACGCAAAGGGAAATTATCAAGAATGGCATAACACCACCTTAAAAGATAAGGGAGCAAGAATTGCACTTCGTAATGCAAGAAGAAGAATACTTGAGCTCCTCCGACAAGAATATTGGAGAACATTTGAAGAAAGAATTAAGTCATGATGAACCACCATGAAGAACTCCGATAACAAAAGGAATGGTAGGGAGTGAAAGTTGAAAAGAACAAGAAGAAACCTTGCAAATATTTAGATGGAGCTTCATGACAAGATAACGAGAGAAGACTTGAACTCCATAAAGAAAGATGAACAACTTGAATCCGAGAATTTCTTCCTCCTGAACAAACTCCGAAGGAAGGGATTAATCACTTGGAAGAAACTAGATTAAGAATTATGTTAAGCGTATCCTTCACCAAATTAAATTGATGACAGCCAATGGATTTGGCATACTACTTATTCTCGTTGCAAAGAATTAAAGAGAGATCTCGCACAATATTGAGAAAGTCTTCATGAACCACCAGTAGGATTGGAAAGAGAAAATGAATTGATACAATAACAACGGAAGAGTAATCTTGAATGAAACACCGTAAGAATATGGAGACGAACGAAGAGGCATCAATTAAGAATAGTTGGAGGACGAAGTTGAAAACTGAGAATGAAGAAATCTTCTGAAATGATGGCGCCTTCGGAGGATCGCAATGGAAAGAATTCATGAAATAGTCCAGAAGAATGAAAAGAGGAAGGTTGAGGTGAAGTTGAAAAGAATTTGAAAGCGGTCTTGGAGAAGGCATATGACTGATGGAATCCATACTTACGCCACACTTTGAAAAGGATTCTGTAATAACTCCGGATAATTAGAAGAGTCAGGTAATATCCTGGAAAAAGACCTGTGGGTTAGGGCCCACTGAAAAGAAACACTGTTGGGAAAGATTGCTTAAGTGATATTGCACCGGTTGAATTAAATGGCTTGAATGAGATAACAACCTCGAAATAGATTGACCTGATTAAGGATGGAAACACGAATCTTCTGAGATATCTTGTACACTCCGGATAAGAATTAGAGAGTTGAATATACAAGAGAAGCTCTGACAAGAATTCCAACATAAGAAAACATGTGAAACAAGAAGTAAGAGATAAGATCAACAACAAAGCTTGAATTAAATCCACCGGGGAAGAAAAAGAGAACGAAAAATAATGAACTTAATCTTCCTGAGCATGTTCCTGAGAATCACCGGATAAGAACATTAAAGAAGATTGATGAAGAGGCATCACAAGAATATAAGGACACCTGATTAAGAACTCTGGCTCCATAAAGAAAAGGGTGGGAGGGTGGGCAAAAAAACAAAGACAACTTGGGATGAATGAAATAGGCACCGTTGAGAAAACCCAGAATTGGTCTTGCACATATTGAAAGGATCGGATTAACTTGAAGAGAAACACACCGATTGATAAGAATTTAACATAACAATCTCGATGATTAAGAAGGACTAGCACTCCCATAGAAATATGAGAACACCGATTAGGAAAGGTATGGAATCAACACTTGACATCGAAGCAACTTGAATACCACAACTCGAAACAAAACAAAGGATAGATATGTTGCAACATAATCTTCACAATATCATTCGAACGGAGAATTGAACGAATGAATTCCATAAGCTTAATGGTACATCAACTTCTCGAGAAGCCACTTGGGAGAACAAAATGATAAAATAAAACAACAAGGTACAGATGGAACAAATACATAATAGAAGTTTCGTCCCACATGTTCGTGCTGAATGCCCCATGGCATGTGTTACAAAGGGCCTTGCATTCCCCGAATCAGCATAGCCAAGGATCCTTTAAGATGCAACTCCCAATTGGAACAACGCCCATGAAACCTCTTCACTATATGTTGAACCCCAAACCTCATATCATGCACTCGTTGGAAGATTACCTACGAGCTACTTGAAACCCACCTAGTAATTCCCGAAGCTTTCCGGTTATGCAATATGGTGTTGGGGATACAGGGGAAGCACCGCGCACTCAACTCTAAACCTACATCCAGCTGTATCCATCCGTCTACACATAACCAGTCATATTCGAAAACCGTTTACCTCGGACCTTCGAAACGCATCTGCTATACAAGCTATGGCAATACTCCTGAACTATCCCGCCAGTACTGGGCGACGTCGGGGTTATCTCACCATTAACCGCATAGAAGAGTTTTCGATTCCGGACGCCTCTGGTATTCAGAACTGCAACAATACATTTGTGACGACAACACCTCGGAGCTCAACTACCCGAGACACTGCCACAACCCCCAAATGACAGGAGGCATCGAGAACAATGTTCTCGTCACAAAGATATCGGAACAATCCAAACAATTGCCGCGTGATCCTAAAAAAATTAGCAAAAATTTTGAGAATAGTGAAGATAAAACAATGTCAGGAGTCCTCACCAGTGCGACGAAGGGGATGAGGAGTAAAAAGAAATCCTACTCTCCGATATATATATAGGACTCAAAACATTTTTGTGTGTGTGCCTAGACTCAACCGTCAGCAGTTCGATCAATCAGGGGGCTCCTAGGTCGGAGAAGGCTCTGAATACCAACTTGTAATGCCCAGGATGCGACTATATCTCCTACGTGCCAAGGCACGACTTAGAGACATAAGAGCATTCTGGAATAATCGCAAGCGTGGTATCTTTGCACAACTCATGTAAAAGTTCAGGGATGAAAGAGTAAAAGATAGTTGGCTTACACTCGCCACGTCACACAATGAATACAATAACATACAATCATCCAAAACACAGGGTCCGACTATGGACGAAGTCCAAACGAGAAAGATACCACAATCACAAGCCCGGATCCTCCTAGTAAGAACCACTACTGATCGTCGAAAAACATCACATACATACGGCCACTCTCTTCATCGAACTCCCAGTGAAGTTCTGAACCATCTCATGCACTGTTCTCAGCGGTACCCGCATCTGGTGTGTGTTGAATCTGTGAGCCACGAGGACTCAGCAATCCCATTCCCGGGTATCAAAACTAACAAAGTCTTAGGTGAGGAAAGGCTATAACAGTGTCTGCAGCAAGTACTAAGCATCTTACGAGTTTAGAGCGAGAAGAGAACAAGTGCCAACGGTCGCCAAGTTGATCAAGAAGTGATCCTAGCTACTCACGTTCATACATAACACCATCGTGTTCACTTTCCGAAGCCCTTCGGAAAGAGACCATCACAGTTACTCACACAGGTAGTGTATTCTTATGGATATGGTGTCAAGTTATCTACAACCGGATATAAACAAATTCCCATCTGCCACATAACTGCGGGCACGGCTTTCGAAAGTTCAAAACCCTGCAGGGGTGTCCCAACTTAGCCCATCACAAGCTCACGATCTGCGGAGTCCCGTGCTCAAGATATTTCGACAAAGGTAAAACTAATCCAGCAAGACCTCCACGCGTGTCGACACCCTGATAGTAGCCACGCGTATCTCGTCTCAGGCCATGACCGGATGGGCGATCCTACGGGAGCCAATCCTCGAGTTTCCCCGTGGTGGCCCCACATAACCCCTGTTTGGGACCAACATCATCAGCACTGGCCCCCAGTAACACCCCATATGTGATACTTTCCAATTATGGCAATAAAGCAATTCTCATTTTGAGCCTTGTCCTTATCCTTGGGGGTTCTTGTCATTTGAGCTTATTTTGTTTTTGCTTTGTCATTGTATTTTATTTTGCATCCATGCATTGCTTCATTATCATCATGGCATCATAGTCATCTTAGCTTCTTACTTGTTTTGTTTGTGATGTGAGGCCACCTTTTTGATGTTGTGTGTTGTTGGTGCCTAGCCATGCCTTGCTAAACCCTAGACCCCCTCCTTCTTCTTCACCTCTTCTCTTGCCTTCTTTTTCTTCCTTTCTTTAATTATTTTTGCAAGTGTCCTAACCACTCCATTAATGTTCAACTCCTCCCCTTTTCTCTGTTGCTATGACATGTGTCACCATGCAAAGCCATGCCCCTTTTAAAAGTGATTTGCTTGGGTTCAAAAATGACAAGAGTTTGAGCCATATTCAAAATCATTTTATTTTTCTACCTCCAAAAATGTCCAAACCAATTTTATTAAATAGGGCATAAATCCAGGAGCATGGGGATATTTTATTTATCTCCTAACTCTATTTCCCTGAGCCTGCTCTTTTCCTTTTAGTTTATGTCTGAGGGAAATAGAAAAGGAAAAGAAATATAGCAGCAGCAGCAGTAGCTGGGCCTCCTCCCCTCCTGCTCCAGGCCCAGCAGCCAGCCAGCAGCCAGCTAGCAGCCCAGCCAGCAGACCCTCCGCAGCAGGTCGCGGCCCAACCAGCGCCCGCGTGAGCCGCAGTCGCGCTGTCCCCTTTCCCCCACGCGGACCCACTCGTCAGCCTCTCCCCCCCTCTGCTCCGTCTTCCTCCGTTGCTCTGGACCAGAGACAGAGCACGCGCTGGCCGTCGCACCGTGATCACGGATGTCGAGGCCACGCGTTCGGCCGCTCCTTTTAAACCCAAGCAGCTCAGCCCCTAGGGTTCCTCCTCCTCCTCCCTCTTTTCCCCTCGTGCGCCGCCTCAGGTAAGCACACACGCATACCCGCACCGCTCGCCATGGCCGGCCCGATCGAGAGCTCGTCTCCGGTGTAGGAGTCATCGCCGGCCTCCTCTCCGTCGTCCACGAGCACCGCAGCGCCTCCCCGAGCCCGTTCTAGAGCAGATCCGAGCCCCAGGTCGCCAAGCCGGAGGCCACGTCGTCATCTTCTTCTTCCTCTATTTTTGGGCAGCAACCGCGCCAAGTTCAGAGCCCGTCTTCCTCCTATGCGGCGCGTCTCCGTCATCCTCTTCATGTCCTAGGGTAAGGAGGTACTCCCAACTCCTCCCTGCATCTTTTCCGCCGCCTGTGGATCTCTGTACGCGTTGCTGGAGCACTGTCTTCTCCGTGTTCTCGGTGCCCTGATGTTTCTGAATGTTCTAGCTGTCGCGCGCGTCAGTAGTTGCGTAGGCCTCGCGCTTCGCCGCTCTGGATCCACCAGTTCGCGCACGTCGCCAGCGCCCGAGCGCAAGCTCGTCTACATCCTGCATTGGCCTCCATCTCCACCTGCACGCCCGCACGATTCCAACCACCGCATCGCCGTGGCCGAGCCGAGCGCAAGCTCACACTCGAGCCTCAGCCCACGTGCACACCACAGCAGCATCCGCCGCTTGATCCCGCATGCCCGCAGCTAGTCGCCGCACCACCTTAGCCTGTCGTGGTCCCATCGGCGCCGCCGCTGTCGTCGCCGTCTCTGTGCTCGCTAAGAGGCCAGATCCTCCCTGGGTCAGCTCTTAAGGAGCCATGCCCCTTTTTGTCTCAAACGCACGCTCAGCCCAGTGGCTTGGTTCTTCGTCAGTTGACGGAGAGATCCTGGGTTCAAATCCTGTAGGGGGCAGTGGAATCATTCCCCCCATTTTTGCCTCCTGTGAGTCTGACAGGCAGACCCCACCTGGCATTCTCACTGTGTTGCTCCACCCACTGGCTCACCCACCATGCCACGTTGTATACCCACGGGTCCACCCGTCAGTGCCTCTGTCTAGAGCCAGACCGAGTCAGCTTTGTTTTGCGTCTGTTTTCTTTTTCCGTTTTTGTTTTTATTTTCTTTTTCTCCATATACTTTGCTTAATTAATATCTGTTTAAAAATGCATCTGATGAAAGTGAGTTATATATGAAACTTGCTTAGATTTTCATGCAGATTATTAATATGTTGTTTGTTGCCATGTTTAAAACATTTAAATGCTGTTTGAATTATTTTGTGTTTTAAATGTGCTTAAACTTGTAAAAATCATAACTAATTGTCTACAACTCCAAATCCCACAAACTTTATAGCATTTGGGGTGGAAAAATGTGTAGAATAATGTGGAGCGTTTTGCATGTTTAACAACTTTAAAACATGAGTTTCTCGGATCTGTCCCAAATGCATTTAAATAATTATGGGAGTTTCTGGAAATTGTTGTTGTTCCTTTCGAGCCCATTTAAATATGCTAGCCTGTTGTTGTAGTCCTAGTTGCACCCTTGCCATGTTAATCTACTCTTTTAAAGTTGTTGGTTTCTTGTTTTAAATAATCTACATAACCCTATGAACATGTTAGTTTTGTTCCTTGCTTGCTTTCATGCATGTGTTGTGATCTTGTTTGCTATGATGCTTGTGCATTCCTTGTGCCCCTAAGAGATGCATCATGACCTGCCATGTCCATATGCATCATATTCATGCATCATGTGTTTGAGCAGTGCATGATGATTGATTGTGTTCCGGTGTTGCATTGTTGTGTTTGGTTAGAGCCCGGTGACGATTCGGAGTACGAGGTTCCTACTGAGGCTGATTTTGAGGAGCAAGGTTACGATCCCTCCGTGGAATCAACACGCAAGATGACCATTCCCAGATATCACTACTATCTTTGCCTATGCTAGATGTCTCGCTCTTTAGATATTGCCTCGATGCCTATTCCTGTTTGTCAGCCCTTCTATTGTTGCCATGAAACTCTCTAACCACCTTCCTAGCAAACCGTTGTTTGGCTAAGTACGCATCGCTCAGCCCCTCTTATAACGTTGTTAGTTGCAGGTGAAGATTTGAAGATTCTTGCCCCGTGATGAAGTTATTGTTGGGATATCACAATATATAATATGTTAAACTAAATCACCTATATATTGGTAATGGGTGGAAAGCTAAGCCTCTTGCTTGGTGTTTTTTTCCACTCATGCCACCCTAGGAATCGATAAACCGGTGTTATGATCCTTGATTTTGCGTCCCTAACACGGTTGGGGTTTATGGGCCCCCCTTGATAATTCGCTCAGTGCTAAAGCTTTTCCAGCAAGGCCCAACATTGGTTTTACATTTGCCAAATAACTAAAACTTGCAAAGGGCGTTGCAAACCCGAGTTCTTAATTAACAACCCGGGCCAGTGCTCCTCATGAGTGTTGCTCCAAACTGGGCAACCTGCGGGGCCACCTCGGGGAAAGTCAAGGTCTGGTATACACCCGTAGCTTGTCCCATCCGGTCGTGGCCTGAGACGAGATACGCGCGGCTACTAACAGGGTGTCGGCACGCCGGGAGGTCTTGCTGGATTAGTTTTACCTTTGTCAAAATATCTTGAGCACGGGATTCCGAGAATACTCGGGTCTTCCCACTTTGGAGTTGCGACTCCGCAGATCGTGAGCTTGTGATGGGCTAAGTTGGGACACCCCTGCAGGGTTTGATCTTTTGAAAGCCGTGCCCGCAGTTATGTGTCAGATGGGAATTGTTAATATCCAGTTGTAGATAACTTGACACCATGTTCATGAATACACTACCTGCGTGAGTAACCATGATGGTCTCTTTCCGAAGGGCTTCGGAAAGTGAACACGGTGGGGTTATGTTTGATCGTGAGTAGCTAGGATCACTTCTTGATCAACTTGGCGATCGTTGGCGCTTGTTCTCTTCTCGCCCTAAACTCGTAAGCTAGTGCTTAGTGCTTGCTGCAACCTTTCATTACAGCCTTTCCACACCTAAGGCTTTGATAGTCTTGTTACCCGGGAATGGGATTGCTGAGTCCTCTGTGGCTCATAGATTCAACACACACCAGATGCAGGTACCGTTGAGAACTATACAGGAGGTGATTCAGAGATGTACTGGGAGTTCGATGAAGAGCGTGGACGTTACTATGTGTCTTATCCCGACGATCAGTAGTGGTTCTTACTAGGAGGATCCGGGCTTGTGTTATTTATGGTATATTTCGTTTGGATTTCGTCCATAGTCGGACTCTGATGTTATTTGGATGATGTATGTTATTGTATTTCATTGTGTGACGTGGCGAGTTTGAGCCAACTATCATTTTACACTTTCATCCCTGATTTTACATGAGTTGTGCAAAGATACCATACTTTAGATCATACTAGTATGCGTTTATGTCCTTAAGTCGTGCCTCGACACGTGGGGGACATAGCCGCATACTGGGCATTACAAGTTGGTATTCAGAACCTTCTCCGACCTAGGAACCCCCTGATTGATTGAATCGTTGACGGTTGAGTCTAGGCACACACACAAAAAATGTATTGAGTCCTATATATATATCAGAGAGTATGATTTTTTTTACTCCACATCCCTTCATCGCTCTGGTGAGGACTCTTGACGTTGTTCTATCTCCTCTACTCTCAAAAATTCACTAAAATTTTTGTTTAGGATCACGCGAGTATTGTTTGGATTGTTTCGATATCTTTGTGACGAGAACAGTGTTCTCGATGCCTCCTGTCATTTAGGGGTTGTGGCGGTGTCCCGGTGAGTTGAGCTCCGAGGTGTTGTCGTCACAAATGTATCGCAGCGGTTCTAGAATACTTAAGACGGCCGACACCGAAAACTCTTCTATGTGGTTAGTGGTGAGATAACCCCGACGTCACCCAGTACTTGGGAGATAGTTCGGGAGTATTGCCACAGCTTGTATAGCGGATGCGTTTCGAAGGTCCGAGGTAAACATCTTTAGAGGATGACTGGTTATGTGTTGACGGATCGATACAGCTGGATGTAGGTTTAGAGTTGAGCGCGCGGTGCTTTCCCTGTATCCCCAACACTAGATTGCATAACCGGAAACCTTCGGGAATTAATAGGTGGGTTCTTCAAGTAGCTCGTAGGCATTCTTCCAACGAGTGCATGGTATGAGGTTTGCGGTTCAACATCGAGTGAAGAGGTTTCATGGGCGCTGTTCCAATTGGGAGTTGCATCTTAATGGGTCCTTGGCTATGCTGATCCAGGAATTGCAACACCCTTTGTAACACATTCCATGGAGCATTCAGCACGAACATGTTGGACGAAGCTTCTATCATGTATTTGTTCCATCTGCACCTTGTTGTTTTAATTTACCTTTTGTTCTCCCATGTGGCTTCTCGAGAAGATTGTTGTACCATTAAACTGTGGAATTCATTCGTTCATTTTGTTCGAATGTTCATTGTGAAGAGTTATGTTGCAATTTCTAGCCGTTGATTTAGCTTATCTATTTTTCCATCAATGGCTAACGGTTGTCATCATATTCAGGATGGCTGCTAAGAGGGTTCCCAACCCTAACCAAGAGGGCGAAGAAGAGTGTCCTCCTGAACGTCCTCCTTCCCCTCCTCCTCCGGCTGAGGCATGGAGAGAAATTATTCAAGCGACCAACCAGAACACCCAGATGTTCATGAAAATGATGCAGAACTTTCAAGCCAACCAAGCAAATCAAGGCAATCATGGGAACCTTGTCCAAGGCAATCTTTTCAATCAACCTCACTTTGCGACACTGAACCAATTCCTGGAAAATCAACCGAAGTCTTTCTGTTACTGTGTGGACCCACTAGATGCTGAAGACTGGATTACAGACATCAAAAAGCACTTTGAATGCAGTAACATGAGGCCTGAAGATTAATTCAAGTTTGCCACTTTCCAACTCAAAGATCAAGCTGCTGATTGGTGGCAACAGTACAAAGATTCCAGAGGTTAACGTGAGATCTCGTGGACTGACTTCTGCAAAGATTTCCGCTCTCACCACATTCCAACCAGTGTCATTGAAGGCATGCGTGAGCAATTCCGCAACCTGAAGCAACGCACCATGTCCGTGTACCAATACAATGCCAAGTTCTAGAATCTTGCCCGTTATGCGAAGCAAGACATCCCCGATACCAAGAGCAAGATTTATCAGTTCTGTGTTGGTCTGAAAGATGAACTCCAACTTTCTCTCACCTTGTTTGAGCCGGATGAATTTGACCAATTCTACAATATGGCTCGCAAGCAAGAGGCAGCTCAGCTCAAGAGTGAAGCTTCCAAAAAGAGGATCAGAGATGTTGTTCACTCCTCCTCTTCCTCTCAAGTGGTTGCCAAGTAGCAGAAGTTATGGCTACCGCCTCCTCCAATGCTCCGTCCTCCAAACAACAACAAGCACTCAGGTGGCCGTGGTTTCTCCCACCCACCCAACCCAAGCAATCAGTCCAAGCCTCAGTTTCAAACTTCAAGATCAAGTGGTCCTTATCACCGGCCTCTCTCAGAAGTTACTTGCAACATGTGTTCTCAGAAGGGATACTTGGTAATCTTCCAGTTAAACTTAAACCTGCTAAAGTTTTGTTTGATTCTGGTGCATCACATTCCTTCATGTCATATCCATTTGCATCCAAGCATAATGTTTGCACCGAAGCTTTGCCAAGAACTTTGAGTGTAGTCTCTCCTGGCAAGAGATTGAGTTCTAGTATGGTGGCTCCGGATATATCTATTCATATGCATGATTACAGTTTTCTGGTTTCTCCGGTTATTCTTGGCAACTCGAACATTGATCTTATTCTTGGGATGGATTGGCTCTCTAAGCATGATGCAAACATTGATTGTGCAAATAAGGAAGTCAAGCTTACTCATCCTGACGAAGACGTGATTATCTTCACCTCTCGAGATAACACAATCGGGCTTTTATCTCTCAATGACAAAGGCGAAATTTATGCCATTTCTCATATTCCGGTGGTTAATGAATATGAAGATGTTTTCCCTGAAGAGCTTCCAGGCATGCCTCCCCATCGTCAAGTTGAATTCGTCATTGAACTCGATCCCGGTACCGAGCCAGCATGTCGGCGTCCATACAAGCTTTCTCCGAATGAGTTGAAGGATCTGAAGAAACAACTCGATGAGCAAGAACGTATGGGTCTAATCAGGCCTAGTACTTATCCGTGGGGTTGTGGTGTTCTATTTATCAAGAAGAAGGATGGCATGGAACGCCTTTCCGTTGATTACCGGCCATTGAACAAGAAGACAATAAAGAATAAGTATCCGCTCCCCAATATCAATGAATTGTTCGAGCAGCTCAAAGGAGCAAAGGTGTTCTCGAAGCTCGATCTTCGAATGGGTTACCATCAAATTCGTATCTATGAAGAGGATATTCCTAAGACCGCATTCAGAACAAGTTTTGGCTCTTATGAATACACGGTCATGTCTTTCGGCCTTGCAAATGCTCCACCCACTTCCTCTCGGATGATGCACTTCATATTCAACCCCTACAGCAATGAATTTGTTCTCGTCTATCTGGATGATATCTTGGTATTCTCCAAGAATGAAGAAGACCATGCCAAGCACCTCCATTTGGTCCTTGACAGGCTCCGTGAACACAAGTTCTATGCGAAGTTCTCCAAATGTGAATTTTGGCTGGATAAAGTCCTATATCTTGGCCATATTATCTCTGCCGAGGGAATTCCTGTGAACCCCGAGAAGGTTGAAGCTATTGTCAACTGGGAACCCCCGCAGGATGGCAAGCAACTCCGAAGCTTCCTTGGTCTCGCTAGCTATTGCAAAAGGTTCGTTGAGAAATTATCCAAGATTGACAAGCCTCAATCCAACCTGTTGGACAAGAATTTCAAGTACTCCTTGACTCCTGATAGTGATGTGGCATTCAAAACACTCAAAGAGAAGCTCATTTCTGCTATGGTTCTTACTCCTCCGGACGAGTCCAAGCCTTATGAAGTCTTTTGTGATGCTTCATTGCAAGGTCCTGGTGGTGTTCTCATGCAAGACAAGAAGATTGTGGCATACACTTCTCGTCAGCTGAAACCCAATGAGAAGAATTACCCCACACATGATCTTGAGCTAGCAGCAGTTGTACATGCCTTGATCACGTGGAGACACCTTCTGTTGGGCAGAAAAGTGGACATCTTCACCGATCACAAGAGCTTGAAGTACATCTTCACACAGCCAAACCTTAACCTTCGCTAGACTCGTTGGGTTGAGATGATTGAAGAGTATGATCCAAGCATTGAGTATACCCCTGGCAAGGCCAATGTCATTGCAGATGCCTTAAGCAGAAAGGTGTATTGCAACAGTGTCCTTCTAAAATCGTTCCATCCTAAACTTTGTGAATCTTTCAGGAAGCTCAATCTCCAAGTTGTTCTGCAAGGCTTTCTTGCAAACCTTCAAGTTGCTCCTACCTTGGAAGATCAAATTCGTGAGGCCCAACTTAGTGATGCTATGGTGGAAAGAGTGAAACATGGTATTGCTAAGGGTACTCCCAAGTACAAGTGCTATCGCGTTGATGAGAAATACACCTTGTTCTTTGAGGACTGGATTGTGGTTCCTAAGGGTGATCTCGGGAAGCTCATAATGAACGAAGCACATGACTCCCTCCTATCGATTCATCCCAGAAATTCCAAGATGAACCAAGACCTCAAGAAATCATATTGGTGGACTCGCATGAAAAGGGAGATTGCCCAATTCGTGAATGAATGTGATGTCTGCAGAAGAATGAAGGCAGAGCATCAACGTCCAGCCGGACTCCTTCAACCTCTACCTATTCCCGAGTGGAAATTCGATCACATTGAGATGGATTTTGTCACTGGGTTTCCCAAGTCCAAGAAGCGAAATGATGTTATCTTTGTGGTGATTGACAAGCTAACTAAAGTAGCTCATTTTCTTCCCGTCAAAGAATCCATCAACGCAACTCAGCTGGCGGAGCTGTACACCTCCAGAATTATTTCTTTACATGGCATTCCTCAAGTGATCTCCTCAGACCGTGGAAGTTTGTTCACCTCCAAGTTCTGGGATTCTTTTCAGTCAGCCATGGGCACAAAGATTCGCTACAGCACTGTGTTTCACCCTCAGACTAGTGGTCAAGTCGAAAGAGTGAACCAGATCCTCAAAGATATGCTAAGAGCTTGTGTCATCTCCTTAGGTATGAAATGGTAAGATTGCCTTCCGTTTGCCGAATTCTCCTACAACAACAGTTTCCAAGCAAGTGCCAGTAAAGCTCCTTTTGAAATCCTCTATGGCAGAAAGTGTCGTACCCCTCTCAACTGGTCCAAGACTGGTGAACGTCAACTTCTTGGAAATGATTTGATCTCAGAAGCCGAAGAAATGTGCAAAGTCATACGTGAGAATCTCAAAGCCGCTCAATCGCATCAAAAGAGCTACTATGACGGAAAGCATCGTGACTTGGCTTTCGACATTGGAGACCATGTCTATCTCCGTGTTTCTCCCATGAAGGGCACTCACAGGTTCGGTATCAAGGGAAAGCTTGCTCCAAGATACGTGGGCCCTTTCAAGATTCTTGGCAAGAGAGGCGATCTAGCCTACCAACTCGAGCTTCCCTCCAACTTTGCAAATATTCATGATGTGTTTCACGTGTCTCAAGTACGCAAGTGCTTCAAGACACCGGAACGCACCATTCCGTTCGAAGAGATTGCTATTCAACAAGACTTGTCTTATCGTGAGCACCCCGTTGCTATTCTTGAAGAAACTGGGCGCAAGACCCGCAACAAGTCCATCAAATTCTTGAAAGTGGAGTGGTCACACCATACCGACCGTGAAGCTACGTGGGAATGAGAAGATCACCTTCGTTCCGAGTATCCCTCCTTCTTTCAGTCCTAGATCTCGGGACGAGATCTTTTAGTAGTGGAGGAGAGTTTGTAACACCCCATATGTGATACTTTCCAATTGTGGCAATAAAGCAATTCTTATTTTGATCCTTGTCCTTATCCTTGGGGGTTCTTGTCATTTGATCTTATTTTGTTTTTGCTTTGTCATTGTATTTTATTTTGCATCCATGCATTGCTTCATTATCATCATGGCATCATAGTCATCTTAGCTTCTTACTTGTTTTGTTTGTGATGTGAGGCCACCTTGTTGATGTTGTGTGTTGTTGGTGCCTAGCCATGCCTTGCTAAACCGTAGACCCCCTCCTTCTTCTTCACCTCTTCTCTTGCCTTCTTTTTCTTCCTTTGTTTAATTATTTTTGCAAGTGTCTTAGCCATTCCATTAATGTTCAACTCCTCCCCTTTTCTCTGTAGCTATGACATGTGTCACCATGCAAAGCCATGCCCCTTTTTAAAGTGATTTGGTTGGGCTAAAAATGACAAGAGTTTGAACCATATTCAAACTCATTTTATTTTTCTACCTCCAAAAATGTCCAAATCAATTTTATTAAATAGGGCATAAATCCAGGAGCATGGGATATTTTATTTACCTCCTAACTCTATTTCCTTGAGCCTGATATTTTCCTTTTGTTTTCTGTCTGAGGGAAATAGAAAAGGAAAGAAATATAGCAGCAGCAGCAGTAGCTGGGCCTCCTCCCCTCCTGCTCCAGGCCTAGCAGCCAGCCAGCAGCCAGCAGACCCTCCACAGCAGGTGGTGGCCCAACCAGCGCCTGCGCGACCCGCTGTCGCGCTGTCCCCTTTCCCCCGCGCGGACCCACTCGTCATCCTCTCTCCCCCTCTGCTCTGTCTTCCTCCGTTGCTCGGACCAGAGACAGAGCACGCGCTCGCTGTCGCGCCGTGATCACGGACGTCAAGGCCACGCGTTCGGCCGCTCCTTTTAAACCCAAGCAGCTCAGCCCCTAGGGTTTGTGGGGACCCCACTTAAGAGTCGAGATCACCGAATGCACGTGTACAGTGATCCCAGAGATCAATGCTCACTGAACACACAGAAGCTGAATAACAAGTCTTACATCCACACATACTGTCTTACACAAACTATGGCCATTAAGGCCAAGTCTTACATAGATAAAGCCTCAAGGGTTGAATAGCAAATAACTCGAATAGCGGAAGTCTTCGAAGATAAGTAGAACCCATGCCATCTGCCTTAACCCTACAGGCATTCTGACTAGGATAGCGTCCTAGTTTGCATGTTCGTCTCCATAGAATTCTTCTTCATATTCCTGCTCCTCCATGCCTGGCCAATTAAATAACCAGTGGCAAGCCAATGAGTACTTTGAAGGTACTCGCAAGCAACCCATGATTTGGTTCGAGGTAATAATGCAATTATACAACAATGAGCAAACTAGCTACAGGCTAGAAAAAATATTCTACCATCAAGTATATGCATCAATAAGTTTAGGTAACCTCGAGGACAGGTTACCGATATCAACATGAATAGGATTCAACTCAACGAGTCAAGTCACCACCTTGACTCAACACACACACACACATAGGGTTTCGCAAACATTGGATGTAGCCCAAGAGCGGTTACCAAACTGTCCTTGACCGTGGACACGGCTATTCGAATAGTTTTACACTCTGCAGAGGTTGCACACTTTACCCACTAGATCCGGGGAACTTTCGTGACATCCACGACCCGCGGTACCTCAAGTACCCGGGGTAAGCACCCGATCACTATCTTTCCCTAGGCGACGCTAATATGGAGTCCACTCGATTGGTAGCAACCCCCGTGCCCCATATTTCACATCTTAAGATTTTTGGAGTCTTGCTCCCATTTCACATACCACGGGCACGGGGTACCAACGGTGTGTTCGGTGCCCTGTGAAAACAGTCATGGCCGCCTATCCAAGCATGACCCCGTCCCGAGAGTGACCTCATGTCACCCACGTCACTGGTAATGCGGGCACCATGCTAGTATCGACCTAGGTAATCAATAATGCCCTTTCCCATATAAGGGTAGAGTGGTTGCGCATGTAAAGTTGGAATAACGGTCGCAACTTAAACCAATCCGTTTGAAAAACATTACACACACACTTGTCTTGGTACACCACTTCGTCATCAAGTGGTTACCCATCTCATCTTTTCCCCCGGGCATAAGTGGCACCCGATGGGGTCTTAATAAAGAATGCAACCACGAAGGTATCGTGGCACACATGCATCTCTAAGCATTCTACTAGTCATTTGCATTGCATCAAGCATATAGCAAGATCATGAGTAAAGCATGCATCATGTGGTGGTTCTCAACTAGGTCACCGCCGTTACTCTTATCATCATGCATTCGGAAATAAATGGGTTCCGAAGATTCACAAGAGTATCATGGTCAAAGGGCCGCTTGCCTGGATTGGCTTGGTCTTCAAGGTCTTCAAATCCTTCCCCTCCTTCTTCTTCAGCAACCTCGTCAAATACGGTATCTAATCGACGCAATAAATAATGGGAAAATAAGACCACAATAAAAACAGAAAAATCAAAGTGCTCAGAAAAATGTCAACTCATTTTTGTTAAATACCAGAGGGAAAACTAAGATGGCAAAAATTCTTAGTTTGAGTTTTGGAGTGGCAGAATGGGGTACATGAATATTTGAACAGAAGTTTTAATGTTCAAATATGAAATCAAATTTGAACAGAACAGAAAAGGTCCATGGACATGTGTGAAAGTGACATCATTAAATAGGTTGGATTTTTACAAGTTTTTAGGAACTAGAATTAATTCATTTGGATATATATTTAATTATGTGGAATTATTTGAAAATCCACAGAAAAGAAAAATGAAAAAGGGCTCTGTGCCACTAGGCCAGAATGGCCACAGTGCAACGGCCCAGGGCGAAAACAACCCACCGCACGGCGCCAGCGCGCGCCAGGGTTTTTCAAACCTGACGGGCGGGGCCCGGCGTCAGTGAGAGGAGAGAGGAGCGAGGGCGAGGGGAGGCTGACAGGCGGGGCCCGCCTGTCATCCCTAACCCTCCGGCAGAGAGCCGGCGAGCTCACCGGCGACGTTTCCGGGCACGGCGGGGCGATCTAAAGGCTGGGATGGACTCAGCAAGATGTCGCCGTTCTGGTGGTGGTGGTGCGGGTCCCCGGAGGGGCCTGGTTCGCCGGCGGCGAGGTCACGCGGTGGAGGAGCTTCGGGTCGATGCTGCTCCGGTCGATTCCGGCAGCTGCAGAGAGGGGAAAGAGGGGGAATCGAGTCAGTGACGTGCTGTGGTGCTAGATCAAGTGAGAGGAGAGGCTGGGGCGGCCTGTACCGAGCAGGCGACGGGGAGCC
Organism: Secale cereale; assembly: GCA_902687465.1. Lineage (NCBI taxonomy): Eukaryota > Viridiplantae > Streptophyta > Magnoliopsida > Poales > Poaceae > Secale > Secale cereale. The sequence goes on along the minus strand of LR738711.1, from coordinate 765,287,239 downwards.
GCCGCGGCGGAGCTCGAGCTCGATCTCGAGCTCGGGCTGGTCTGGAGTGGGGCGAGTGGCTCTGGGGGGAGATTGAGAGAGGGAGTGCGACTGGTGAGGAGAGGAGGGCCTCGGGGGGCCTATTTATAGGCGGACGGCGAGGTGCCGTGGACCTGTGCACCGGCGAGCCTCTGCTCGTTGCCATAGGGCACGGGAGGCGCTGGGGGAGTGTCTGCGGGGTTGCTGGACGAGGTCCAGGGCAGAGGAGAGGAAAAGAGGGAGCGGGGGAAGCTTCTGGTGCTGCGCGCGTGCGAAGCCGACGACTGGAGCTCGCGGGCGGCCGGCGCGCATGCGAGGACGTCCACTTGAGGGAGAAGGAGGAGGGGGACAGCGCCGGGGGGCGTTGCGGACGCCGAGGCGCATCGAACGGCGCAAGGGGGAAGCACGAGGTGGTCGGGGCGACGGACTGGGCGAGGTTACAGTGCGGGTGCGCACTATAGCGCGCTCTGGAGCGTGCCTTCTGCATGCCACGGCATGCCGTTGGCTAGCTGGGCGCGTCCGCCGTGTCTGGGGGGTCCAGCATGAAGTAAACAATCTGGCTGTGGCCTTGGATGCATTGGTTGTCTAGTGAGAGAGGAGGGAAGCTGGGAGATGGTAAGAACTGGGCTGTCCAGCAAGGTAAATTAGGGGTTTCACCCTTCAATCATTGAGCTCTAGTCCTGGGGAAGTTACTCGGGTAGAAGGTGACTAGGTGAGGCTGTGGTAGAAAGTTGAAGCAAAAGTAAATAGTAAAAGAGGTCAAAACAGTGGTTTTGGTAAAATGGCAGAAGGTGTTTGATTAAGTTTTGGGCAAGCAAATGATCTTCACTGGCCATGATACTTAACAAGATTAAATGGCATATGGAAATAGGGTGTTTCACCAAGTTTGGGCTCATTTGAAGAAACTTGCCAATGTAACTTTGGTGAACCCTAGAAATCAACAGAAATGGTTTCACCATGTTTAAGTCAAGCTAATAATCTCCCCTTGATGCACCACTTGGTGTAGTGTCATCATTTGGGGTTATGATCATGCCCACGAAGTTTGAAGCCCCAGGTAAAAAGTTGGTAATGTAAAGTTGTTCAAATTTGAATTCAAACAGAAATGCTTTTGGGGTCCTCTGATCAAGTTACCCTTCTCCAAAGCTTGTGCCATTTGGTCTAGATGTCTTATTAGACCATTCTAGCACGTGCACCAAGTTTGAGAGTATTTGGACAAGTTTGGCAATGTAAAGTTGCTCAAACTTCAGATATGGACATAATGGTTTTGAAGGGTTTTGATGATGTTTTCTTGCTTCCCAAAGCATGGGGCTTGGCAAGTTCATCAAATATGTCACACATGACATGATAGAATTTCCTTGGAATTTTTAGAGAATATTTCCTTTGTAAATATTTCAAAAGCTTGAAATATCCCGAAAGGGTTCTGGGGGATTAGCCCATTATTTTGAAGATGACCAAGTGTTGAAACTCTTATATATGGACAATATATGTCCAATGAGTCTCCCTGAATTTTGGCAAATATTTTTGAAATAATTAAATAATTTTTCCCTATTAAAGACCATTTTTGGCCTGAAGAAAAAGCCTTTAAATAAAATAGGAAAATAACTTTTAAAATTATACTTTTGTGGTTTCTGGGAGTCCTATATCTACTAGGTTTCAAATATACTTTTTGAAATAATTTTCTCACCCTAAATCAAGCACTTGCAGTGCAAACCTCAATTCAGGGGTTTTTGGAATACTAATTTTTGAAAATACATTTTGGCCAAATTAATTTTATAAGAAAATACTATACTGCTATAAACACTTGGTATGATCATTGGGCAGAAGTTTTGGGTAAGGAGATGAATTCTACAAGAGGTAGTAGTTGACTTTAATGAGCACTTGAAAAACACAGGAAGAAAAACTCAATTCCAAATAAAAGCCAAAAGATGCCAAAAAAAATTGCTGGTCCAAATTTTCATGCTTTAATGATGCAAAAGACATGTTACAAAATGCAGGGTGTGACAGACCTACCCCCCTTACAAGAATCTCGTCCCCGAGATTCCTAAACTAGGTCTTAAAAGAGTTCGGGATACTCGGATCTAAGATAGTCTTCACGTTCCCAGGTTGCTTCTGCTTCCGTGTAGTTGCCCCACTGGACCTTGAAGTACTTGATGGTGCGGCTTCGCGTCCGTCGTTCTGCCTCATCCAGAATGCGAATGGGCTTCTCACGGTAGCTCAAATCAGGCTGGAGATCAATGGCTTGGTGATCAACATCCTTGTAGAGATCAGGCTTGTTCGGAACTTGGAGACATTTTCGGAGTTGTGACATGTGGAATACATTGTGCACATCGGATAGCTCAGGTGGTAGTTCCAACTGGTAAGCCACTTCTCCTCGTCGTGCAGTGATCTCAAAGGGTCCAATGAACCTTGGTGCGAGCTTCCCCTTGACGTGGAAATGCTTGGTTCCCTTTAGAGGAGTTACCCGCAGGTACACACGATCCTCGACATGGAAGCTCATATTCCGGCGGTGAGTGTCAGCATAGCTCTTCTGCCTTGACTTGGCTGCCTTCAAACGCTCCATGACTAGTTGGACTTGCTCTTCTGCTTCGCGGAGAATATCCGGTCCAAATACTAGCCCTTCTCCAGTCTCTGACCAGTTGAGGGGTGTGCGACATCTGCGTCCATACAACACCTCAAATGGTGCCATCTGAAGGCTTGACTGATAACTGTTGTTATAGGAGAACTTGGCAAAAGGGAGGCAATCTTCCCACTTGGCTCTATATGCCAAGACACATGCTCGGAGCATGTCTTCGAGAATTTGATTTACTCGTTCTGTCTGACCTTCGGTCTGTGGGTGGAAAGCCGTGCTGAAAGACAACTTGGTTCCCAAGGCTTCTTGGAACTTCTTCCAGAACCTTGAGGTGAACTGGGTTCCTCGATCTGACACAATCTCCTTGGGAACGCCGTGAAGGCTTACGATTCTGTCGATGTAGAGAGCTGCCAGCCGGTTGCCATCATAAGTGGTCTTGACAGGAATGAAATGGGCCACTTTGGTCAAATGGTCGACTATGACCTAGATGGAGTCATGTCCTCTATTCGACCTTGGTAATCCAGTGATGAAGTCCATTCCGACTTTATCCCACTTCCACTCAGGAACCTTGAGTGGTTGGAGCAATCCAGCGGGTTGCTGGTATTCAGCCTTGACCCTTTGGCACACATCACACTTTGCAACATAGGTTGCAATCTCTCTTTTCATCCCATGCCACCAGAATCTTTCCTTCAAGTCTTGATACATCTTGGTTGCTCCAGGGTGGATGGAATACGGAGTGTCGTGGGCTTCTTGCAGGATCAGGTTCTTCAGCTCCATCTTGTTTGGTACGCAGATGCGACCTTTGTACCAAACAATCCCGTGCTCATCCTCGGAGAATCCTGGGGCCTTGCCTAGCTTCATCTTCTTCTTGATGCCTTCAATGCTTGCGTGCCCACCTTGCGCCTTCTTGACTTCGTCCATCAGGGTTGGTTTGACTTCCAAATTATCCAGAAATCCAGGGGTGACCAATTCCAAACTGAATTGTTCGAGCTCCTTAAACAGGGCTGGCTGCCTCTTTTGAATTATGGTATTCAAGGAGCAAGCCTTTCTTCTTAAGGCATCGGCCACCACGTTAGCCTTCCCGGGGTGATATTGAACACTGAGATCATAATCTTTGATGAGTTCCAACCATCTTCGTTGCCTCATGTTCAATTCCTTTTGGGTGAAAATGTACTTCAGACTTTTGTGGTCTGTGTATATCTCACACCGTTTCCCTAGGAGGTAATGCCGCCATGTCTTCAAGGCATGAACCACTGCTACTAACTCAAGATCGTGAGTAGCGTAGTTCTCTTCATGAGGTCGTAGCTGCCTGAAGAGGTAAGCTATGACTCGGCCTTCTTGCATCAGAATGCTTCCCAATCCGGTTCGAGAGGCATCACAATATATCACGAACTCCTTGTGAATATCAGGTGTTGCCAGAACTGGGGCGGTGGTCCATCTCTTCTTGAGCTCTTGGAAGCTTTCTTCGCATTTTGGCGTCCACTCGAACTTCTTGTCCTTCTTGAGGAGCTGAGTCATTGGCTGGGCAATGCTAGAGAATCCTTCCATGAATTTGCGGTAATAGCCCGCAAGTCCGAGGAAGCTTCTGACTTCCTTGATGGTCATTTGAGATTGCCATTGGGTCATAGCTTCGATCTTCGCGAGATCAACTAACAATCCTTCTTCGGTCAAGACATGACCTAAGAATCCAACTTTATGCAGCCAGAACTCACACTTGCTGAATTTGGCGTATAGTTGGTGCTCTCGAAGCTTGTCTAGGACCATCCTCAAATGTTGCTCGTGCTCTTCCTCTGTCTTCGAGAAGACAAGAATGGCATCGATGAAGACAACAACAAACTTGTCCAAATATTCCATGAAGACTTTATTCATGAGATACATGAAGTAAGCTGGGGCATTGGTTAACCCAAAGGACATGACCGTGCACTCGTATAGGCCATATCTGGTTACGAATGTCGTCTTCCGAATATCTTGGGGTCTGATCTTCAGCTGGTAGTACCCAGATCTAAGGTCGATCTTGGAGAACACCTTGGCTCCACTGAGTTGATCAAATAGGTCTTCAATCTTGGGAAGTGGATACTTATTCTTTATTGTAACCTCATTGAGGGAACGATAGTCAATGCATAAGCGGATGGTACCGTCCCTCTTTGCCACAAACAGAACAGGTGATCCCCAAGGGGAGGCACTTGGGCGGATAAATCCCTTTCTCAGCTGCTCTTCCAGTTGCTTCTTCAACTCGGCTAATTCTTCCGTCCCCATTCTATAAGGCTTCTTATAGATGGGTCCTGCCCCGGGCACAAGCTCGATGATGAACTCAATGTCACGGTCAGGGGGCATTCCCGGTAGCTCATCCGGAAAGACATCGGGATACTCACATACTACTGGTACTTGTTCCAGCTCAACTTCAGACAGGCAGTTGACTTGAACGGCTTGAGCGGAAGAGGAGTTGGGAGCAAACTTAACTTTGACTCCTTGGTCATTGGTCACACTGACAGTCCGATTGGCACAGTCTAACAAGTTTTGGTGCTTGCTGAGACAATTCATGCCTAGGATCACATCCAAGCCTTGTGATCTCAGGACGATAAGGTCTGCTAGGAAATCTACCCCGTTAATGGTAATACTGACTCCCTTACAGCCTATCTTGGCTCTCATCTCTGCTCCGGGGGTTTGTACCACCATGGGGTTATTCAGGGGTGTAGGGGTCATGCCACTTTTTAATGCAAATCTTTGAGTGACAAATGAATGCGTGGCTCCAGAATCAAACAAGACAGTTGCAGGTGCTGAGTTGACAAGGAACGTACCCAGCACGACGTCCGGGTCTTCCTGGGCTTCTTCAGCAGTGACGTGATTCACACGCCCCTTCCCATGGTTAGGCGGGTTGCGAGGAGCTGGGTTCCTTGGTGGCATCCCGCGGCCTTGTCCTGGGTTCTGCGCATTGGGGCACGGGGCATCAGGCTTCTTGTTGGGGCACACCCTTGAGATGTGTCCCGACTGACCACATCCAAAGCAAGTGACTTGGTTTGGATTATTGATCTTGTTGCCACCACTGTTATTGGGGTTGAATGCTGGCCTTGGGTTGGCATACTGCTGAGGTTGATAGTTGGTGCGAGGTGCAGGAGCTCTTGGTTGCTGATAGGTTGGCTTGACCGGGGCTGACTGCCACGGGCGAGGCTTCTGGTTGCTGGAACTTCCCTTGCTGACCATCTTGCGCTTGCGAGTGTCTTCCAGAGCACGCCGCTTGTCCTCAAGCATGAGTGCTTTGTTCACCAGGTCAGGGAAGGTTGGGCAGTCACACACGACAAGCGAGTATTGCAGAGTCTGATTGAGGCCTTCCATGAAGCGCTCCCTTTTTGCAGCATCAGTGCTGACATCTTCAGGGGCATACCTTGACAGAACACTGAACTTTTGCATGTACTCCTTGACAGTGCCACTTCCTTGCTTCAGGGCTCGGAATTCACGCTTCTTGATAGCCATGATTCCGGAAGGAATGTGGGCTTTGCGGAATTCTGCCTTGAAGTTTTCCCAAGTGATGTCTTGCCCAGCATGCATGACCTTGAATCCATCCCACCAAGCTCTAGCAGTCCCCCCAAGGCAGTGGGCTGCATAAGCCACCTTCTCGCGGTCTTCGGTGCATCCGACTAGTTCCAGCAAGTTCTCGATGGTGCGGACCCAGTCGTCTGCATCCAGGGGTTCAGCAGTCTCGATGAAGGTTGGCGGTGCATGCTTCTTGAACTTTGCCAACATGGAACGTCCATTGCCATTCCACGCCGGCTGGCGGTTGTTGGTGACAGCTTGAGCAATCAACTAAAGGGTTGCGGTGTTGGCTTGGCGTTCCTCTCGGAAAGCTTGGAGAAGCTGAGCCATGTCCATGTTTGGAGGAGGTGGTGGTGGTGGAGCTTGGTCGTTGGTTTGGTCGTGGCCTGCCTCTGATTGAGCGGATGCTCCGGCTTCAGGCTGCTGGGTAGAGGTACCAGTATGAGTTACAACAGGCATCCTATTGGAGCGGTAAAAGGTCTCATGATTTGGAAGAGGGAAAGCAATAAAGATGGGTGCCTAGTAAGGGGGTGGGTGTGACACTAATCAAATCATGCAAGGGCCGAAAGGGCCAAACACATTCATTAAAATCCAAATGGGTGATGTAGTCGTTTACATATTCCCGAAGGGAGAATACGACACACATCCAAACACAACAAAAGCAAACACTAGATGGCTTCATATGAACCATACGAGGACTCGACTGCGCATAGGGGTTACACGACCTATCCTACCGTAGAGGTCACAAACTGGCATATCCGAGTTGCGAATAATGCCTAAGCGGCGGAATGCTCGGTCGTGTATTCTGGCTCTTCTGGGTCTTCCTCCTTGTCTTCATCTGTCTGGGCCCCCTTGTCACTTGAGGGTGTGGGGAGTGGAGGAGTTGGATACGGCGGTGTTTGGTCGATGGTGCAGGGAAAAGCTTGCGATATTCCCTTGCCGTCATACGGCGTCGCCGGGGTGGTTCTTCATCCTTGGAAGACACATCTCCTGAGGGCCTTCCGCCTCGGTACGCGACAGCGGACTGTCCGGGAGGCGCACCTTCCTTCTTAATCCTATTTGTCTTCTCTTGTGCTCGACGAAGAAGTGCCTTGGTCTTGTGAAGTTATTCTTGGAGCTTCATCGATTCCGAGGCCAAATCTTGTGCCAAGCTGTCGGCACATAGACTGAAGTAGGTCTGGAATCAAAGTGGAAGTCCTTCCTTCAGTGGAGGGGCTAGTGCGCTGCTTTCATCTTCACCTTCCTTCCGGTAAGGCAAGAAGCGGGTTGTCATCTTGGCTGCCATCTCCGGAAGAAGCTCGCGGAGACGGGTTAGTGCCTTGATTGCAGCAGCCTCGACAGCGAGAGGTAGTGTTGCCATCTGGGGTCCCTCGAAGAACCAACTTGTGGGAGGATCGTTAGCCTTCACGATCACTTCCACATGGTACTCCACCTCAGTGTCGCTAACCCAATGCTCAAGGTAGGTGAGCATGGGCGCTCGATGGAACTGGCACTCCTGGAGGCTATCCTCGAGAAGCAAAGGAAACCCAGTGGTCAGGTGCTCTTCAGGTACAGCGGCCATCTACAAAGGTTGAATAGGAGAGGTTAATAAGCTGATGATATCTCAGGTTGGTAAGGTTTAGAAAAGAAGAGAGGTTCAGAAGGTTTTTTGAAAAAGGGGTCTCGTCTAACTAACGCCCATGCTAACTAAGGCTTCCTACAGTCAGGATGACTCTGATACCAGCTCTGTGGCGACCCCGACTTAAGAGTCGAGATCACCGAATGCACGTGTATAGTGATCCCAGAGATCAATGCTCACTGAACACACAGAAGCTGAATAACAAGAGTCTTACATCCACACATACCGTCTTACACAAATTATGGCCATTAAGGCCAAGTCTTACATAGATAAAGCCTCAAGGGCTGAATAGCAAATAACTTGAATAGCGGAAGTCTTCGAAGATAAGTAGAACCCATGCCATCTGCCTTAACCCTACAGGCATTCTGACTGGGATAGCGTCCTAGTTCGCATGTTCGTCTCCATAGAATTCTTCTTCATATTCCTGCTCCTCCATGCCTGGCCAATTAAATAACCAGTGGCAAGCCAATGAGTACTTTGAATGTACTCGCAAGCAACCCATGATTTGGTTCGAGGTAATAATGCAATTATACAACAATGAGCAAACTAGCTATAGGCTAGAACAAATATTCTACCATCAAGTATATGCATCAATAAGTTCAGGTAACCTCGAGGACAGGTTACCGATATCAACATGAATAGGATTCAACTCAACGAGTCAAGTAACCACCTTGACTCAACACACACACACACACGGTTTCACAAACATTGGACGTAGCCCAAGAGCGGTTACCCAACTGTCCTTGACCATGGACACGGCTATTCGAATAGTTTTACACTCTGCAGAGGTTGCACACTTTACCCACTAGATCCGGGGAACTTCCGTGACATCCACAACCCGCGGTACCTCAAGTACCCGGGGTAAGCACCCGATCACTATCTTTCCCTAGGCGACACTAATATGGAGTCCACTCGATTGGTAGCAACCCCCATGCCCCGCATTTCACATCTTAAGATTTTTGGAGTCTCGCTCCCATTTCACATACCACGGGCACGGGGTACCAATGGTGTGTTCGGTGCCCTGTGAAAACAGTCATGGCCGCCTATCCAAGCACGACCCCGTCCCGAGAGTGACATCATGTCACCCCCATCACTGGTAATGCGGGCACCATGCTAGTATCGACCTAGGTAATCAATAATGCCCTTTCCCATATAAGGGTAGAGTGGTTGCGCATGTAAAGTTGGAATAACGGTCGCAACATAAACCAATCCGTTTGAAAAACATCACACACACACACTTGTCTTGGTACACCACTTCGTCATCAAGTGGTTACCCATCTCATCTTTTCCCCCGGGCATAAGTGGCACCCGATGGGGTCTTAATAAAGAATGCAACCACAAAGGTATCGTGGCACACATGCATCTCTAAGCATTCTACTAGTCATTTGCATTGCATCAAGCATATAGCAAGATCATGAGTAAAGCATGCATCATGTGGTGGTTCTCAACTAGGTCACCACCGTTACTCTTATCATCATGCATTCGAAAATAAATGGGTTCCGAAGATTCACAAGGGTATCATGGTCAAAGGGCCGCTTGCCTGGATTGGCTTGGTCTTCAAGGTCTTCAAATCCTTCCCCTCCTTCTTCTTCAGCAACCTCGTCAAATACGGTATCTAATCGGCGCAATAAACAACGGGAAAATAAGACCACAATAAAAATAGAAAAATCAAAGTGCTCAGAAAAATGTCAACTCATTTTTGTTAAATACCAGAGGGAAAACTAAGATGGCAAAAATTCTTAGTTTGAGTTTTGGAGTGGCAGAATGGGGTACATGAATATTTGAACAGAAGTTTTAATGTTCAAATATGAATTTAAATTTGAACAGAACAGAAAAGGTCTATGGACATGTGTGAAAGTGACATCATTAAATAGGTTGGATTTTTACAAGTTTTTAGGAACTTGAATTAATTCATTTGGATATATATTTAAATCTGTGGAATTATTTGAAAATCCATAGAAAAGAAAAATGAAAAAGGGCTCTGTGCCACTGGGCCAGAACGGCCACAGTGCAACGGCCCAGGGCGAAAACAGCCCACCGCACGGCGCCAGCGTACGCCAGGGTTTTTCAAACCTGACGGGCGGGGCCCGGCGTCAGTGAGAGGAGAGAGGAGTGAGGGCGAGGGGAGGCTGACAGGCGGGGCCCGCCTGTCATCCCTAACCCTCCGGCAGAGAGCCGACGAGCTCACCGGTGATGTTTCCGGGCACAGCGGGGCGAGCTAAGGGCAGGGATGGACTCAGCAAGATGTCGCCGTTCTGGTGGTGGTGGTGCGGGTCGCCGGAGGGGCCTGTTTCGCCGGCGGCGAGGTCACGCGGCGGAGGAGCTTCGGGTCGATGCTGCTCCGGTCGATTCCGGCAGCTGCAGAAAGGGGAAAGAGGGGGAATCGAGTCAGTGACGTGCTGTGGTGCTAGATCAAGTGAGAGGAGAGGCTAGGGCGGCCTGTACCGAGCAAGCGACGGGGAGCCGCCGCGGCGGAGCTCGATCTCGATCTCGAGCTCGGGCTGGTCTGGAGTGGGGCGAGTGTCTCTAGGGGGAGATTGAGAGAGGGAGAGTGCGACTGGTGAGGAGAGGAGGGGCTCGGGGGGCCTATTTATAGGCGGACGGCGAGGTGCCGTGGACCTGTGCGCCGGCGAGCCTCTGCTCGTTGCCATAGGGCACGGGAGGCGCTGGGGGAGTGTCTGCGGGGTTGCTGGACGAGGTCCAGGGCAGAGGAGAGGAAGAGAGGGAGCGGGGGAAGCTTCTGGTGCTGCGCGCGTGCGAAGCCGACGACTGGAGCTCGCGGGCGGCCGGCGCGCGTGCGAGGATGTCCACTGGAGGGAGAAGGAGGAGGGGGACAGCACCGGGGGGCATTGCGGACGCCGAGGCGCATCGAACGGCACGAGGGGGAAGCACGAGGTGGTCGGGGGCGACGGATTGGGCGAGGCTACAGTGCGGGTGCGCACTGTAGCGCGGTCTGGAGCGTGCCTTCTACATACCACGGCATGCCGTTGGCTAGCTGGGCGCGTCCGCCGTGTCTGGGGGGTCCAGCATGAAGTAAACAATCTGGCTGTGGCCTTGGATGCCTTGGTTGTCCAGTGAGAGAGGAGGGAAGCTGGGAGATGGTAAGAACTGGGCTGTCCAGCAAGGTAAATTGGGGTTTTCACCCTTCAACCATTGAGCTCTAGTCCTGGGGAAGTTACTGGGGGTAGAAGGTGACTAGGTGAGGCTGTGGTAGAAAGTTGAAGCAAAAGTAAATAGTAAAAGAGGTCAAAACAGTGGTTTTGGTAAAATGGCAGAAGGTGTTTGATTAAGTTTTGGGCAAGCAAATGATCTTCACTGGCCATGACACTTAACATGATTAAATGGCATATGGAAATAGGGTGTTTCACCAAGTTTGGGCTCATTTGAAGAAACTTGCCAATGTAACTTTGGTAAACCCTAGAAATCAACAGAAATGGTTTCACCATGTTTATGTCAAGCTAATCATCTCCCCTAGATGCACCACTTGGTGTAGTGTCATCATTTGGGGTTATGATCATGCCCACAAAGTTTGAAGCCCCAGGTAAAAAGTTGGTAATGTAAAGTTGTTCAAATTTGAATTTGAACAGAAATGGTTTTGGGGTACTCTGATCAAGTTACCCTTCTCCAAAGCTTGTGCCATTTGGTCTAGATGTCTTATTAGACCATTCTAGCATGTGCACCAAGTTTGAGAGCATTTGGACAAGTTTGGCAATGTAAAGTTGCTCAAACTTCACATATGGACAGAATGGTTTTGAAGGGTTTTGATGATGTTTTCTTGCTTCCCAAGGCATGGGGCTTGACAAGTTCATCAAATATGTCACACATGACATGATAGAATTTCCCTGGAATTTTTAGAGAATATTTCCTTTGTAAATATTTCAAAAGCTTGAAATATCCCGAAAGGGTTTCTGGGGGATTAGCCCATTATTTTGAACATGACCAAGTGTTGAAACTCTTATATATGGACAATATATGTCCTATGAGTCTCCCTGAATTTTGGAAAATATTTTTGAAATAATTAAATAATTTTTTCCTATTAAAGACCATTTCTGGCCTTAAGAAAAAGCCTTTAAATAAAGTAGGAAAATAACTTTTAAAATTATACTTTTGTGGTTTCTGGGAGTCCTATATCTACTAGGTTTCAAATATACATTTTGAAATAATTTTCTCAACCTAAATCAAGCACTTGCAGTGCAAACCTCAATTCAGGGGTTTTTGGAATACTAATTTTTGAAAATACATTTTGGCCAAATTAATTTTATAAGAAAATACTATACTGCTATAAACACTTGGTATGATCATTGGGCAGAAGTTTTGGGTAAGGAGATGAATTCTACAAGAGGTAGTAGTTGACTTTAATGAGCACTTGAAAAACACAGGAAGAAAAACTCAATTCCAAATAAAAGCCAAAAGATGCCAAAAAAAATTGCTGGTCCAAATTTTCATGCTTTAATGATGCAAAAGACATGTTACAAAATGTAGGGTGTGACAGGGTTCCTCCTCCTCCCTCTTTTACCCTCGTGCGCCGCCTCAGGTAGGCACACACGCACACCCGCACTGCTCGCCATGGCCGGCCCGATCGAGAGCTCGTCTCCGGCGTAGGAGTCGTCGCCGGCCTCCTCTCCGTCGTCCACGAGCACCGCAACGCCTCCCCGAGCCCGTTCTGGAGCAGATCTGAGCCCCAGGTCGCCAAGCCAGAGGCCACGTCGTCATCTTCTTCTTCCTTTGTTCACGGGCAGCAACCGCGCCAAGTTCAAAGCCCGTCTTCCTCCTCTCCGGCGCGTCTCTGTCGTCCTCTTCATGTCCTATGGTAAGGAGGTACTCCCAACTCCTCCCTGCATCTTCTTCGCCGCCTGTGGATCTTTGTACGCATCGCCGGAGCGTTGTCTTCTCCGTGTTCTCGGTGCCCCGACATTTCTGAATGTTGTTGCTGTCGCGCGCGTCAATAGTTGCGTAGGCCTCGTGCTTCGCCGCTCTGGATCCGCCAGTTCGCGCACGTCGCCAGCGCCCGAGCGCAAGGTCGTCTCCATCCTACGATGGCCTCCATCTCCACCTGCACGCCCGCACGATTCCGACCACCACCTCGCCATGGCCGAGCCGAGCGCAAGCTCACGCTCGAGCCTCTGCCCGCGCGCACACCGCAACAGCATCTGCCGCTCGATCCCGCACGCCCGCAGCTAGTCGCTGCACCACCTTAGCCTGTCGTGGTCTCGCTGAGAGGTCAGATCCTCCCGGGGTCAGCTCTTAAGGAGCCATGCCCCTTTCTGTCTCGAACGCACGCTCAGCCCAGTGGCTTGGTTCTTCGTCAGTTAACGAAGAGATCCTGGGTTCGAATCATGTAGGGGGCAGTGGGATTATTCCCCCCATTTTTGCCTCTTGTGAGTCTGACAGGCAGACCCCACCTGTCATTCTCACTGTGCTGCTCCACCCACTCGCTCACCCACCATGCCACGTTGGATACGCCCGGGTCCACCCGTCAGTGCCTCTGTCTAGAGCCAGACCGAGTCAGTTTTGTTTTGCGTCTGTTTTCTTTTTCTGTTTTTGTTTTTCTTTTCTTTTTCTGCATATACTTTGCTTAATTAATATCTGTTTAATAATGCATCTGATGAAAGTGAGTTATATATGAAACTTTCTTAGATTTTCATGTAGATTATTAATATGATGTTTGGTGCCATGTTTAAAACATTTAAATGATGTTTGAATTATTTTGTGTTTTAAATGTGCTTAAACTTGTAAAAATCATAACTAATTGTCTACAAGTCCAAATCCCACAAACTTTATATGCATTTGGGGTGGAAAAATGTGTAGAATAATGTGGTTCTGTTGTTTTGCATGTTTAACAACTTTAAAACATGAGTTTCTCAGACTTGTCTCAAATGCATTTAAATAATTATGGGAGTTTCTGGAAATTGTTGTTGTTCCTTTCCAGCCCATTTAAATATACTAGCAAGTTGTTGTAGTACTAGTTGCACCCTTGCCATGTTAATCTACTCTTTTAAACTTGTTGGTTGCTTGTTTGAAATAATCTACATAACCCTGTGAACATGTTAGTTTTGTTCCTTGCTTGCTTTCATGCATGTGTTGTGATCTTGTTTGCTATGATGCTTGTGCATTCCTTGTGCCCCTAGGAGATGCATCATGACCTGCCATGTCCATATGCATCATATTCATGCATCATGTGTTTGAGCATTGCATGATGATTAATTGTGTTCCGGTGTTGCATTGTTGTGTTTGGTTAGAGCCCGGTGACAATTCAGAGTACGAGATTCCTACCGTGGCTGAGTTTGAGGAGCAAGGTTACGATCCCTCCGTGGAATCAACAGGCAAGATGACCATTCGCAGATATCACTACTATCTTTGCCTATGCTAGATGTCTCGCTCTTTAGATATTGCCTCGATGCCTATTCTTGTTAGTCAGCCCTCCTATTGTTGCCATGAAGCTCTCTAACCACCTTCCTAGCAAACCGTTGTTTGGCTAAGTACGCATCGCTCAGCCCCTCTTATAGCGTTGTTAGTTGCAGGTGAAGATTTGAAGGTTCTTGCCCCGTGATGAAGTTATTGTTTGGATATCACAATATATAATATGTTAAACTAAATCACCTATATATTGGTAATGGGTGGAAGGCTAAGCCTCTTGCTTGGTGTTTTGTTCCACTCATGCCACCCTAGAAACCGATAAACCGGTGTTATGATCCTTGATTTTGCGTCCCTAACATGGTTGGGGTTTATGGGCCCCCTGATAATTTGCTCAGTGCTAAAGCTTTTCCATCAAGGCCCAACAATGGTTTTACATTTTCCTAATAACTAAAACTTGCATAGGGCGTTACAAACCCGAGTTCTTAATTAACAACCCGAGCCAGTGCTCCTCATGAGTGTTGGTCCAAACTGGGCAACCTGCGGGGCCACCTCGGGGAAACTCAAGGTCTGGTATACACCCGTAGCTTGTCCCATCCGGTCGTGGCCTGAGACGAGATACGCGCGGCAACTATCAGGGTGTCAGCACGCCGGGAGGTCTTGCTGGATTAGTTTTACCTTTGTCGAAATATCTTGAGCACGGGATTCCGAGAATACTTGGGTCTTCCCACTTTGGAGATGCGACTCCGCAGATCGTGAGCTTCTGATGGGCTAAGTTGGGACACCCCTGCAGGGTTTGATCTTTCAAAAGCCGTGCCCATGGTTATGTGGCAGATCGGAATTGTTAATATCCGGTTGTAGATAACTTGACACCATGTTCATGAATACACTACCTGCATGAGTAACCATGATGGTCTCTTTCCGAAGGGCTTCGGGAAGTGAACACAGTGGGGTTATGTTTGATCGTGAGTAGCTAGGACCACTTCTTGATCAACTTGGCGATCGTTGGCACTTGTTCTCTTGTCACCCTAAACTCATAAGCTAGTGCTTAGTGCTTGCTGCAACCTTTGATTACAGCCTTTCCACACCTAAGGCTTTGATAGTCTTGTTACCCGGGAACAGGATTGCTGAGTCCTCTGTGGCTCATAGATTCAACACACACCAGATGCAGGTACAGTTGAGAACTATACAGGAGGTTGTTCAGAGCTGTACTGGGAGTTCGATTAAGAGCTTGGACATTACTATGTGTCTTATCCCAAAGATCAGTAGTGGTTCTTACTAGGAGGATCTGGGCTTGTGTTATTTATGGTATCTTTTGTTTGGATTTCGTCCGCAGTCGGACTCTCATGTTATTTGGATGATGTATGTTATCATATTTCATTGTGTGACGTGGCGAGTGTAGGCCAACTATCATTTTACACTTTCATCCCTGATTTTACAGGACTTGTGCAAAGATACCATACTTGAGATCATTCTAGTATGCGTTTATGTCCTTAAGTCGTGCCTCGACACGTGGGGGACATAGCCGCATACTAGGCATTACAAGTTGGTATTCAGAGCCTTCTCCGACCTAGGAGCCCCCTGATTGATCAAATCGTTGACAGTTGAGTCTAGGAACACACAAAAAATGTTTTGTGTCCTATATATATCAGAGAGTAGGATTTATTTTTACTCCTCATCCCTTCATCGCTCTGGTGAGGACTCCTGACGTTGTTCTATCTCCTCTACTCTCAAAAATTCACTAAATTTTTTTAGGATCACGCGAGTATTATTTGGATTGTTCCGATATCTTTGTGACGAGAACAGTGTTCTCGATGCCTCTTGTCATTTAGGGGTTGTGGCAGTGTCCCGGGGAGTTGAGCTCCGAGGTGTTGTCGTCACAAATGTATCGCAACGGTTCTAGAATAGTTAAGACGGCCGACATCGAAGACTCTTCTATGCGGTTAGTGGTGAGATAACCTCGACATTACCCAGTACTGGGGAGATAGTTCGGGAGTATTGCCACAGCTTGTATAGCGGATGCGTTTCGAAGGTCCGAGGTAAACAGTTTCCGAGGATGACTAGTTATGTGTTGACGGATGGATACAGCTGGATGTAGGTTTAGAGTTGAGTGAGCGGTGCTTCCCCTGTATCCCCAACACCAGATTGCATAATCGGAAACCTTCGGGAATTAATAGGTGGGTTCTTCAAGTAGCTCGTAGGCATTCTTCCAACGAGTGCATGGTATGAGGTTTGGGGTTCAACATCGAGCGAAGAGGTTTCATGGGCTCTGTTCCAATTGGGAGTTGCATCTTAAAGGTTCCTTGGCTATGCTAGTCCCGGGATTGCAACACCCTTTGTAACACGTTCCATGGAGCATTCAGCACGAACATGTGGGACAAAGCTTCTATCATGTATTTGTTCCATCTGCACCTTGTTGTTTTAATTTACCTTTTGTTCTCCCAAGTGGCTTCTTGGGAAGATTGTTGTACCATTAAACTGTGGAATTCATTCGTTCATTTTGTTCGAATGTTCATTGTGAAGAGTTATGTTGCAATTTCTAGCTGTTGATTCAGCTTATCTATTTTTCCATCAATGGCTAACGGTTGTCATCATATTCAGGATGGCTCCTAAAAGGGTTCCCAACCCTAACCAAGAGGGCGAAGAAGAGCGTCCTCCTGAACGTCCTCCTTTCCCTCCTCCTCTGGCTGAGGCATGGAGAGCAATTATTCAAGTGACCAACCAGAACACCCAGATGCTCATGAAAATGATGCAGAACTTTCAAGCCAACCAAGCAAATCAAGGCAATCATGGGAACCAAGGCCAAGGCAATCTGTTCAATCAACCTCACTTTGCGACACTGAACCAATTCCTGGCAAATCAACCGAAGTCTTTCAGTTACTGTGTGGACCCGCTAGATGTTGAAGACTGGATCACGGACATCAAAAAGCACTTTGAATGCAGTAACATGAGGCCTGAGGATTATGTAAAGTTTGCCACTTTCCAACTCAAAGAGCAAGCTGCTGATTGGTGGCAACAGTACAAAGATTCCAGAGGTGAACGTGAGATCTCGTGGACTGACTTCTGCAAAGATTTCCGCTCTCACCACATTCCAACCAGTGTCATTGAAGGCATGCGTGAGCAATTCGGCAACCTGAAGCAAGGCACCATGTTCGTCTGTCAATACAATGTCAAGTTCCAGAATCTTGCCCGTTAAGCGAAGCAAGACATCCCCGATGCCAAGAGCAAGATTTATCAGTTCCGTGGTGGTCTGAAAGATGAACTCCAACTTGCTCTCACCTTGTTCGAGCCGGATGAATTTGACCAATTCTACAATATGGCTCTCAAGCAAGAGGCAGCTCAGCTCAAGAGTGAAACTTCTAAAAAGAGGATCAAAGATGATGCTCACTCCTCCTCTTCCTCTGAAGTGGTTGCCAAGCAGCAGAAGTTCTCGCTACCGCCTCCTCCAGTGCTCCGTCCTCCAAACAACAACAAGCACTCAGGTGGCCGTGGTTTCTCCCACCCACCCAACCCAAGCAATCAGTCCAAGCCTCAGTTTCAAACTTCAAGATCAAGTGGTCCTTATCACCGGCCTCTCTCAGAAGTTACTTGCAACATGTGTTCTCAGAAGGGTCACTATGCCAACAAGTGTCCCAACCCAAGGCGCCTTCCGCCTCCTCCACCTGTCAGCATTGCTATTGTCAAGCACAATCCCAAGGCAGCAAGAGTGAATCTGATGAATGCAGCTCAAGCAGAGAATTCTTCAGACGTGATACTTGGTAATCTTCCAGTTAAACTTAAACCTGCTAAAGTTTTGTTTGATTCTGGTGCATCACATTCCTTCATGTCATATCCATTTGCATCCAAGCATAATGTTCGCACCAAAGCTTTGCCAAGAACTTTGAGTGTTGTCTCTCCTGGCAAGAGATTGAGTTCTAGTATGGTGGCTCCGGATATATCTATTCATATGGGTGATTACAGTTTTTTGGTTTCTCCAGTTATTCTCGGCAACTTTGACATTGATCTTATGCTTGGGATGGATTGGCTCTCCAAGCATGAGTTTTCTGTTGAGTTTTGTGTTGTGAAGCTTTCATGTTTTGGGTAAAGATTCGATGGACTATGTAATAAGGAGCAGCAAGAGCCTAATCTTGGGGATGACCAAGGCACCCCAAGGTAAAATTCAAGGACAGCCAAAAGCCTAAGCTTGGGGATGCCCTGGGAAGGCATCCCCTCTTTCGTCTTTATCTATCAGTAACTATACTCGGAGCTATATTTTTATTCACCACATGATATGTGTTTTACTTGGAGCATCGTGTATAATTTGAGTCTTTTCTTGTTAGCTTTGCCACAATTATCCTTGCCGGACACACCTTTTTGAGAGAGTTAAATATGGCCTAGGAATTGATAGAACACTCTATGTGCTTCACTTATATCTTTTGAGTTAAATAGTTTTTGCTCTAGGGCTCCACTTATATCTTTTAGAGCACGGTGGTGCTTATATTTTGTAGAAATTGTTGATCTCTCAGGCTTCACTTATATCCTTTTGAGAGTCTATTAAAGCAGCATGGTAATGTGCTTTGGCAATAAAACTAGCCTTCACATGATTGACATCCAAGATCAATGTAGTAAAAACTTTCACACTAAGTGCATTGAATATGATGAGAAGTTGGATGCTTAATAATTGTTTTGAGATATGATAATAGTGATATTAGAGTCATCTTAGTGGAGTTATTATGAAATTGACAAATACTTGTGTTAAAGTTAGTGATTCCCGTAGCATGCACGTATGGTGAACCGCTATGTGACGAAGTTAGAGCATGAGGTATAATACGTCTCCAACGTATCTATAATTTTTGATTGTTCCATGCTATTATTTATGAAGTCTTGGATGTTTAATGGGCTTTATCATTCACTTTTATATCATTTTTGGGACTAACCTACTAACCCAAAGGCCCAGTCCAGATTGCTGTTTTTTGCCTATTTCAGGGTTTTGCAGAAAAAGAATATCAAATGGAGTCTAAACCGAATGCAACCTTCGCGAGAGATATTTTTGGAGGAAATCACGCTCGGGAAACTTCAGGACCAAGTCAGGGGACGGAAGGCCTGCCCTCGAGGGTGGGGGTGCGCCCCCCTTCCCAGGGCGCCCCCTACCTCGAGGCTGGCCCGTGTGGCCCCCGGTGCCCTCCTTCTTCGTATATATACCTACGTACCCCACAAACTCCATACGCAGAGAGAAAACCCTAATTCCACTGCCGTAGCTTCTGTTCCCGTGGAGATCCCATCTTGGAGCCTGTTCCGGGAGGGGGATCCATCACGGAGGCCTTCATCATCATCATCATCATCATCGCCTTCACCATGAGTTGTGAGTAGTTTACCTCAGACCTTCGGGTCCATAGCTAGTATCTAGATGGTTTCTTCTCTCTCTCTCTGGATCTCAATACAAAGTTCTCCTAGGTCTTCGAGGAGATCTATTGGATGTAATCTCTTTTTGAGGTGTGTTTGTCGAGATCCGATGAATTGTGAGTTTATGATCAAGGTTATCTATGAAAGATATTTGGTTCTTCTCTGAACTTTTTATGTGTGCTCATAATATCCTTGCAAGTCTCTTCGAATTATATGTTTGGTTTGGCCTACTAGATCTATAGTTCTTGCAATGGGAGAAGTGCTTGGCTTTGGGTTCAATCTTGCGGTGTCCTTTCCCAGTGACAGTAGGGGCAGAAAGGCACGTATTGTATTGTTGCCATCGAGGATAAAAAGATGGGGTTTTCATCATATTGCTTGAGTTTATCCCTCTACATCATGTCATCTTGCTTAAGGCGTTACTCTGTTCGTATAAACTCAATACACAAGATGCATGCTGGATAGCGGTCGATGTGTGGAGTAATAGTAGTAGATGCAGAATCGTTTCGGTCTACTTGTCTCGGACGTGATGCTTATATACAATGATCATGCCTAGATAGTCTCATAATTATTCGCTTTTCTATCAATTGCTTGACAGTAATTTGTTTACCTGCCGTAGAATATCGCTATCATGAGAGAAGCCACTAGAGAAAACTATGGCCCCCGGGTCTATTCTCAACATATCAATCTACATCTAATTTACTTTTGTTGCTTTTATTTGCTGTTTTATTAAACTAAAAATAACAAAAATATAAACTATCATCTCTATCAGATCTCACTCTCGTAAGTGACCGTAAAGGGATTGACAACCCCTTATCGGGTTGGCTGCGAAGTTCTTATTTGTTTGTGCAGGTGCGAGGGACTCACGCGTGGTCTCCTACTGGATTGATACCTTGGTTCTCAAAAACTGAGGGAAATACTTACGCTACTGTGCTACATCTCCCTTTCCTCTTTGAGGTAATACAACGCAAGCTCAAGAGGTAGCAAGAAGAATTTCTGGCACCGTTGCCGGGGAGGCTTACGCAAAAGTCATATACCAAGTACCTATCAAAAACCCTTATCCTTCGCATTACATTTATTTGCCTCTCGTTTTCCTCTCCCCCACTTCACCCTTGCCGTTTTATTTGCCCTTCTTCCGCCGTGTGTTTATCGTTCGCTTGCCTTTTTGTTTGCTTGTGTGTTGCTTGCTTGCTTGCCCTCATGTCTGAGATGGGTGATGACTTTATCGAGAAGGGTAGCAATGCCGAGGGCAACGTTCATATTGACCCCCCGGATGAAGCTACCACTTTACATGTTAGGAGGTTCCGGGTTGGTAGTGGTAATATTATTGGAAAGGGGGTTCTTCAAGACTTCTTTACTTGTGCCGGTGCTTTGCCCACTATGGGTGGCTCTATTCTTCACAGTACTAGTAGCCTTGCGGATGTTGTATTTATGCTCATAGTAGAAATTGAAAGGCAATTTATCCATATGCATCCCTGTATTCAGAGAGTATTTTTGCAGTTCTCCAATATTGAGCATTCTTCCGTTAAGCGCAGCTACTATCTTTTTGGCTCATGAGTTTAGATATATCATGAAAGAGGCCAAAGAAATCTTTGCTCATTACAGAGTAGATGCCGGTCTACCTCCTATAGAGGCTATCTTGTTCAATCAAGAAGATCTTATGCGGTTGCGATCTCCTGATCATGTTGCTTTTAATGAAAACCGTAGAAAAAAGGTTCCTGTTGAGATCTTGATTGATAGAATTTCTGAGATAAACGATGACTTTGTTGTTCAAAATAATGGGTTAGGCTTCTCCCTTGAACGAAGGCTTATGGCCTTCTGCCAAAAGAATGCCTATAATGATGAATTGGTCATCCACTACAAAGGGCCAAAGGAGGAACATGTTCCTCCCGAGATTGATGTAGGGGACTTTTGTCCCATTAAATTTAGCCCTTTTGACTACTTTTGCTTGCCACAAAGGAAGCTTGCTTCTGAACGTAGGGAATATGAGATGAGCTTTCGCGACATATCGTACCACTATGGCTATACCTAGATCTATCTTGTATCGTGCCTAGCTAGGGGCGTAAAACGATAGCGCTTGTTGGGAAGCAACCCAATTTTATGTTTTTTGTTTTTTTGCTGTTAGGGAATAAATATTGCATCTATCCTCTGATTAGATGTGTTTTCATGTTTTGTTTAGTGTTTGTGCCAAGTAGAACCTTTGGTAAGTCTTGTGTGAAGTTTATATGATCTTGCTGTGAAAAACAGAATCGTTAGCGCTCGCTAAAGTAGTCGTGAGATTTTACTAGAGCGTGCTTTTTAGTTGATTCTTTTTGCTGCTGATTGGTAGACAAATTGCGCAAATTTACCAATTTAGTTGAATTTTTTTGGAGTTCCAGAAGTAGGCGAACCCTGCAGATTACTACAGACTGTACTGTTTTTGACAGTCTGTTTTTCGTGTGTTGTTTGCTTATTCTGATGCATCTATGAGTAATATTGGAGGATATGAACCATAGAGAACTTGGAGTATAGTAGGTTTAACACCAATATAAACAAAAAATTAATTCAGTACTGTACCTTTGAGTAGTGGTTTGCTTTCTCATACTTACGGAGCTCACGAGAAGTTTTGTCTAAGTTTTGTGTTGTGAAGTTTTCAAGTTTTGAGTATTGCTTTGATGGATTATGAAACAAGGAGTAGCAAAGTCCTAAGCCTGGGGATGCCCATGGAACCCCAAGTAAATTCAAGATAAGCAAAAGCCTAAGCTTGGGGATGCCTCGGGAAGGCATCCCCTCTTTCGTCTTCATCCATCGGGAACTATACTTGGAGCTATATTTTTATTCGCAACATGCTATTGTGTTTTGCTTGGAGCGTCTTGTATAATTTGAGTCTTTGCTTGTTAGTTTGCCAAAATCATCCTTTCTGGAGACACCTATTTTAGAGAGTTAAACATGGCCTAGAAATTATTAGAACACTCTAAGTGCATCACTTATATCTTTTGAGTTGAATAGTTTTTGCTCTAGTGCTTCACTTATATCTTTTAGAGCATGGTGGTGGTAATATTTTGTAGAAATTGTTGAACTCTCATTCTTCACTTATATCTATTTGAGAGTCTATTAAAACAGCATGGTAAAGTGTTTAGGATAAAGAAACTAGTCTTCACATGATAAACATCCAATGTCAATGTAGTAAAAAAAATCACACCAAATGCATTGAATAGAATGAGATGTTGGATGCTTGATAATTGTTTTGAGACATGAGGATAGTGATATTAGATTCATGCTACTGGAGTTATCATGAAATTGAGAAATACTTGTGTTAAGGTTAGTGATTCCCGTACCATGCACGTATGGTGAACCATTGTGTGACTAAGTTAAAGCATGAGGTATTTGTAGAGTGTCAACCTTTGTGCGGAGGTCGGGGGCACGCAATGGTTAACTCCTACCAACCTCCCCCCTAGGAGCATGCGTTGATTGCTATGTTTTGATGACTCGTAGATTTTTGCAATAAGTTTATGAGTTCTTATGACTAATGTTGAGTCCATGGATTATACGCACTCTCACCCTTCCACCATTGCTAGCCTCCCTTGTACCGCGCAACTTTCGCCGGTGCCATAAACCCACTATATATCCTTGCTAAAAACAGCCACCATATTGTTCCTCAAAACAGCCACCATACCTACCTATCATGGCATTTCCATAGCCATTCCGAGATATATTGCCATGCAACTTTCCATCGTTCCGTTTATATGACACACATCATATTGTCATATTGACATGCATGATCATGTAGTTGACATCGTATTTGTGGCAAAGCCACCATGCATAATCTTTTCATATATGTCACTCTTGTTTCATTGCACATACCGGTACACCGCCGGAGGCATTCATATAGAGTCATACTTTGTTGTTGTAGTATCGAGTTGTAATTTCGTGTTGTAATGAAAGTGTGATGATCATCATTATTAGAGCATTGTTCCATGGGAGGAAAGGCTGAATCTATAAAGCCCTTCCGCAAAAAAAAAGGCCAAAGAAAAAGAAAAAGAAAGGCCCGAAAAAAAGGAAAAAAGGGACAATTGCTACTATCTTTTCGCACACTTGTGCTTCAAAGTAGCACCATGTTCTTCATTGTAGAGAGTCTCATTCTTAGTCACTTCCATATACTAGTGGGAATTTTTCATTACAAAACTTGCCTTGTATATCCCAATGATGGGCTTCCTCAAATGCCCTAGTTCTTCATGAGCAAGCAAGTTGGATGCACACCCACTAGTTTCTTTTGTTGAGCTTTCATTCATATTTAGCTCTCACTCACATTGATATCTATTGATGGGCATCTCCATAGCCCGTTGATACGCCTAGTCGATGTGAGACTATCTCCCTCTTTTTGTCTTCTCCACAACCACCTCTATTCCACCCATAGTGCTATATCCATTGCTCACGCTCATGTATTGCGTGAAAGTTGAAAGGTTTGAAAAGATAGAGTATGAAAACAAATGCTTGCCTGAAATCGGGGTTGTGCATGATATGAATATATTTGTGTGATAATAAGGGAGCATAGCCAACACTATATGATTTTGTAGGGATAACTTTCTTTAGCCATAGTATTTTGAGAACACATGATTGCTTTGTTAGTGTTGCATGAATATTGTTATTTCTTATGTCAACATAGACTTTTGTCTTGAATCTTTCAGATCTGAACATTCATGCCACAATTAAGAGAATTACATTGAAAAACTATATTTGTTAGCATTCCACATCAAACATTCTTTCTTTATCATTTACATACTCGAGGACGAGCAACAATTAAGCTTGGGGATGCTTAATACGTCTCCAACGTATCTATAATTTTTTATTGTTCCATGCTATTATTTATGAAGTCTTGGATGTTTAATTGGCTTTATCATTCACTTTTATATCATTTTGGGGACTAACCTACTAACCCAAAGGCCCAGTCCAGATTGCTGTTTTTTGCCTATTTCAGGGTTTTGCAGAAAAAGAATATCAAACAGAGTCCAAACGGAATGAAACCTTCGCGAGAGATATTTTTGGAGGAAATCACGCTCGGGAAACTTCAGGACCAAGTCAGGGGACGGAAGGCCTGCCCTCGAGGGTGGGGGGCGCGCCCCCTGCCTCGAGGCTAGCCCGCGTGGCCCCTGGTGCCCTCCTTCTTCCTATATATACCTACGTACCCGAGAAACTCCATACACAGAGAGAAAACCCTAATTCCACCGCCGTAGCTTCTGTTCCCGTGGAAATCCCATCTTGGAGCCTGTTCCGGGAGGGGATCCATCAAGGAGGCCTTCATCATCATCATCATCGCCCTCACCATGAGTTGTGAGTAGTTTACCTCAGACCTTCGGTCCATATCAAGTATCTAGATGGCTTCTTCTCTCTCTCTCTCTGGATCTCAATACAAAGTTCTCCTCGGTATTCGAGGAGATCTATTCGATGTAATCTCTTTTTGCGGTGTGTTTGTCGAGATCCGATGAATTTTGAGTTTATGATCAAGGTTATCTATGAAAGATATTTGGTTCTTCTATGAACTTTTTATCTGTGCTCATAATATCCTTGCAAGTCTCTTTGAATTATTGGTTTGGTTTGGCCTACTAGATCTATAGTTCTTGCAATGGGAGAAGTGCTTGGCTTTGGGTTCAATCTTGCGGTGTCCTTTCCCAGTGACAGTAGGGGCAGCAAGGCACGTATTGTATTGTTGCCATCGAGGACAAAAAGATGGGGTTTTCATCATATTGCTTGAGTTTATCCCTCTACATCATGTCATCTTGCTTAAGGCGTTACTCTGTTCGTATGAACTCAATACACTAGATGCATGCTCGATAGCGGTCGATGTGTGGAGTAATAGTAGTAGATGCAGAATCATTTCGGTCTACTTGTCTCGGACGTGATGCCTATATACAATGATCATGCCTGAATAGTCTCATAATTATTCGATTTTCTATCAATTGCTCGACAGTAATTTGTTTACCCGCCGTAGAATATCGCTATCATGAGAGAAGCCACTAGAGAAAACTATGGCCCCCGGGTCTATTCTCAATATATCAATCTACATCTACTTTACTTTTCTTGCTTTTATTTGCTGTTTTATTAAACTAAAAATACAAAAATATAAACTATCATCTCTATCAGATCTCACTCTCGTAAGTGACCGTAAAGGGATTGACAACCCCTTATCGTGTTGGCTGCGAAGTTCTTATTTGTTTGTGCAGGTGAGAGGGACTCGCGCGTGGTCTCCTACTGGATTGATACCTTGGTTCTAAAAAACTGAGGGAAATACTTATGTTACTGTGTTGCATCCCCCTTTCCTCTTCGAGGGAATACAACGCAAGCTCAAGAGGTAGCAAGGTATTTGTAGAGTGTCATCCGTTGTGTGGAGGTCGGGGCCGCGCGATAGTTAACTCCTACCAACCTCCCCCCTAGGAGCATGCGTTGATTGCTTTGTTTTGATGACTTGTAAATTTTAGCAATAAGTATATGAGTTCTTATGACTAATGTTAAGTCCATGGATATTACGCACTCTCACCCTTCCACCATTGCTAGCCTCTCTTGTACCGTGCAACTTTCACCGGTACCATACACCCACTATATATCCCTCCTCAAAACAGCCACCATATATCTTCCTCAAAACAGCCACCATACCTACCTATCATGGCATTTCCATAGTCATTCCGAGATATATTGCCATGCAACTTTCGACCATTTCGTTCATATGACATGCTTCATATTGTCATATTGCCATGCATGATCATATAGTTGACATCGTATTTGTGGCAAAGCCACCATGCATAATTTTTCATACATGTCACTCTTGTTTCATTGCTTATCCCGATACACCGCTGGTGGCATTCATATAGGATCATACTTTGTTCTAGTATGAGTTGTTATTCAATGAAAGTGTGATGATCATCATTATTAGAGCATTGTCCCATGTGAGGAAAGGCCAATAAAAAAGAGATAGCCAAAAAAATAGAGAGGGGCTAAAAAAAGAGAAAGCCCCTCCAGAAAATGAGAGAAAAGAGAGAAGGGACAATTGCTACTATCCTTTCCCACACTTGTGCTTCAAAGTAGCACCATGTTCTTCATGATAGAGAGTCTCATGTATAGTCACTTTCATATACTAGTGGGAATTTTCATTATAGAACTTGGCTTGTATATTCCAACGATGGGCTTCCTCAAATGCCCTAGGTCTTCATGAGCAAGCAAGTTAGATGCACACCCACTTAGGTTCTTTTGTTGAGCTTTCATACATTCTTAGCTCTAGTGCATCCGTTGCATGGCAATACCTACTCACTCACATTGATATCTATTGATGATCATCTCCATAGACCGTTGATACGCCTAGTCGATATGAGACTATCTCCCTCCTTTTTGTCTTCTCCACAACCACCTCTCTATTCCACCCATAGTGATATGTCCATGGCTCACGCTCATGTATTGCGTGAAAGTTGAAAGGTTTGAAAGAATAGAGTATGAAAACAAGTGCTTGGCTGAAACCGGGGTTGTGCATGATATGTATATTTTGTGTGATGAAGAGGGATCATAGCCATACTATATGATTTTGTAGGGATAACTTTCTTTAGCCATAGTATTTTGAGAAGACATGATTGCTTTGTTAGTATGCTTGAAGTATTATTATTTCTTATGTCAATACAGACTTTTGTCTTGAATCTTTCAGATCTGAACATTTATGCCACAATTAAGAGAAACATTGAAAACTATGTTGGTTAGCATTCCACATCAAAAATTCTGTTTTTATCAATTACCTACTCAAGGACGAGCAGGAATTAAGCTTGGGGATGCTTGATACATCTCCAACATATCTATAATTTTTTATTGTTCCATGCTATTATTTAAGATGTTTTGGATGTTTAATGGGCTTTGTTATACACTTTTATATTATTTTTGGGAGTAACCTATTAACCCAAAGGCCCAGTCCAGATTGTTGTTTTTGCCTATTTCAGGGTTTTACAGAAAAGGAATATCAAACGGGGTCCAAATGGAATGAAACTTCGGGAGAGATATTTTTGGAGCAAACTACGCACGAGAGACTTGAGAACCACGGAATAGGGCTGAGGTGGCGTCCACGAGGGTGGGGGCGCCCCCCCCCCCCCACAGGGCGCGCCCCTGCCTCGTGGGCCCCACGTCTGGCCCCCGGTGCCCTCCTTCTTCCTATATATACCTATGTACCCCGAAAACATCAGAACAACAGAAAAAACCCTAGTTCCACCGCCGCAACCTTCTGTTCCCGTGAGATCCCATCTTGGGGCCTGTTCCGGAGCTCCGCCAGAGGGAGGATCTTCCACAGAGTGCTTCTACATCATCATCATCGCCTCACCATGAGTTGTGAGTAGTTTACCACAGACCTTCAGGTCCATAGCTAGTATCTAGATGGCTTCTTCTCTCTCTTTGGATCTCAATACCAAGTTCTCCTCGGTCTTCGAGGAGATCTATTCGATGTAATCTCTTTTTGCGGTGTGTTTGTCGAGATCCGATGAATTGTGGGTTTATGATCAAGATCATCTATGAGAAATATTTGGTTCTTTTCTAAACTCTTTATGTATGATTATAATATCCTTGCAAGTCTCTTCGAATTATTGGTTTGGTTTGGCCTACTAGATCTATAGTTCTTGCAATGGGAGAAGTGCTTGGCTTTGGGATCAATCTTGTGGTGCCCTTTCCCAGTGACAGTAGGGGCAGCAAGGCACGTATTGTATTGTTGCCATTGAGGATAAAAAGATGGGTTTTATATCACTATGTTTGAGTTTATCCCTCTACATCATGTCATCTTGCTTAAGGCGTTACTCTATTCTTATGAACTTAATACTCGAGATGCATGCTGGATAGCGGTCGATGTGTGGAGTAATAGTAGTAGATGCAGAATCGTTTCGGTCTACTTGTCTCGTATGTGATGCCTATATATAATGATCATGCCTAGATAGTCTCATAATTATTCGCTTTTCTATCAATTGCTCGACAGTAATTTGTTTACCCGCCGTAGAATATCGCTATCGTGATAGAAGCCACTAGAGAACACTATGGCCCCCGGGTCTATTCTCAACATATCAATCTACAATCTACTTTACTTTTTCCGCTTTTACTTTCTGTTCTTATATCCAAAAATACCAAAAATATCAAACTATCATCTCTATCAGATCTCACTTTGGTAAGTGACCGTAAAGGGATTGACAACCCATTATCGCGTTGGCTGCGAAGTTCTTATTTGTTTATGCAGGTGCGAGGGACTCGCGCATGATCTCCTACTGGATTGATACCTTGGTTCTCAAAAACTAAGTGAAATACTTACGCTACTATGCTGCATCACCCTTTCCTCTTCGAGGGAATACAACGGAAGCTCGAGAAGGAGCATTGGGTCCGACACTCTTACTTATCGAAAGGACTGCGATAGATCCCCTATACTTGTGGGTCATCAATTACCCCGAAGGAATTGGACTTACAGAGCATCTGCTAAACCTTCAAATAGACATTGCGCACAATCACTTGAACTAGACCTAGCTTCAACCAACTTATCATACTTAGGTTTTCTCACAATTTGAGCAAGTAACATATGTAGACCTTTTGTGCAACCTATCAATTTCATCAAATGAGTAAGTTTGTTAATCATACCACATCGCTCAGAGATGTGGCAATCGTTTTTGCCATAGCTAATGCAGAGCAACACTGTTTTGTAGTCTTTCACTATGCGAGCAGGAAAAGTACATCTAAGACATCTAGCATTTCTCATCATGCACCTCTTACAACTTGTCATCTATAGTCATGTCCTCACCCAGATATGAACTTCATTGTGCATGCACATTACAAAGAATGAAAGCTGATTACCGTCCTCCGTCCTCCAAAATTCATCCCACTACTTTGAGCACTACCTCCATTTCCCTACCTTTGGAATTGATATCTTCGCTCAAATCACCGACCATCCCGAAGGGGATGATCCGCCCTCTTTACTGGTTTGTTGTAGGAGTTGCTTCGCATAACATCGGATCGAGTGAGCCAAACATACCGGCAAAACTCTGGAACTTGAATTGACCCTGGTTTCAAAATTATAGTTCACCTTGGAATTGTGGCACGCCCTAGAACCGCATAGGATCCTGGTATTGGCTGAAGCCACGAACATCCAGCATGCCACCGCTACCATCTATATACTTTGGATCTTGCAACTCTATCCCCAACAAATCCACCACCCACCCATCTCTCAGCTCGCCAGTAACCATGACCACCATTACCACCCTGCTTAGTAAGAACTCTCATTCACCTCTTCTGCTGCCACCACACCACCCCTCATCACCTCCTTGCCTTAGGCACTAAACCCAGATGTGGTGCAAGAGTTTGTGTATTGCCTGCAAGGTCCATGGTTCGCCTTGTGGAACGGTTCAAGTCAAAGTTGTTGTCTTACACGAGCCTAGGCTACCCAAACCGAGCCATTCAAAATTTCTTCTAAACCTCCATTCCACGCTCGTTAAGCTTAGATGCATCTGGCACAACAACCACCCACCATTCGAGCGCCTAAACAAAAGTTGCATCAAAAGTAAGGCATGAGGGAATGGGAGAAGTACATCCAAAATTACCCCTAACAGTGGTCAAACTGAAGGGATCAACCCGCTTCATGGCGATGACACCACCACACCGCCCCTACGGCACAACAAGTGACTCCGCGATGATGAATTTGAGCAATGTGACCAGTCTCGCGCCAATGCATTTTGAATCAGCATGCGGTGGGGTGGGTGGGGGAGCATTGGTTGTAGACTGCCTCTCCCTCAAGTACGGGAGCCTCGCGAGACCCAACATCTACCTCATCAGATATCTAGCCCCCTCGAGATCCCACCAAAAGGGCCCAACACTTACCGGTGGTAACATCCGTAACGACCGATGTGGGGAACCCTTGTGGCCTAGGCCTAATGTACTCATCATCTCTCCATGTCTCTAACATTTTTACTTGCACCCTCGGCAAAGCGATTTTGGTTGATCCCATTGATCTTGGATCTGTTGTGGCAATATTCTCACATACCTGCACTAACGTTATTGTCACGGGAATACCACAGCCACCTATGGGACAGGGGTCCCTTTTTGGTTCGGCGAGGGGATAGACACGTTGCACAAAGAGTGGAGAGCATGGCGCGGCACTGTAGAGATAACACGGGCAGTTTTTACCCAGGTTCGGGCTGCCGTGAGGCGTAAAATTCTACTCCTCCTTTGGTGGATTGATGGTGGAATGGTGGAAATGAGCACGACGCTCTTGCGCGGCAAGGTTGCCGCGGGGCGAGAGCGGTCGCGTGCGTATGAGTGTCTGGGTTCAAATGGCCGAATCCTCTCTATGGTTGCCATGAGCCTCCTTTTATAGATTAAGGAGTAACTAAAGTGGAAAATTAGTCTTTCTAGGCTGATTAGATAGCAAACAGTGCTATCATACCTAACTCTGCAGGCTGACAGAGCACATTAAATGCGTCGCTCAGCGACACATCAAAGCTCGCCCGGCAGGCCTTGCCGGGTTGTTTCACCAGCTTCACGCCTGCTTGCTTGACACATCGTAGGACTGGTGTCGTTTGCAGGTTCTTTCTGTAGGAAGTGGCTTCCATGTGGCAGGGGGCTACCAGTGAGCCACTTAGAAGCTTGACACTGCAGTGATTGACGACGGGCGTCAATGTGAGGTGTTGGTTTGCCTCCGTGAGCCCACGGCAGGCCTGTCGGGGCAATGTTGGAGGCTTGTTTCTGGGGCAATCCCGCCCCGGCATGCTCGCATGCCTGGCAAGGAGGGCTCTTCTTCCGATGGTGTCTTGCCTTGTCAGCTGGTCTCGGTTGTCTTGATCTCTTCGATCAGCTTTCTGGTTCTTCGAATGACTCGTTCCTTCGAGCCTTGATCTGGTCCGGTGTGGTAAACTTGTCCTCGGGTATGTGCATAGTCTGGGGCAACAGACCCAGGGTTCACTGCACCGACAGGAGCCCCCGAGCCTGGCACGGTCGCGTCGCTGGGCATCGCCAGGGTAGGCTCTAGCCAGGGCATAGGCAGAGGTGCAGGAAGGGCTTTCCTCCCTTGAGATCTTCTTTGCTTCTTCATAATCTTGAGCCCGGGCCGGTTTCCGCATCTCCCACGCATCGTGTAACACCAATCTTGGTGGGGGATAATGGGCCACTATCCGCTGAGCATTCGCCCCCCACCTTCACGGGGTGGTAACTGCCACCCCACTACCCTTCCTGCTTCAAAAACTCCAACCACGTGTCCCGCACGCATTGCACATAGTTGGTAGTGATTGCGGAGGGCGCATAAGTAAGTGATGTGGCAGGGAGCCAGGCATCGCAAATTGGCGCAGGGGGCCGGCTTCGGTTTCCTGAGCCGTTAATGGCGTGAAGGAAGCCAGATTGGAGGAACGGGGCGGCCGTTCCTGCGTGGGAATTTCGCCCTTCCCCACCTCGCCTCCCTATAAAAAGGGACGAGGGGCGAGGGGTTTTCCCACACCTTTCACTTCTCCTTATCTTCGCGGTATTTTTCACTCACCATGGCAAGGGGGCGCGGTTCAGGCCCTACTCCAACGGCGATGAGAACTTCTGCTCGACAGCGCCTCCCTCCCTCCTCTGATGGTGCGAGGGTAGAGCCTGCTAGGAGAGGAGGTGGAAGTGGGCGAGGTCATGGTCGTCGTGGCGCTCGGGGCCGAGGGGGGCGGGGCGGTGCTCCGGTGATGCCTCCGCCGGTCGCCCTCCCTCTGATGGAAGGGCATGTTGGGGACCAGCCATTGGAGTTTGTCATCAGGTTGTACAAGCCTCCACACGGTCGCCTTTGCCTTCCTACTCCATTCGCGAGGGTGATGGAGCTCGAACATTAATGATCGTTAAGGTTGCACATGAGGGACTGCGGGAACGGCAACATACGGGTGGATGTCGACTTCCCAGCTCCTCTTGTCATGTACTTTCGTCGAGGCTGGAAGACCTTTGCTCGCGCCCATAGCTTGTTGGAGGGACACGTCCTCCACTTCAAATTAATGGAGGACGGTTTCCTTTTCGTCAAGGTCTTGGGAGCTCGGGTGCTCGCTTAGGGTGCTGCATGGAGAGCTCGACTGGCGATGAAAGCTCCTCCTTGAGCGACAGTGATGAGGAGGACAATGACGGCAATGATGACGACGTCGACCAGGAGGGCGATGACTCTGACTCCGGCTGAGCGTCAGTCACACCGTCATCGCCAGGTCGCAACACCACCATCTGCACCTCCAGCAGTCTTTCAGCTAGACCCCGGCAGGCTTCCTCGCGGGCTGCATCTCTGCCAGCCTCGCCATGTCATGTTGGCCTTGGTGGTGGTGCTTGGCAGGCCGTCCCTGCCGACCTCTTCGCCATCACCATCGTCTGTGCCCTCCGGCCCTTGGTCGGGCAACCTCTCCTGGAGCCCGACGGGGTCAAGCTGGGCTTATGTCTGGCCTTGCTTTTTGCCCTTTTCTCCTCTTGTCGTAGTGCCTAGGAGGAGAGGAACGACAAAGGGCATAAAGGGGCACTTATCTTTTTTTAATCTTAACTGTAGGCATTTTCCAACCTTTAATTCAAATAAATGTAATCTCCTTTATCCATGTTTGCGTTCTGTAAGATTTGTACATGTTGATCAGTATATTGATGAAAAAGATAAATCATGTAGGGGACTCGTGCATGTAAATTGTCATGCAGAGGTGGGATGCCTCTATACTTCCAAGTAAACAAGTTTCCCCCCTGCAAGCTACCTAGTCGGTACCCTCAGCCTTGTTGTCACGGAGCCAAGCTTGCCGGGCGTAAAACGTGAAGAGGGACTAGCCCCCTGCCAACCCTTTTTTGACAAAGGCCACTGCAACCATCCCGATCAAAGCAGTGTTCAAGTCAAAGGATGGGAGCACCTAAGTTTCGAAAGGTAACGAGGTTTTCTTATGCACAAGTGATTACAGAACATGTATGGATAAAAAGGAAGAACTTATCTGTTTGGTTTGCCGGAGATTACAATGTTGGCTTCTCTTCTCATCTTCTATTGGGGACCCAAGTCCACGGCAGGAACCTGTGGTTATGCATATGCGAATGATGCCAAATGAAATTTTATCTACATGAACATGAGATGCTCATGATATGCTTGTGCATGCATGCAACTTGTCGGGGGGCCCCTATCAGCGCTTCGCTTATTTCTCTGTTGCTGAAGGTCTGTGCCTGGCTTTGTACAAGGGGTTACATGCAACTGCGGCAAGGCTTGTACAAAAGGGTGGCTGCCGGGCAGGGCCGGACAGCCGTGCCTTACGGGTAGTACTTGCGGAGATGCTCAATGTTCCATGAGTTTTGCAACTGAATGCCATCTCCGGTCTCCAGACGAACTGCGCCAGGTATGGTGACTCGTACCACCCAGTAAGGGCCTTCCCACTTCAGCGATAACTTGTTTGTACCCTTGGTGGACTGAACGCGCCTAAGGACAATGTCATCTTCCACAAAACACTCGGCATGAACCCATGCGGCTGTGATAGTGACACAGGGCTTGCTGGGAGTGTGCAGCACGCGTAGCAGCCCGGAGACGGTTCTCCACGAGAAGCACAACGTCATCACGCAGGTGCTGATCTTGCGCTACTTCATCATAGGCAAGCACTCAAGGAGACCCATAAATGAGTTTTGTGGGGATAACTAATTCTGTCCCATAGACAAGGGAGAAGGGAGTCTGCCCGATAGCTCGGTTTGGTGTCATTCTGAGGGACCAGAGAACCACCGGGAGCTTATCTATCCATCACCTGTCGCACTTCTACAACTTATCAATTGTTCTTATCTCGAGGCCCAGCAGCACTTTAGCATTCGCCCTCTCAGCTTGTCCATCGCTTCTGGGATGTGAACAAAGGCAAATGAGATCTTGCTTCCGAGGGCATGAACATATTGCATAAAGGCGCGACTCATGAACCGGATACCGTTGTCGGTGATGATCCGAGCAGGGACCCCGAAGCGGCACACCAATCCTTTCAAGAACTTGATAGCTCACCGAGGAGTCACCTTTCTCACAGCATCTACTTCTGTCCACTTTGTAAACTTGTTGATAGCAACAAACAAGAATTCAAAGCCCCCGACAGCTCGGGGGAAAGGGTCGATATCGAGGCCCCATACCGAAAATGGCTGTGACAAAAGGGATTGTCTGAAGAGCTTGGGCAGGAAGATGGATGTTCTTGGAATGGAACTGGCGGGCCTCACATTTGTTGACTAGCTCGACCGCATCTTGGAGGGTTGTGGCCAATAGAATCCTGGTCGGAATGCTTTCCCAACTAATGCCCTTGATCCATGATACGTCTCCAACGTATCTAATTTCCCAAACACTTTTGCCCTTGTTTTGGAATCTAACTTGCATGATTTGAATGGAACTAAGCCGGACTGACGTTGTTTTTAGCAGAACTGCCATGGTGTTGTTTTTGTGCAGAAATAAAAGTTCTTGGAATGACTTGAAAATCAACGGAGAATTATTTTGGAATATATAAAAAATATATGCCGAAAGAAACAGACCAGGGAGGCTACACCCTATCCACGAGGGTAAGGGGCGCGCCCCCTGCCTCGTGGCCCCCCTGAGGCTCCACCGACATCACCCCTGACTCCATATATTCACTTTCGAGGAGAAAAAAAACCAGAGAAAAGGATTCATCGCATTTTACGATATGGAGCCGCCGCCAAGCCCTAAACTCTCTCGGGAGGGCTGATATGGAGTCCGTTCGGGGCTCCGGAGAGTGGAGATCGTCGCCGTCGTCATCATCAACCTTCCTCCATCACCAATTCCATGATGCTCACCGCCGTGCGTGAGTAATCCTATC
Organism: Secale cereale; assembly: GCA_902687465.1. Classification (NCBI taxonomy): domain Eukaryota; kingdom Viridiplantae; phylum Streptophyta; class Magnoliopsida; order Poales; family Poaceae; genus Secale; species Secale cereale. The sequence continues at coordinate 765,251,997 of LR738711.1, read as the reverse complement.
GTAGACTCGCTGGACGGTGATGGGTTGGATGAGATTTGCCATGTAATCGAGTTAGTTTTGTTAGGGTTCGATCCCTAGTATCAATTATGAGCTAACATTGATGTTGCTATGACTTTGCCCTGCTTAATGCTTGTCACTAGGGCCCGAGTGCCATGATTTCAGATCTGAACCTATTATGTTTTCCTGAATATATGTGTGTTCTTGATCCTATCTTGCAAGTCAATAGTCACCTACTATGTGTTATGATCCGGCAACCCCGAAGTGACAATAATCGGGACCACTCCCGGTGATGACCGTAGTTTGAGGAGTTCATGTATTCACTATGTGTTAATGCTTTGGTCCGGCACTCTATTAAAAGGAGGCCTTAATATCCCTTAGTTTCCAATAGGACCCCGCTGCCACGGGAGGGTAGGACAAAAGATGTCATGCAAGTTCTTTCCCATAAGCACGTATGACTATATTCAGAATACATGCCTACATTACATTGATGAACTGGAGCTAGTTCTGTGTCACCCTATGTTATAACTATTACATGAGGAATCACATCTGACATAATTAACCATCACTGATCCAATGCCTACGAGCTTTTCACATATTGCTTGTTGCTTATTTACTTTCCGCTGCTACTGTTACAATCACTACAAAACTACTATCGCTACTTTTACGGCAGTTACCGTCACTACCATATTGCTTTGCTACTAAATACTTTGCTGCAGATATTAAGTCTTCCAAGTGTGGTTGAATTGTCAACTCAACTACTAATACTTGAGAGTATTCTTTGGCTCCCCTTGTGTTGAATCAATAAATTTGGGTTGAATACTCTACCCTCATAAATTGTTGCGATCCCCTACACTTGTGGTTATCAAGACTATTTTCTGGCGTCGTTGCCGGGGAGCATAGCTATATTCTTTAAGTCAATTGGGATTTGTATCTGTTGATCACTATGAATAACTTGAAAGACTCAAAAACCAAGATCTATCCCTCAACTACGAGGGGAGGTAAGGAACTGCCATCTAGTTGTGCACTTGATTCACCCTCTGTTATGAGTAAACTTGCGACACCTACTCCTGCTATTGAATCTGATATGTCGCATGTTCTTGATGATGCTACTTCTTCTATGTATGATGAAACTACTTCTATGCTTGATAATACTGTGCCACTAGGTGAATTTCTTGATGAACAAATTGCTAAGGTTAGAGAGAATACAAAAATTAAAACTGATAATATTGATGAAAGTGATGATGAAGATTCTCCTCCTAGATATGAATTGCATGTTGTTCCTGAGGGTTATGTTATGGATGAAGAAACTACTAGAGACTTTCTTGCTTGCAATCATAGATATGATCTTAATAAATTATTAGCTAAGCTGAAAGAAAAGTCTTTGAATGCTAGAATGAAAAATGATCCTGCTTTTGCTACTTCACCTATTTGTGTTCCTGATAAGGATTATGATTTCTCTGTTGATCCTGAGTTAATTACTTTGGTTGAATCTGATCCTTTCCATGGCTATGAATCTGAATCTGTTGTGGCACATCTTACTAAGCTGAATGATATAGCCACCCTATTCACCAACAAGGAAAAAATTCGTTACTACTATATCCTTAAGTTATTTCCGTTCTCGTTGAAGGGTGATGCTAAGACATGGTTTACTTCTCTTGATCCTGGTTGTGTGTGTAGTCCCCAGGATATGATTTATTACTTCTCTACTAAATATTTTCCCGCTCATAAGAAACAAGCTGCCTTACGGGAAATATATAATTTTGTGCAAATTGAAGGAGAGAGTCTCCCACAAGCTTGGGGGAGGCTTCTCCGATTACTTAATGCTTTGTCTGATCATCCTCTTAATAAAAATGAAATACTTGATATCTTTTATAATGGACTAACCGAAGCTTCTAGAGACCACCTGGATAGTGGTGCTGGTTGTGTTTTCAGGGAAAGAACTGTCGATCAAGCTGAATTGTTATTGAATAATATGTTGACCAATGAAAACAATTGGACCCTTCATGAACCAACTCCTAAGGCAACTCCGAAGAAAAGGGGTGTTCTGTTTCTCAGTCCTGAAGATATGCAAGAAGCAAAAAAATCTATGAAAGAAAAAGGTATTAAAGTTGAAGATGTTAAGAATTTACCACCTATTGAAGAAATACATGGTCTTGATAACCCGACACAGGTAGTAAAGGTAAATTCTCTTTATAGTTTGATGAAGGTGATATTCCTTGTTATAAGTCTGCTAGCCAATGTTGAGATGAGTTTGACAACTTCATTGTTAAACAAGAAAACTTCAATGCTTATGTTGGTAGACAATTGCAACATAATGCTTATATGATTGAACGCTTGAGTGATTATATGTCTAGAGTTAAAGGTGAAGTTAAACTCATTAGTAAACATGCTTCTATGGTTACCATTCAAGTAGAACAAGTACTTAAAGCACAAAATGATTTGCTTAATGAATTAAATAGTAAGAAAAATGATAATGCTATTAGAGTTGTGACTAGAGGTGGTAAAATGACTCGGGAACCTCTGTATCCTGAAGGCCACCCTAAGAGAATTGAGCAAGATTCTCAGAGAGCTAATATAGATGCACCTAGTTCTTCTAAGAAGAAGAAGAAGAAGAAGAAGAAGAAAAATGATAGGACTTTGCATGCTTCTAGTGAACCTGTAGCTGACACACTTGAGGATCCCAATGATATCTCTATTTCTGATGTTGAAACACAATCTGGTAATGAACATGAACCTAGTGACAATGTTAATGATGATGCTCACAATGATGCCCGACCTAGCAATGACAATGATGTAGAGATTGAACCTGTTGTTGATCTTGATAACCTACAATCAAAGAATCAACGTTATGATAAGAGAGACTTTGTTGCTAGGAAGCATGGTAAGGAAAGAGAACCATGGGTTCAGAAACCCATACCTTTTCCTCCTAAACCATCCAAGAAAAAGGATGATGAGGATTTTGAGCGCTTTGCTGAATGATTAGACCTATCTTTTTGCGTATGCGTTTGACTGATATGCTCAAAACAAATCCTTATGCTAAGTATATGAAATATATTATTACAAATAAAAGAAAAATACCTGAAGTTGAAATTTCCACCATGCTTGCCAATTATAATTTTAAAGGTGGAATACCAAAGAAATTAGGGGATCCAGGAGTACCTATTATACCTTGCTCCATTAAAAGGAACTACGTTAAAACTGCTTTGTGTGATCTTGGAGCTGGTGTTAGTGTTATGCCTCTCTATTTATATCGTAGACTTGATTTGAATAAGTTGACACCTACTGAAATAAATTTGCAAATGGCCGATAAATCAACTGCTATACCTGCTGGTATTTGTGAGGATGTGCCTGTTGTTGTTGCAAATGTTACTATTCTAACGAACTTTGTGATCCTTGGTATTCCCGAGGATGATAGTATGTCTATTATCCTTGGTAGACCCTTTTTGAATACTGCAGGGGCTGTTATTGATTGCAACAAAGGCAATGTCACTTTTCATGTCAATGGTAATGAGCATACGGTACACTTTTCAAGGGAACAACCTCAGGTCCACAGTATCAATTCTATTGGAAAAAATTCAACGATTACTATTGGAGGTTTTGAATTTCCTCTTCCTACTGTCAAGAAGAAATAGGATATTCTTGTTGTTGGGGACATACATATCCCCATTGAGGTAACCTAGTGTTATTCGAAAATTCTCCGGTTTCATGTTATTCGGAAAGAGTTTATTAAGAAGACCTGATCAACCTTGTTAATGGATTCCTTTTGATGAGCATGAGATGGTTGAATTGAGAAAGCACATCTTTCTGTACCCCCCCTTTTACTTTCTGTTAATTAGATTAAATAAAGCAAAATTAGTATTTTCTATTTGTTTCCAGAGTTCCGTGCAATAAAAAATACCTCGAATATAAAAGTTCTCCAAATGCCCCGAAAATGAAATATGATTTTTTCCATAATATTTAAGAATATTTGGCACTGAGAACACATCAGGGGGAGCCAGCACCTGGCCATGAGGGTACATGGCGCGCACACCCCCCTGGGCGCGCCCCTGCCTCGTGGGCCCCACGTGGCCCCCCTCCGCTTACTCCAGCACCCACACACTCCTTCTTCCTCCCAAAAAAATCACCAAACAGCTCAAGCACGAGTTCTAGCTCATCATGCTGCCATTTTCGATCTCCTTGCTCAAAGCTCCATTCACAAAACTGTTTGGGGAGATTGTTCTTCGGTATGTGACTCCTCCATTGGTCCAATTAGTTTTTGTTCTAGTGCCTTATTTATTGCAATTTTTTTCTACTTAGGTGACCCTGTTCTTGAGCTTGCATGTCAAATTTATGTGGTTCCAAGTAGTTCTAATGCATGATATAGTCTCTAGGCACTTGTGGGAGTAGTTGTTATCAATCTTGTTGAGTTTGGTTCAATTTTATTTTGAGTCACTAAAAATTTCAGAAATGTTCCAGAAATAATGCATAGGAAAGTCTACCAAGGTGGTTCCTCAAGGAAGCAAGGACCAAGGCTCGCAATACGTGAGCCGGACGATGAACTACCAAGGGAAGCTCAAGTGCGGCCATGTGAATGACCGTCAGAGGAATTTATGATCCGGGCAGGTATTAAGGAAGAATTTTACACATATGTGCGTAATGCGAATATTGGGGACTTCGAGTCAGATAAGTGCCCCCAATACCAGTACCTAACTGATACCTTTGTGAGAAGGTTTAAATTTACATCTTCACGTAATTCTCCCACTATCTTGTTTGATCTCTATGATAAATCTTATACTATGGACTTAGAAGATTTTAATGATGCTTGTAAACTCCCACAGTGGGGTAATGTTAGTGAACCTCGCAAATCTGAGTATAAGGACTTTCTAGCTAGTATCACTGTGGGGGAATCTAGAGAAATCACACAAGCTACCATAGGGAGCATTCATTTTCCTGCTCTCTTCAGGTAGATGCATTGACGGTAAGGATGAGGCTTGCCACATGTGCGTACCAGATCTTAGTGTCCTCAACAGTGCGGTATTAGGTGATAGACAATATAATTTGGGGGCCATTGTTGCACGTAGGTTACATCTTAACGGTTTGAATGGAGACTTGTTTGGTGGAATTTATGCAACTCGCTTGGCCAATTATCTTCATGTGCCCATACACGAGAATGATGTGAAGTTGCCTCCTGCTTTTCTAGACTATAATGCCATGATTCGCCATCAGTTTGTTGAGAGGGGTGAATAGTCCCTCCAGTATCGGCTAATCTTTGACAGGCGTCGCATTGTCCATATTGCTCTCCTTGCTCCTACTCTCTTTGACTTTCAGGCAAAAGGGAGATATACTATAACCAGGGAGGAGGCGAATGAGTATGAGGAGACGATGAGGGCAGCTCGTCTTCAGGATGCAGCTCGTCAGGCAGTAGCCGCTACATCTCAGTACAACCCCAACTACGAATTTGGATATCCGCCAGGCCAATACTGGCCATAGACCAACTTAGGCCAAAATCCTAAGCTTGGGGGAGTACGTATTTCTCACTGACATTACATTCATGTTCACACACTTATTCCAGTAGTCGGTGCTCATACTTTTTCATTGTACTATCCATGCTAGTTTCATTTCTTTTATTAGTATTTTTCTTGTGTGTTAGAATAACCTTAAGAAAAACAAAAAAAAATATTAGTTGTAGCTTTTTAGCTAGTTTACTTTTCATGGCTGTAGTAGTAGTAATTAAAAGAAAACCCAAAAAGATTTCTCGTTCTTCTTTTGCTTGTTGGGAGCTTTCCCGTGTAAATAGTTTCTTTTCTTTTCTTTGGGGGTCAAGAGGAGAAGACCATGATTAAAAATGCTTATTGGCTCTCGTATGCATTATTGTTGAATTAACCATGAGCCATATTACTTTGTCTTCTCCCTTGTATTAAATGCTTGCAGATTCCAGCTTAGTCCAATGCACGTGCACTATTATTACTATCCACACCGTTCGGTCGTGCGAGTGAAAGGCAATAATGATGATATATGATGAATTGATTGAAATGATAAAAGCTGGTATGAACTCGACCTCTCTGGTTTTTTTAAATATAATAGTTCATCGTTCTTGATTCAGTCTATTACGAATGAAACATGCTTGCAATGACAATTAGAGCACATAGCTGCTTATGCCATGCTTAATTAGCCAGGAGTTTATAATGGTCTATCTTGCGTGCCAACATGATATTAAAACAGTTGTGATGTGGTATGATTGGGTGGTATCCTCCTTTGAACGATTCAAGTGGTTTGACTTGGCACATGCTCATGCATGAAGTTGAAACAAAATCAACATAGCCTCCACGATATTTATGTTCATGGTGATTTATATCCTCCTCATGCTTGCATTCATTGTTGATTAATTTTAATGCATGTTCATGACTGTTGTCGCTCTCTAGCTGGTCGCTTCCCAGTCACTTTCTAGCCCTCACTTGTACTAAGCGAGAATAATGCTTGTGCATTCACTTCAATAAACCCCAAAGTTATTCCATATCGGTCCACCATACCTTCCTATATGTGGTATCTACCTGCCGTTCCAAGTAAATTTGTATGTGCGGAACTCCAAACCTTCAAATAAAATTTTGTTTTGTATGCTCGAACAGCTCATGTATCAACTAGGGATGTTTGTATCTTCCATGCTAGGTGGGTTATTCTCACGATGAGTGGACTCCGCTCATCATTCATGAGAAAATGGCTGGTAACCGGTATGCCCAGTCCCATGCTCAAATCGTAATAATTAAACAAAACTCCCCCAGGGCAGTTGTTGGTTTGGACGGTACCCCGTGGATTCGGATGGCTGTGGATTGTGCTTGTTGGTGGTTGGGGAGTATAAACTTTACCATTCCGTTTGGGAACCACCTATAATGTGTGTAGCATGGAAGATATCGAGATCTCTTGGTTGTTATGTTAACAACAAAAGTATACCGCTCAAAATGTTATTTATCTCTATTTCAAAATCGAGCTCTGGCACCTCTACAAATCCCTGCTTCCCTCTATGAAGGACCTATCTATTTACTTTTATGTCAAGTCATCATCCTCTTATTAAAGAGCACCACTTGAGAGCACCGATGTCATTTGCATGTATTGCTATTAATTTACATTGAGTATGATTGTGACTGGATCTCTTTTACCATGAATTACAATGTCTAGTCAGTCCTTGATCTTCAAAGGTGATCTGCATCTATGTTTTGTGGTCTCAGAAAGGACTAGCGAGATACCATCTTGTTATATCATATTATGATTGTTTTGAGAAAGTGTTGTCATCCAAGGTTTATTATTATTGCTCGCTAGTTGATTATGCTATTGATATGAGTAGACATGAGACCTGAAAGTTATTGTGAATGTGGTTAGTTCATAATCTTTGCCGAAAACTTGAATGTTGGCCTTGCATATTTACAACAGCAAGAGCAAAGAGAGTTTGTCAAAGTTTTTCTTTATCACTTTTAGTTTATCAACTGAATTGCTTGAGGACAAGCAAATGTTTAAGCTTGCGGGATTTGATACGTCTATAACGTATCTACTTTTCCAAACACGTTTGCCCTTGTTTTGCACTCTAACTTGCATGATTTGAATGGAACTAACCTGGACTGACGTTGTTTTCAGCAGAACTGCCATGGTGTTGTTTTTGTGCGGAAATAAAAGTTCTCGGAATGACCTGAAAATCAACGGAGATTTATTTTGGAATATATAAAAATATCTACGAAAAGAACTAGAGCAGGGGGCCCACACCCTGTCCACGAGGGTGGGGGTGCCCCCTGGGCGCGCCCCCTGCCTCGTGGGCCCCCTGAGGCTCCACCGACATCACCCCCGACTCCATATATTCACTTTCGGGGAGAGAAAAAATCGGAGAAAAGGATTCACCCCCGACTCCATACGAAGCCGCCGCCAAGCCCTAATCTCTCTCGGGAGGGCTGATCTGGAGCCCGTTCGGGGCTCCGGGGAGTGGAGATCATCGCCGTCGTCATCATCAACCTACCTCCATCATCAATTCCATGATGCTCACCGTCGTGCGTGAGTAATCCTATTATAGGCTTGCTGGATGGTGATGGGTTGGATGAGATTTACCATGTAATCGAGTTAGTTTTGTTAGGGTTTGATCCCTACTATCCATTATGTTCTAAGATTGATTTTGCTATGACTTTGCCATGCTTAATGCTTATCACTAGGGCCCGAGTGCCATGATTTCAGATCTGAATCCATTATGTTATCATGAATATATGTGTGTTCTTGATCCTATTTTGCAAGTCAATAGTCACCTACTATGTGTTATGATCCGGCAACCCCGAAGTGACAATAATCGGGACCACTCCCGGTGATGACCGTAGTTTGAGGAGTTCATGTATTCACTAAGTGTTAATGCTTTGGTCCGGTACTCTATTAAAAGGAGGCCTTAATATCCCTTAGTTTCCAATAGGACCCCGCTGCCACGGGAGGGTAGGACAAAAGATGTCATGCAAGTTCTTTCCCATAAGCACGTATGACTATATTCAGAATACATGCCTACATTACATTGATGAACTGGAGCTAGTTCTGTGTCACCCTATGTTATAACTATTACATGAGGAATCACATCCGACATAATTATCCATCACTGATCCAATGCCTACGAGCTTTTCACATATTGTGTGTTGCTTATTTACTTTCCGCTGCTACTGTTACATCACTACAAAACTACTATCGCTCCTTTTACCACTGTTACCGTCACTACCATACTACTTTGCTACAGATATTAAGTCTTCCAGGTGTGGTTGAATTGACAACTCAACTGCTAATACTTGAGAGTATTCTTTGGCTACCCTTGTGTCGAATCAATATGGTTTGAATACTCTACACTCGAAAACTATTGCGATCCGCTACACTTGTGGGTTATCAATCCAATGTGGGAGCCGCACATGCCTCTATATATTTCTGCCAGAAGTTCCTTTCCTTCTTCCCAGCAAATGCACTTCAATTTCACACCGTTGGGCATTCTTCTGTATAGAGTGTCATCGACAAATTGATACATACTGGCCCTCCGGGCTACTCTTTCAGCTTCTTCTTGCCCTTTGGGAAGTTCTCCGGTTTGGAGGAAGTGGACTATGTGCCTTGCCCAAGTTGGAGCCTGGGGCTCGACAACGAGGACTAGTGGCACCTCCACATTTGTTGGGGCGCGTTCCCCGACCGCGGGGACCTAAGTCCCGGTAGGAGAGGGCAACTCGACAAGCAAATTGGAGTTGTTCCCGGCAGGATCCCTCCCAGGTGCCCTGGAGGGCTCTACCGGGAGAGGCTTACCGGAGCCCAATTTCCTCATCTTCTGGGCCATTGTTACCAGGGATACGGAGGACTGAGTAAGGTGGAGAACAAAAGTTCCTAGTCCCACAGAAAGCTTCTGCGCAGCACACTTCGACATATGATCAGCAATGTTGTTTTCTACACGGGGTACATGCTCTGTTTGCAATCTGTCAAAGTGTTCCTCTAACCTTCTCACTTCCTTGACGTATGCCTCCATCAATGGGATTTGATAATCCTTGTTGACTTGCCTCACCACAAGTTGTGAATCTCCTGTGATGATCAACTCCTTGATTCCCAACTCTTTGGCGCTCCTGAGCCCCGCAAGGAGTCCTTTGATACGTCTCCAACGTATCTATAACTTTTTATTGCTCCATGCTATTATGTTATCCATCTAGGATGTTCTATATGCATTTATATGCTATTTTATATGATTTTTGGGACTAACCTATTAACCCAGAGCCCAGTGCCAGTTTATGTGTTTCCTTGTTTTTTAGTATCGCAGAAAGGAATACCAAACGGAGTCCAATTGACCTGAAATTGCACGGAGGTTGTTTTCGGACCAGAAGAAGCCCACGGAGTACCGGAGATGGACCAGAAGATTCCCAAGGCCACCACGAGGGTGGGGAGCGCGCCCTACCCCCCTGGGAGCGCCCCCTATCTCGTGGCCGCCTCGGGGACCCCCCCAGACTTGTTCCCGACTCTAACACCTCTTATATATACCCAAACTTCCAGAACATAACCTAGATCGGGAGTTCTGCCGCCGCAAGCCTCTATAGCCACCGAAAACCAATCTAGACCCATTCCGGCACTCTGCCGGAGGGGGAATCCCTCTCCGATGGCCATCTTCATCATCCCGGTGCTCTCCATGACGAGGACGGAGTAGTTCACCCTCGGGGCTCAGGGTATGTACCAGTAGCTATGTGTTTGATCTCTCTCTCTCTCTCTCTCTCTCTCTCTCTCTCTCTCTCTCTCTCTCTCTCTCGTGTTCTTGAGATGGCACGATCTTGATGTATCGCGAGCTTTGCTACTATAGTTGGATCTTATGATGTTTATCCCCCTCTACCTTTTTGTAATGGATTGAGTTTTCCCTTTGAAGTTATCTTATCGGATTGAGTCTTTAAGGATTTGAGAACGCTTGATGTATGTCTTGCGTGGGATACCCATGGTAACAATGGGGTATTCTATCGATTCACTTGATGTATGTTTTGGTGATCAACTTGCGGGTTCCGTGACCTTGGGAACCTATGCATAGGGTTTGGCACACATTTTCATCTTGACTCTCCGGTAGAAACTTTGGGGCACTCTTTGAAGTTATTTGTGTTGGTTGAATAGATGAATCTGAGATTGTGTGATGCATATCGTATAATCATGCCCACGGATACTTGAGGTGACAATGGAGTATCTAGGTGACATTAGGGTTTTGGTTGATGTGTGTCTTAAGGTGTTATTCTAGTATGAACTCTAGGATAGATCGAATGGAAAGAATAGCTATGTGTTATTTTATTACGGACTCTTGAATAGATCGATCAGAAAGAATAAATTTGAGGTGGTTTCGTACCCTACAATAATCTCTTCGTTTGTTCTCCGCTATTAGTTACTTTGGAGTGACTCTTTGTTGCATGTTGAGGGGTAATTATATGATCCAAATATGTTATTATTTTTGAGAGAACTTGCACTAGTGAAAGTATGAACCCTGGGCCTTGTTTCGAAGCAATGCAATACCATTTATGCTCACTTTTATCATTAGTTACCTTGTTGTTTTTATATTTTCATATTACAAAAACCTATATCTACCATCCATATTGCACTTGTATCACCATCTCTTTGCTGAACTAGTGCACCTATACAATTTACCATTGTATTGGGTGTACTAGGGGACACAAGAGACTCTTTGTTATTTGGTTGCAGGGTTGTTTGAGAGAGACCGTCTTCATCCTACACCTCCCACGGATTGATAAACCTTAGGCCATCCACTTGAGGGAAATTTGCTACTGTCCTACAAACCTCTGCACTTGGAGGCCCAACAACGTCTACAAGAAGAAGGTTGCGTAATAGACATCAAGAAATTTCTGGCGTCGTTGCCGGGGAGGTGAGTGCTTGAAGGTATATCTTTAGATCTTGCAATCGAATCTTTTAGTTTCTTGTTTTATCACTAGTTTAGCTTATAAAATAAAACTACAAAAAAATGGAATTCAGGTTGCCTCATATGCTTCATCTTTTTAATATCTTTCGAGAAAATGATGGGAAGGAAAATTGTGCTCAAGTACTAGAAGAAGAATTACGTAGAATGCTTGGCATAAAATATGTGAATTATGAGCATGATTGCAATGTTGTTAGTATGAATTATTTGAATACCCATGACGCTAATGATATGCAAAGCCACAAGCTTGGGGATGCTATGTTTGATGAATATGATATGTTTAGTCCCCCTAGTTTCGATGAGCAAATTTATTATGATGAAAGCATGCCTCCTATTTATGATGATTATTGTGATGACACGTATGATATAAAGAATAAAGATAACCATGAAACTGGTCATCATGATTTGAATTTTCGATTGGATGCTCCCACTACTATTGATGAGAATAAATTTGCTTATGTGGAGAGTAGTAAATTTCTATGCAAGTAGATCATGAAAAGAATGCTTTATGTGCTGGTTATATGGTTGAATTCATGCATGATGCTAGTAAAAATTATTATGAGAGAGTATTATATGCTACATATTGCAATAATATCAAGTTTCTTCTCTACGTGCTTAAAATCTTGAAGTTATGCTCGTTTTCCCTTCCTATGCTAGTTGATTCTTGCTCCCATGAGTTGTTTGCTCACAAAATCCCTATGCATAGGAAGTGGGTTATGATTAAATGTGTTAGTCATATTCTTCATGATGCTCTCTTTATGTTTCAATTCTTATCTTTTATGCGAGCATCATTGAAATCATCATGCCTAGCTAAAAGGCATTAAAGAAAAGCACTTGTTGCGAGACAACCCAATATTTACCCTTACTGTTTTTGTGTGTCCACATGATTAAGATACTATAGTAATCATATTTTATAGCTTTTATTTCAATAAAGTGCCAAGTAGAACCTTTGTGAAGGCTTGGGTGAAAGTTAATGTGGTCTTGCTATAAAAAACAGAAACTTTGCGCTCACGAGATTAGCTGCCATTTTCTTATAGAAGAGTGATCCTGAAATTATTCTTTTTGCAGAAGATTAATAGACAAATTCCTCACATAGTGATTTTGAAATGATTATTTTTGCAGAAGATTAATAGACAGATTCCTCATGTCCACCAATTTATTTTTGAATTTTTTGAGTTACAGAAGTATTCGAAAGTTACAGATTGCTACACACTGTTCAATTTTTGACACATTCTGTTTTCTATGTGTTGTTTGCTTATTTTGATGAATCTATGAGTAGTATCGAAGGGTATGAACCATAGAGAAGTTGGAATACAGTAGATATTACACAAATATGAATTTAGAATGAGTTCACAACAGTACCTAAGTGGTGGTTTTATTTTCTTATACTAACGAAGCTTACGAGTTTTCTATTGAGTTTTGTGTTGTGAAGTTTTCAAGTTTTGGGTAAAGATTCGATGGACTATGTAATAAAGAGTGGGAAGAGCCTAATCTTGAGGATGACCAAGGCACCCCAAGGTAAAATTCAAGGAAAACCAAAAGCCTAAGCTTGGGGATGCCCCGGGAAGGCATCCCCTCTTTCGTCTTCGTCTATCGATAACTTTACTTAAGGCTATATTTTTATTCACCAGACGATATCTGTTTTGCTTGGAGCGTCAATTTATTTTATTTTATTTTGCTTGTTGTTTGATAATATCCCAAGATCTGAAATTCTTAAATGTTGGAGAGTCTTCACATAGTTACATAATTATTCGACGACTCATTGCTCTTCACTTATATCTTTCGAAGTAGTTTGTCGTTTGCTCTAGTGCTTCACTTATATCTTTTTAGAGCGCGGAGGTGGTTTTATTTTGAAGAAATAGATGAACTCTCATGATTCACTTATATTACTTTGAAAGTCCTTTAGAAAAGCATGGTAATTTGCTTTGTCTATAAAATTAGTCCTAATATAATAGGCATCCAAGATGGGTGTAATAAATACTTTCATATAAAGTGCATTGAATACTATGAGAAGTTTGATGCTTGATGATTGTTTTGAGATACGAGGATGGTGATATTAGAGTCATGCTAGTAGAGTAGTTGTGAATTTGATAAATACTTGTGTTGAGGTTTGCAAGCCCCGTAGCATGCACGTATGGTAACCGTTGTGTGACAAATTTGAAGCATGAGGTATTTCTTTAAATGTCATCCTTTGTGTGGAGGTCGGGATCGCGTGATGGTTAACTCCTACCAACCCTTCCCCTAGGAGCATGCGTGTAGTACTTTATTTTGATGACTTGTAGATTTTTGCAATAAGTATGTGAGTTCTTTATGACTAATGTTGAGTCCATGGACTATACGCACTATCACTCTTCCGTCATTGCTAGCCTCTCTTGTACCGCGCAACTTTCGCCGGTACCATACACCCACCATATACCTTCCTCAAAACAGTCACCATACCTACCTATCATGTCATTTCCATAGCCATTCCGAGATATATTGCCATGCAACTTTCCATCGTTCCTCTTATTATGACACGCTTCATCATTGTCATATTGCCATGCATGATCATGTAGTTGACATTGTATTGGTGGCAAGGCCACCATGCATAATTTTTCATACATATCACTCTTGATTCATTGCACATCCCGGTACACCGCTAGAGGCATCCATACAGAGTCATACTTTGTTCTAGTATCGAGTTGTAATCTTTGAGTTGTAAATAAATAGAAGTGTGAAGATCATCATTATTAGAGCATTGTCCCGAAAAAAAGGAAAGGCTAAATAAAAAAGGAAAGGCCAAAAAAAAGAAAGGCCAAATAAAAAAAGGAAGGCCCAAAAAAAAGAATAAAAGGGGGACAATGCTACTATCTTTTTCCACACTTGTGCTTCAAAGTAGCACCATGATCTTCATGATAGAGAGTCTCTTGTTTAGACACTTTCATATACTAGTTGGAATTTTCATTATAGAACTTGGCTTGTATATTCCAATGATGAGCTTCCTCAAATGCCCTAGGTCTTCGTGAGCAAGCAAGTTGGATGCACACCCACTTAGTTTCTTTTGTTGACCTTTCATACATTTATAGCTCTAGTGCATCTGTTGCATGGCAATCCCTACTCACTCACGTTGATATCTATTGATGGGCATCTCCATAGCCCATTGATACACCTAGTTGATGTGAGACCATCTTCCTTTTTTTGTCTTCTCCACAACCACCACTCTATTCCACCTATAGTGCTATATCCATGGCTCACGCTCATGTATTGCGTGAAAGTTGAAAAAGTTTGAGAATACTAAAGTATGAAACAATTGCTTGGCTGAAACCAGGGTTGTGCATGATTTGGGTATTTTGTGTGACGAAGATTGAGCATAGCCAAACTATATGATTTTGTAGGGCTGAACTTTCTTTGGCCATGTTATTTCGAGAAGACATAATTGCTTTGTTAGTATGCTTGAATTATTATTATTATTATGTCAATATTAAACTTCTGTGTTGAATCTTTCGGATCTGAACATTCATGCCACAATAAAGAAAATTACATTGATAAATATGTTAGGTAGCATTCCACATCAAAAATTCTGTTTTTATCATTTACCTACTCGAGGACGAGCAGGAATTAAGCTTGGGGATGCTTGATACGTCTCGAGCGTATCTATAATTTTTGATTCTTCCATGCTATTATATTATCCGTGTAGGATGTTTTATATGCAATTTTATATTATTTTTGGGACTAACCTATTAACCCAGAGCCCAGTGCCAGTTTCTGTTTTTTCCTTGTTTTTGAGTATCGTAGAAAAGGAATACCAAACGGAGTCCAATTGACCTGAAATTGCACGGAGGTTGTTTTTGGACCAGAAGAAGCCCACGGAGTACCGGAGATGGACCAGAAGAGTCCCGAGGCCACCACGAGGGTGGGGGCGCGCCCTACCCCCCTAGGCGCGCCCATCTATCTGGTGGCCGCCTCGGGGACCCCCTGACTTGTTCCCGACTCCAACACCCCTTATATATACCCAAACTTCCAGAACATAACTTAGATTGGGAGTCCGGTCGCCGCAAGCCTCTGTAGCCACCGAAAACCAATCTAGACCCGTTCCGGCACTCTGCCAGAAGGGGAATCCCTCTCTGGTGGCCATCTTCATCATCCCGACGCTCTCCATGACGAGGGAGTAGTTCACCCTCGGGGCTCAGGGTATGTACCAGTAGATATGTGTTTGATCTCTCTCTTTCTCTCCCTCTCGTGTTCTTGAGATGGCACGACCTTGATGTATCGCGAGCTTTGCTACTATAGTTGGATCTTATGATGTTTATCCCCCTCTACCTTCTTGTAATGGATTGAGTTTTCCCTTTGAAGTTATCTTATCGGATTGAGTCTTTAAGGATTTGAGAACACTTGGTGTATGTCTTGCGTGGGATACCCGTGGTGACAATGGGGTATTCTATCGATTCACTTGATGTATGTTTTGGTGATCAACTTGCGGGTTCCGTGACCTTGGGAGCCTATGCATAGGGGTTGGCACACGTTTTTGTATTGACTCTCCAGTAGAAACTTTGGGGCACTCTTTGAAGTTCTTTGTGTTGGTTGAATAGATGAATCTGAGATTGTGTGATGCATATCGTATAATCATGCCCACAGATACTTGAGATGACAATGGAGTATCTAGGTGACATTACGGTTTTGGTTGATGTGTGTCTTAAGGTGTTATTCTAGTACAAACTCTAGGATAGATCGAATGGAAAGAATAGCTTTGTGTTATTTTATTACGGACTCTTGAATAGATCGATCAGAAAGAATAACTTTGAGGTGGTTTCGTACCCTACAATAATCTCTTCGTTTGTTCTCCGCTATTAGTTACTTTGGAGTGACTCTTTGTTGCATGTTGAGGGGTAATTATATGATCCAGATATGTTATTATTGTTGAGAGAACTTGCACTAGTGAAAGTATGAACCCTAGGCCTTGTTTCGAAGCATTGCAATACCGTTTATGCTCACTTTTATCATTAGATACCTTGCTGTTTTTATATTTTCATATTACAAAAACCTATATCTACCATCCATATTGCACTGGTATCACCATCTCTTCGCCGAACTAGTGTACCTATACAATTTACCATTGTATTGGGTGTGTTGGGGACACAAGAGACTCTTTGTTATTTGGTTGCAGGGTTGTTTGAGAGAGACCATCTTCATCCTACACCTCCCACGGATTGATAAACCTTAGGTCATCCACTTGAGGGAAATTTGCTACTGTCCTACAAACCTCTGCACTTGGAGGCCCAACAACGTCTACAAGAAGAAGGTTGCGTAGTAGACACCATCCTTCATACTCTGTTGTATTGTTGGTCGCCTCCTCCTGAGGAAAATGCATCTGGACCACGCACTTCAAGTGTTCCCCGGAGGGAGCAACGATAAGCACGCCAGCCCCCGCACCTTGTAGGGAGAAAGCACCATCAAAATACATGATCCATTCTTGGGGGGATTCCTTGCTGGGAATAACTGTCTCTAGCACCTCCTCATCGGGGGTTGGCGTCCATTCTGCAATAAACACTGCCAATGCCCTGCTCTGTATTGTTGAGGTGCTTTCAAACTTGAGGCCAAAGCTGGATAACTCCAATGCCCGCTCCACTATCCTACTGGTAGCCTCTGAGTTCCGGGGTATCCTTTGCAATGGAAAGCGTGTAACAACCGTGATATCATGGGCTTGGAAGTAGTGGCGCAGTTTCCCTGAGGCCATGACTAAGCCAAAAATCAACTTTTGCATGCTAGAGTACCTGGATCTAGCCCCCTGCAACAGGGAGGTGACGAAGTACACTGGGTGTTGCACCACTTTCTTCGTTGTCGCGTCCTTGGGGTTGTTACCACTGTCATGCTCTTCTTTGTCCTGATTCATATCTGGCCTTGCCGAGCTGTTCTCATAGTCCTCTCCGGAGGGGACACTAACTGAGGTCGTTTCCTCCTCCACTTCCCACTGTGTCACCAATGCTGCACTAACCACTTGATTTGTTGCTGCTAGGTATAGCAGCAGTGGCTCTTGTGGTTTAGGAGCAACCAAGGTAGGCACGGAGGATAAGTAGGTCTTCAAATCTTATAGTGCCATATCTGCTTCCGGGGTCCACTTCACTAGTCATGCTTTCTTCAAGATCTTAAAGAACGGTAGAGCACACTCGACAGACTTGGAGATGAATCTGCTGAGTGCAGCAATGCAACTTGTCAAACGTCTGACATCCTTAACTATCCTTGGTGCTTGAATCTACTCGATCTTATTTGGGTTGGCCTCTATCCCCCAGTGGGACACAAAGAAGCCAAGTAGCTTGCCGGAGGGAACACCATACACACACTTCTCTGGATTCAGCTTTAAGTTGATCTTGCGCAGATTGGCAAATGTCTCTTCCAAATCCTGGACGAGGGTTGATCTGTCCTTGGTTTTGAACACAATATCATCCATATAAGCTTCAATGTTCTTGTGTAATTGTGATTCAAAACCAATCTGGACCACTCTTGCAAAAGTTGACCCGGCACTCTTCAACCCAAAAGACATGCGCATGAAGCAGTACGTGCCACATGGGGTGATGAACGAGGTCTTCTCTTTGCCTTCCTTGGACATAAAAATCTGATGGTACCCAGAATATGCATCCAAGAAAGAGAGCAGATCATGACCTGAAGTGGAGTCCACAATCTGGTCAATGTGCAGCAAGGGAAATGGGTCCTTCGGGCAGGCCTTGTTCAGATTAGTGAAATATATGCATAGCCTCCATTTTTCGTTGGCCTTGCGTACGACCACTGGGTTTGCTAACCATGTTGGATGCAGCACTCCTACGACTAAACCAGTAGCCTCAAGCTTCTTGATCCCCTCGGCAATGAACTGTTGCTGCTCCAAAGCTTGCTTCCAAACCTTCTGCTTGACGGGCCTGGCATGTGGGCAGACAGCAAGGTGTTGTTCGATTACTTCCCTAGGAACACCGAGGATGTCAGATGGTTGCCAGGCAAACACATCGACATTCGCCCGCATGAAGGCAATGAGCGCGCTTTCCTATTTGTCGTCAAGGGTGGCACTGATAGTAAAGGTACAATCAGTGCCATCCAGCCCTTGCTGGGACCTTCTTCACAGCAGGCGCAGCAACCCTGGACCTTTTGCTGTTGGATCTCTCCGGCAAGTCATCAATAGGCGCAACGTACTTCGGAGAGGTGTGCTTCCTGGGCTCCTTCCCGGGGCTCTTAACAACTCTCTCCCTTTTCTTGCTCTCCTTGGCAGGACCAGTGATCTCCGTGGCCTCTGCCGCAACTGCTTTCATGTACATCTTATTGATGTCTACACACGCTTCTACTCTTGTAGACTATGTTGGGCCTCCAAGCGCAGAGGTTTGTAGGACAGCAGCAATTTCCCTCAAGTGGATGACCTAAGGTTTATCGAACTCAGGGAAGTAGAGGTTGAAGATGGTCTCTCTCAAGCAACCCTGCAACTAAGATACAAGAAGTCTCTTGTGTCCCCAACACACCTAATACACTTGTTAGATGTATAGGTGCACTAGTTCGGCGAAGAGATGTTAAATGGCAAGTGATATGGATGGCAAAACAAAGTAATATAAATCTGTAATAAAAAGTGCAGCAAGCAAATAAGTGGTAAACGTGAGAACAAATGGTATTGCAATGGTGGAAACAAGGCCTAGGGATCATACTTTCACTAGTGGCAACTCCCAACAACATTAACATAATCGAATCACATGATATTTCCCATAAAACATGCAATGGAGACGCACCCGAAGGTCATTCCTTCGTGGTCAAGAGAGGACGAGAATTATGTAGGGCTACAAAAGCACACCTCAAAGTTCGTAGTTCTCAATCTAAGGATTTCCCAATGTCACCGCGGCCATCCAAAGAGAGTCCCACAATCACCACAACATATCTAAAGGATAGTCAAAGACAAGCACCAAGAGACTCTCAATCTTCAATCAACACACAAGAGAGGAAATCACTCATGAAAATATTTTTCTAATCCATGTCCAATAGACCGCTGTCACCTTGGTCTCGGGGATTATACTAGATAAAGACAAGTGAGTACATCAATCCAATACATAGAGGAAGGGGAAACATCATGGGATCACCCTAGATTAACATAGCCTATGATCACAACGAAGAGCACATCATGGGAGAGAGAGATAACCACATAGCTACACGTACGAGCCCTCGGCCCCGGAGAAAACTACTCATGCATGGACATGGTGAGGAGGAGGTTGATGATGGTGTTGATGGAGAGGTGCAGCCCCGCGAGGAGGAGACGGCCGGCGGCAGCCACGGAGGCGGCGGCGGCGACCCTTGGGGGCGCGGCGGCGGCGGCGGCCCTCGGGGCGGCGGCGGCCCTAGGGGGCAGCAGCGGCCCTAGGGGGCAGCGGCTCCTTGGCCCCCCTTCTTCCTTGTGGATGGTGCTACAATGGTGCTGGTCCTCCCCTCCAAGACGGCGGCTCGGGAGGAGGAAAATTCGTGGCCCTTGGTGACCTAGGTTTCCTCTCTTTATATAGACTCTCGGATTCCCGTCATCAGATTTTGGGCCTCAGTAAAACGGGCTTTACTTGGTCGTCCGGACTCCAATTTGGACAAATTTTATATCCAGAAGCATCGCCTTGAAATTCCCCACAACTTTCGCAACTAGACTTTTTCCGTTTGACGTCGTCTTCGGGCCGGAACGTGACCATCTTTAAAAAACGTTCTTAGACAGATTTCAGAAAAGTCAGAGTCCTACTCCAATACGACTCCTTTTGCGTTTTTGTCAATTTCCAAGTAATTCCTACACAATAAAGTGTAAAACAAGAACATTGTGCACTTTTGCAACCATTAGTAGGTTAGTCCAAATATGATCAAAAGTGTATGGAAGTGCATAAATATCATAGCAATATCACACAAAAAAGGCATGGAGCAAGCAGAAATTATAGATACGTTTTGGACGTATCAACATCCCCAAGCTTAATTCCTGCTCGTCCTCGAGTAGGTAAATGATAACAAGCATAATTTCTGTGGTGACATGATATTAACCATATAAGGACTTTTCACAGTCACATTACAAAAGCTTACTAAGACAATGAATCTGTAGTAATTAAGTTGCCTCATGAGAAAATCACAAAGAACTGAAAGTTTTACAATATGATACTGAAACATCAAATAGATTTGTAGTGAGCATGGTGTGCAAATATGATAAAGTGATACCTCGCTTGCCCCCTTTAGTGAAATAAATGCAGGGGCACCTCCAAAGTTTAAGTGACGACTAGATACAATGATTTCAGAATAAACGATATCATAATCATGCAAAAGACAATGGTACTTTGGGACAATGCACATTACACTCAGAATGACAATCATGCTCTCAATAGTTGGTGCTTTAAAGAAGGTGGAGACTCTCGAACCGTGGCTTTTGTTGGCAAGGTTGAAAACCCGTGGTCGGAAACAAAGACAAAACATGTACCAGAGCTCTTGGTTTTAAAAACAAAGGTAATAATTATTATTTTTAGATTATGCATATTTCGTCAACGAATGCTAGCAGATAACTCAATTACTTCTCGAGCTGGACAAGTTTCGAGGAATGGCTCCCGAATGAGGACGATCACATCCTCTTAATCTCCTTTGTTTATCACTGCCAAAGTTTTCTGATTTCTCATGAACAAAGCGTGAAGGAGGGTTTGTTTGTTGTATTATTTTTTTAATGAGCCGGGCGCACTCTATGCCAGTTCCTTCTCGTATTATGGGTTTGCACATTAGACATGCAATCCCGGGGTGAAGCTTGTCCAACTTAAAAAGATCATGAATTAACTACTACTTCCTCATGAGCTAAAACAGAGGCACAAAAGAGAAATGCTTTTTTTTTAATAATTTCGAGATGGTACATGAAAGTCTTCGTTAGGAATGGCAGGTAAATACCATGTATAGGAAGGTATGGTGGACTCATATGGCATAACTGGTTTAAAGGATTTTGGATGCACAAACAGTCAGTCCGCTTAGTACAGGCGAAGGTTAGCAAAAGACTGGGAGCGACCAACTAAGAGAGCAATGACGGTCATAATCATGCAGAGCGACAAAGCAACATTGAATCAGGTATGGAAGTTATATCGCTACTCAGAAATTAAAGATCATCAAGGCTTGATAGACTTTCTTTACAGTCTTAAATATGCGTGAGCATACGCCAAGTCAATCAAAATAAATTCTTTGGGGAAGATACCACTAAACCATACCACATCATAGGCAAACAAATCATGTTGGTACTCCAATAACACATTGGGAACCCCCCAGCTATTTGAGACTAACCATAAGAAAACATGAACTACTAAGCACCATTATGCACATAGCATTTTTATCATGGACATACCAACCAGTGCAACAGAAGCCAACTCTCTTAACAAGATAAGCATGATAAATAAAGAGAGTTCCAGCAACCAACTAAACAAAAACTCTTTAAAAAGATAAGCATGAAAACTAAGAGCTGAACATGATAGTAGCTATTGAAAGACAAAGAACACACACAACAAAGATAGACATGAAAATTCTATGTTATGTTCTAGGTTGAAGTGGAGCGGGTCTCTCTCCCACACAAAGAAAGCTGGGTTCCAACTCGTTATGAACAGCAAGCAAAGCTAAAGGAAACTAAAAAGGAAACTAAAAGCAAGACGCTCCAAGCATAGCACATAACACATGAAGTGATAAAAATATAGTGGAACGAAAGACGAACTGATAATTGTTGATGGAGAAGGGGATGCACGGGGGCATCCCCAAGCTTAGACACTTGAGTCTTCTTGAATATGTCTTGGGGGTGCACGGGGGCATCCCCAAACTTGAGCGTTTGACACTCCTGAATCTTTTTATCATCTTCCCTCGCACACTTGAAAACTCCCTTCATACATAACTCATCATAATCTGATTAGCGAGGTTAGTACCCATAATAAAATAATTTTTCCTTGCTGGAAATAAGGATATTCTTGAAGGTCTACTGTTTCTCAAGATTGCCAAAAGGTTTTTGCAAAGAAAAAGCAAGCTCAAGATTTGCAAAACGAAGGAAAGGCAAAACAGGACAGAATCTGTGAAAAACAGACCAGCAGGTAGTAAATAATTTTTTCGGGGCACTTCTGCAACTCAAATCAAAAAACTCAGAACAAACGCCCGAAAGCCAATTGTATAGAGCACGATGTCGAAAAAATTCAGACCAAAAAGATGATCTGGTGATTTTATACGATTTTTTCTATCCAAGGACATAATCTGTTTCCTGGACAGCACGTCACAACTTTTGAACTTTCTTGCAATCATAGGCTACACTTGGCACAAAGCTGAAAAATAAAGATACAATGATGTTGCTACAGTAGTAACAAACATCAAGACCACTAAAAACTGAAAGAGCAAACTGAAAGCAAAGATAACAAGGGTTGTCTCCCTAGAGCTCTTTCTTTATAGCCATAAAGATAGGCTTAAGACTTTAATGATGCTCTCGTAGGAATAAGAGTTGAAGAACAAAAGAGAGCATCAAGAAGCAAATACCAAACATATTTAAGCCTAACATGCTTCCTATGCATGGGAATATTGCAATAGAATAATTCATTGAAGCACAAAGCAATAAGCATAGGAAGGCAAAACAAGCATAACTTCAAAATATTCACCATAAAAAGAGGAAACTTCTTATTATTAAGATATTTAGAACCAAGTCTCCTTCTCTCATTATAAATTTCAGTGGCATCATGGATGAACTCAACAATATAACTATCACATAAGGCATTATTTCCATGATCCAAAAGCATAAAAGTGTCATTACTCTTCATATAAGCAAAATCTTTCTTATTAGGAATAGTGAGAGTAAGACTATCATAACCATCATGGTAATCATCGTATTTAGGAGGCATATCATAATCATAATAAATTTTATCCTCAATAGTAGGTGGACTGAAAATATCATATTCATCATTGTAATCATCATATATAGGAGGCATAGTATCATCAAAGTAAATTTTCTCCTCAACAGTTGGGGGACTAAAAATATCATGTTCATCAAACGTGTCATCCCCAAGCTTAGAGCTTTCCATGTCATTAGCAATATTGATATTAAATAAAAACATACTAATAACATCACCACCATCATGATTGTTATGCAAATAATAAAGTTCCAAAGGTTTTTTAATTTTCTCTTCGAACACATCATGTCCAAGTTCAAGGTAGAGCTTATAAAGCTCTCTCATATTTTTGTTGTTTTCCATTAAGCAAAACTAGTGAAATAAAAACAAGAAACAAAAAGATTTAATTGCAAGATCTAAAGATATAACTTCAAGCACTCACCTCCTCGGCAACGGCGCCAGAAATAGCTTGATGTCTACACACACTTCTACTCTTGTAGACTATGTTGGGCCTCCAAGCGCAGAGGTTTGTAGGACAGCAGCAATTTCCCTCAAGTGGATGACCTAAGGTTTATCGAACTCAGGGAAGTAGAGGTTGAAGATGGTCTCTCTCAAGCAACCCTGCAACTAAGATACAAGAAGTCTCTTGTGTCCCCAACACACCTAATACACTTGTTAGATGTATAGGTGCACTAGTTCGGCGAAGAGATGTTAAATGGCAAGTGATATGGATGGCAAAACAAAGTAATATAAATCTGTAATAAAAAGTGCAGCAAGCAAATAAGTGGTAAACGTGAGCACAAATGGTATTGCAATGGTGGAAACAAGGCCTAGGGATCATACTTTCACTAGTGGCAACTCCCAACAACAATAACATAATCGAATCACATGATATTTCCCATAAAACATGCAATGGAGACGCACCCGGAGGTCATTTCTTCGTGGTCAAGAGAGGACGAGAATTATGTAGGGCTACAAAAGCACACCTCAAAGTTCGTAGTTCTCAATCTAAGGATTTCCCAATGTCACCGTGGCCATCCAAAGAGAGTCCCACAATCACCACAACATATCTAAAGGATAGTCAAAGACAAGCACCAAGAGACTCTCAATCTTCAATCAACACACAAGAGAGGAAATCACTCATGAAAATATTTTTCTAATCCATGTCCAATAGACCGCTGTCACCTTGGTCTCGGGGATTATACTAGATAAAGACAAGTGAGTACATCAATCCAATACATAGAGGAAGGGGAAACATCATGGGATCACCCTAGATTAACATAGCCTATGATCACAACGAAGATCACATCATGGGAGAGAGAGATAACCACATAGCTACACGTACGAGCCCTCGGCCCTGGAGAAAACTACTCACGCATGGACATGGTGAGGAGGAGGTTGATGATGGTGTTGATGGAGAGGTGCAGCCCCGCGAGGAGGAGACGGCCGGCGGCAACCACGGAGGCGGCGGCGGCGGCCCTTGGGGGTGCGGGGGCGGCGGCGGCCCTCGGGGCGGCGGCGGCCCTAGGGGGCAGCGGCTCCTTGGCCCCCCTTCTTCCTTGTGGATGGTGCTACAATGGTGCTGGTCCTCCCCTCCAAGACGGCGGCTCGGGAGGAGGAAAATTCGTGGCCGTTGGTGACCTAGGTTTCCTCTCTTTATATAGACTCTCGGATTCCCGTCATCAGATTTTGGGCCTCAGTAAAACGGGCTTTACTCGGCCGTCCGGACTCCGATTTGGACGAATTTTATATCCAGAAGCATCGCCTCGAAATTCCCCACAACTTTCGCAACTAGACTTTTTCCGTTTGACGTCGTCTTCGGGCCGGAACGTGACCATCTTTAAAAAAACGTTCTCAGACAGATTTCAGGAAAGTCAGAGTCCTACTCCAATACGACTCATTTTGCGTTTTTGTCAATTTCCAAGTAATTCCTACACAATAAAGTGTAAAACAAGAACATTGTGCACTTTTGCAACCATTAGTAGGTTAGTGCAAATATGATCAAAAGTGTATGGAAGTGCATAAATATCATAGCAATATCACACAAAAAAGGCATGGAGCAAGCAGAAATTATAGATACGTTTTGGACGTATCACTTATCCACGCAAATGATTGTGTCCTTTTTGTCAGATGGAATGGAGAGGACTCCCATTGGTCATGTCATCTTCAGGGTGTTGTAGGCATAGTGGGATGCCGCCGTGAATTTGACCAGAGCTGGGTGTCCAAGAATTCCATTGTAAGGCAGGGGAGATCAACCACATATAACACAACCTTTTCAGTCTGGTAGTTCAATTCTCCCCCGAATGTTACCGGCGACAAGATCGTTCCCTTACGATGGCTCCTGCCGGGATTAACTCCTTAAAATGTGCCGGTAACCTCAAGCTCTTCTTCTGCTATCCGGAGTCTACTGATGACCTTTGGGGAAATCATATTCAACCCGACCCCGCCATCAACCAACATCTTTGTGACCTTGAGGTTGCGGATTGTTGGTGAGACCAACAACGGCACACACCCTACCACGGTAGTGCGGCCAGGGTGGTCTTCTTCGTCAAAGATGATGGACGTGTTGGACCATTTGAGCGGCTTCCGAAACTCTGTCGCTGGCTCCACAACATTGACCTCACGGGTCCATTTTTTAAGCTGGCGGTGAGAGGAGTGCAGAGATGCACCCCCATCAATGCACAGGGTGTCAGTGGCCTTTTGGAACTCCTGCTCACTGATTTCCCCTTCATCCCCTCCATCACTCTCTTCATTGCAATTATCCTTCTCACGGCCCCCGGCGGGTTTTCCTTGGTTCCTAAGAGCCTTGCCGCGGAGATTTGCTTCACCGCCCCGACCCTTTCCGCCAATGCCATTCTGACCTTTTTCCTTATCTCGCTTCTCATATTCAGCCCTCTGCTTCTTGATAAGATGCTCAACCTGGTGACACTCCTGGAGGTCGTGGCCCTTGGTCCGATGGATCTTGCAGTAAGGGTCATCACTTTTCCCAGCCTTCTCGGAAGCCGCAGCTTCTCGGCAATTGTTGCACGCGGCAACCTCCTTACCGGGGGCTTCAGCTTCAGCCTTCTTGCCGGTACTAGGCATGCTTGACTCCTCAACTGTCATCACTGCCTTATCCTTGTGCTTCTTAGTGCACTTCTTGTTCTTCTTCCTCTGACTGGAGGCATCATCGTCATCCTCTGAGTCGACGTCGATGCCATTTTCCTCTCCAGGGAGTTTTCTCCCCTCTTCCACCCGAGCACACTTGTCCACCAAGGTGTAAAGCTCCTTCACAGTCTTGGGCAACCGAACGTTCATCTTGGAACATATCCATCGATTGCGCACGTTGGACTGGAATGCTGCTATCCCTGCAGCTGGGTGGATGTCTGGAATATTTCTGTGAACTCGACTGAACCTCTACATGTACTTCTGAAGAGTCTCTCCTTCTTTCTGCGGGAGCAACTACAGATAGTTGGGCCACCCTGTTTCTTGGTGGCTGCCCGTGAAGGCGCCCACGAACTCATGGCACAGGTCAGCCCAGGTTGAAATGGAGTTCTCTGGCAGATGCATCAGTCAAGACCTCACATTTGGCTTCAGTGCCAAAGGAAAGTAGTCGGCGAATACCTTCTCATCTCTTCCCCCGACAGCTTGAACAACGATGGTGTAGATGCTCAAGAACTCTACCGTGTTCATTCTTCCATCATATTTCTCTGGAATCTATGGCTTGAACGTGCGAGCGGACGGCCAACAGACTTGCCACAACTCATGGGTGAAGGAAGGGCACCCAGCCTCGAAAGGCAGGTACCCGCTCCTGTCGAGCACGGGCTCATCGACGTTGAGGCCATCGTGCCCGTTGGGCTGGTTGTGGTCACTGCAGCATTGCTCAATGGTGATGCGCGCGCGCTCCCCCTACCTGCCCTTCAGGGCTCGATGTCAGCCTTGATGCGCTCGAGGGTCCGACGAGGCCATCGAGACGTTGTCTGGCTCCTTATGGTGTAGTTCACGCGCCGACTGCCGTGGCGGGGACTGTACCGTGGGGGTGGCCCTTTCAGCAATGGTATCAGACATGTTCTTGGGCGCCATGGTTGATGGAGTCGAACACGTCGAAGCTGGTGACACACTACTCAAGCTCTCGGGTTCACGCAAGTGACCCCCCTACCTGGCGCGCCAACGATGTCGTGGGAATAGCATGGCCACCTATGGGATATGGGTCCCTTTTTGGTTTGACAGGGGGTTGGACACGTTGCACAAAGAAGGGAGAGCGTGGCGCAGCACGACAGAGATCACACGGGCAATTTTTACCCAGGTTCGGGCCGCCGCGAGGGGTAAAACCCTACTCCTGCTTTCGTGGATTGATGGTGGAATGGTGGAAATGAGCACGGCGCTCTTGCCCGGCAAGGTTGCCTTGGGGCGAGAGCAGTCGCGCGAGTATGAGTGTGTGGGTTCAAATGGCCGAATCCTCTCTACGGTTGCCATGGGCCTCCTTTTATAGATTAAGGGGTCACCACAGTGGCAAAACAGTCTTTCTAGGCTGATTAGATTGCAAATGGTGCTATCATACCTAACTCTGCAGGCTGACAGAGCGTATTAAATGCGCCGTTCAGTGTCACATCAAAGCTCGCCCAGTAGGCCTTGCCGGTTGTTTCGTTAGCTTCACGCCTGCTTGCTTGGCACGTCGTAGGACGGGTGTCGTTTGCAGATTCATTCTGTAGGAAGTGGCTGCCATGTGGCAGGGGGTTGCCACTGAGCCACGTAGAAGCTTGACACCGCACTGATTGACGACAAACGTCAATGTGAGGTGGTGGTTTGCCTCCGTGAGCCCCTGGCAGGCCTGCCGGGGCGATGTTAGAGGCTTGTTTCCGGGGTGATCCGGCCTCGCCAGGCTCGCATGCCCGACAAGGTGGGCTCTTCTTCCGGTGGTGTCTTGCCTTGTCAGCTGGTCTCGGAGTGTGTGGGTTCGAATGGCTGAATCCTCTCTACGTTGCCATGGGCCTCCTTTTATAGATTAAAGGGTCACCATAATGACAAATTAGTCTTTCTAGGCTGATTAGATAGCAAACAGTGCTATCATACCTAATTCTACAGGGTGACAGAGCGTATTAAATGCGCCGCCCTGTGTCACATCAAAGCTCGCCCGACAGGCCTTGCCGTGTTGTTTCGCTAGCTCCGCGCCTGCTTGCTTGACATGTCGTAGGATGGGTGTCGTTTGCAGGTTTTTTCTGTAGGAAGTGGCTGCCATGTGGCAGGGGGGTGCCACTGAGCCACTTAGAATCTTGACACCGCACTGATTGAGGACGGGCGTCAATGTGAGGTGGTGGTTTGCCTTCGTGAGCCCTCGCCAGGCCTGCCGAGGCGATGTTGGAGGCTTGTTTTCGGGGCGATCCCGCCTCGCCAGGCTCGCATGCCCGGCAAGGAGGGCTCTTCTTCCGGTGGTGTCTTGCCTTGTGAGCTGGTCTCGGTTGCCTTGATCTCTTCGACCAGCTTTCTGGTTCTTCGAAGGACTGATTCCTTCGAGCCTTGATCTGGTGCCGGTGTGGTAAATTTGTCCTCGGATCTGTGCACAGTCTGGGGCAACGGACTCAGGGTTCGTTGCATCGACAATTATCGAACAGGAAACAACTGATTCATGAACACCGAGCTCCAATTCTTGAATCAGAGATGCATATCCCTAGTGCCCGATTCATAGGAGGTAGCGAACCGCGGACCGAATGAATTGTCAATCTGGCAAGTACAGTCCCCGGTTCTACCAAAAAGGTTCCTGAGTTAAATTATAATTGCGGAACGAATAAATCGTGAATCTTATAACTATTGCACGTAACGTAACGAACATGTAGCATCTGCTGATTCCAAAAATAAATTGTAACTCAATCCAACCAAGGACATTCCCCTCCAGCATACATACAAATAAACTAAGGAGCACATCAAGTATGGCCGTCTGATTCTACGATTGGGTTCTGTTAAACACAGCACTGTACTTTGACCTTGACAAGTTCTAGTTTGCGTAAACAGCGATAACCGGCAGGTGGAGTAGCTTACCACGAAGAAGCGTATGCCTGCACAGCCTGTCGTCCTCCGCCTGTGCTACACGCCAACCCCCCCTGGTCAGCACAGCCACCAGAGACCAGTTAAAATGTAGGGGCCTGAATATCTGTTTGTTCATTTGGTCAGCTCATTTTCCATTAGATGCTGCATGTCTCTACAAATGCATCGATCGGTTCGTCAATATTACCTCCATATACGTACGGCCATGTTCTCAAATGCTACGAGGCTCTGCTCCTCTGGTAGTCGGCCGAGTATGGGGTGTGAACGGCGTGCGTTGACAAGTGCAAAGGCCCCCCGTCCCACGACCGCCGTCCGACGCGGAACCTATATGCTCGGCGCACTCGCGCCTCCTGGTCCAGTCCAGTCCAGTCTCATGTGCCGCGTGAAATGGGGGGAATTTTTGTTCCCTTCCGCTCTGCTCCTTTCATCCCCGCCTTTGCGCGTAGCCTCCACCACCCGGTTCCCATTCCCATCTAGCCAACGCTTGTCCGCCTCAGTTTTTAACTAACTTGCGAATTCCGAGCTTCTCGACAGCGATCGCCAACCTACCCGCGCCTCTCCAACTCTTTCTTTAGGGCTCCTTTGATACAAAGGAAGTTCATAGGATTTTTACAGGATTTGGATCCTTAGGATTTTTTTCCTGTGACGTTCGTTTGATTTGTAGGATTGGAATCCTTAGGATTTTTTCCATAGGATTCATTTGTACTATATTTTAGTGGAAACTTTCCATCCACTCAAACTTCTTTGTAGAATTCCCTTGTTTTTTCCTGTGCTAACAAACACTTCTCTAAATCCCGTAGGATACAAGAGGACATGACACTCTATTCCTACATTTTTCCTGTTTCCGTGTTTTGAGAATCCTGCGAATCAAAGATGCCCTTATTCTCGCCATTCCGTGGTTTTCATGCGCGGGCGGTCGACGCCGGCCAGCAAATTTAATCTCCTTCTCTCCCCCTTCCGTGAGTTCCCGGCTGACCCGAGTTAGTTTCAACGCTTCCTCAGAGCTGCCACCCCTCGTCACGACCAAGCAACCTACTTGCGGCTCTTCTCCTCCCGTCCGGCCGGATGGCATTGGACGTGCTCCTCAGGCTGCTGATCCTCGCGGCCGTCGCGAGCGCCATGCCGGTGCCCGGCCCCGCGGATCCCGCCGCCGCCGGGCTCGCCATCGGGTTCTACGACAAGACGTGCCCGAGAGCGGAGGAGCTGGTGCTCGAGGAGATGCGGGACATCGTCCACAAGGACAGGACCCTCGGCCCGGCGCTGCTGCGGCTTCTCTTCCACGACTGCTTCGTCAGGGTGCGTCTTGCGCCGCTTTCTTTGCCGTGCCGCGTCGCGTGCGCGGGCCGTCTAAATGCGTTTCGCTGAACCGGATGCGTGGTCTGCAGGGGTGTGACGGGTCCATCATGCTGAAATCGAGGAGCAAGAAGGGGGAGAGGGACGCCAAGCCCATGAGCAACAGCCTCCGCGGCTTCCACGAGGTCGAGAGGATCAAGGCGAAGCTGGAGGAGGAGTGCCCGCTCACCGTGTCGTGCGCAGACATCATCATCATGGCCGCGCGGGACGCCGTGTACCTGGTAATTTAAGCAGATCAATAATCCCCCCTTTCATGGGCTCCATGGATTTTCTCAACCTTTTTTTTAGCTGACGATCGAAACTGCCTCCTTGTTCCAGACCAACGGGCCACGGTTCCCGGTGGAGACCGGACGACGGGACGGCAAGGTGTCCTTGTGCCTGGACGCCGAGAACGACCTGGCGCCACCGAACGCCAACATTGTCGACCTCAAAACCTACTTCAGCGTGAAGAACCTGTCGTGGAAGGACCTCGTCGTCTTGTCAGGGAGCCACACGATCGGGAGGGCGCAGTGCGCTGCGTTCGCGCCGGACCGGCTCTACAACAACAGCGGCAAAGGGGTGCAGGACCCGACGCTGGACAAGGGGTACGCTCCGGAGCTGCGGGAGAAGTGCGAGCCAGGCAACGAGAAAGACGAAACGCCCGTGGAAATGGACCCCAAGAGCCCCTACGAGTTCGACCTCAGCTACTACCGGGACGTGCACAGCAACAGGAGCCTGTTCGTCTCCGACCAGGCGCTGCTCGACGACAAGTGGACGAGGGACTACGTGGAGAGGATGGCGGCCGCCGAGTCGACGGAGGAGTACTTCCAGGACTACGCCGCCGCCATGATCAACATGGGCAGGATGGAGGTGCTCACCGGCGGCAACGGGGAGATCAGGAAAATCTGCAGCGCGTACGTTGACTAATCAGGCCGGCGGTTGGTCGATGTGAGTTGGTGGCTTGGTGCAAGTGCTACGATCGGTCGTTCGTTCGTCATGTGGACGGGGTCACGACGGACGGTGTGGTAGCCAGCCGCAAGGCACTTGCATTATTCTAGGGGTGGTTAGAGAATTGACACCGCCGCCACGCGGCGAATCTTCCTGTGTTTGTATGTAAAAAAAAGTCGTCTCTTTGTTCTTGACCGAGTGCCCTTTGAGATTTGGCGAGCTGTAATTATATTTTTCTCTTTATAATTAACTAGTCACTTGCAGAAAGTATGAACACATTGCTAAGAGTATTTTTTTTTTCGAAACGGAGGCAAAGATTGCCTCATCTATTAAATAAGCAGAAGAGAATTGCCCAGTTAATTACGGAAAACCGGGCAAAAACCGGAACAACAAGGGCCAAGCCCACACCCATAGACTGAAACACACAGGGCAAAGCCCACCCCTATCGACTACATGTCGACCTGCGGCCAGACAACACAGCTCCGACTCTGACAGAGAACTCAGAAGAACGAAACCAGGCACGGCTGGCGCCACGGAAGATCGCCGAAAGGGCCACCTGCAGCCAGTCATCGTACACCACAGGGCCCCGCCGCCACAGCTTCGACTCCACAGCAACAAACAAACCGAGGCAATACCGTGGACACGCCGGAGAAGAGCCGACTATCGCAACCATTGCCGCGTCGCCGACATCGCTCCCACCATCATCGTTGCCACAGAAGTCTGGCCGCCATAGTGATCTTCTCGGGGCCGCCGCCCCGACATCCACCGCTCCGTCGCGCCCAGCGCAATCAACCGGCACCGCCTTCCGGGGCCGCCGCCCCGACATACCACCGCTCCCCTCGAGCAGCAACGCCGCACAACCCAGCTGCCCGCAGCCCACGCTGCACAGGGCAACCGCTCGCAGACCACGAACGTCGCACCACATCCGGGGCCGCCGCCCCGACGTAAAGTCAGACCGCCCCCTCTGGAGCGCGTCGACCGGACCGACAAGCCTGCCACCCAAGTGGCCCAAGATTGCCACCCAAGCGAAGGCCGAGCCGCCGCCCCGCCCCATGGAGCCGCCCCGCGCATCACTTTCCGAGGCCGCCGCCTCGGCGCACATCAGCCGTCCGGGGCCGCTGCCCCGGCATCCACCAAACCCGACGTAGGAGAAAACCAGACGCACCAAGCACAAGCTAACTCTCCCAAGCAACGCCCCCAAGGGGGAAAACGACGAAGACGCCGCCATTGCCCGCTCCAGAAACCTGGAGCTTAGGTTTTCACCCGGAGAGCCCGAGCCCCACGTAGAAGAAGATGAGTTCCACAACGACGCCTCCAAGGAGGGAAACGACGCCCGAAAGCGCCGCCGTCGACGGCACCGACAAAGTCGGGTCAAGGCTTTCGCCCGGAACACACACATCCCTACGGAGGCCTGCAGATCTGATCCACCCAAAAGCGTGGAGATCGTTGGAGCCGTTCCTGTTGCGCCTTGCACTCTCCAACGTCGACCACCAAGCTTCACCGCGCATCACCCACAGCCGCAGCACCTCAAACTGCGAATGAGGAGCGAGCGCACTCGCCACCACGGCCAAAACGCCATGGCACCCAGCCCGGGGCAGCCGCCCCGGCTTCCTGACGCCAGGTTCTCCCTCCGCAGCACACCGCGCACTCCAGAGCAGCATACCCACCACGCCCAGCCGCCGGTCGCCGCGCCCGACACGCGCCAGCCGCTTCCGCGCCCGACCGCCGATTTGCGCCCCACGCGCACTCCCTGAGCCGAGCCGCCGCCGCACGCGCGCCGTCCACGCCCAGGCCACGCTGGAAGCCCGGACCGAGGCCGCCGCCCCGGCGCCCCACCCGCCGAGTACAACTTTTTGGATCTGACGGGAGAACGGACGGCAAGCCAGGCAGCCCCGTCGCCAATGACGGATGACCGGAGGTCAGCATCCACGAACGCGAAGGGAGGATTCAAGCAGAGCCCTCGTGAGCATAGTTGCCGGGAACGGGGAACGAGGACGCGTCCCTCGACTTGGGAACGTCGACCCGGATCGAGGGTCGGGGTCGAAGCATGGAACGATAGGATTCGATCGCCGGGACGCGACCATAAAACCCAGGGAACGAGGAGCTTGATTCAAGGAGAGGATCTACCTGACTTTTGTAGCATCCGTCCTCCACCGTCGACGATATCTAGATGGCATCACGCCGCCGTCGATGCATCCCCCAGTGCGGCACTCCGGCGGCGCCACGGGAGCCTCCACGATCTGCATCTTCTGGGATGTTACAGGGTGGTCTGGAGCCAGGCCTTCTAGCTGCCGCATCGGCCGTCTTTGTCGACAACCTGGCATACGTGAACGGGGCGGCGGCAGATGTCTCCGAGCCTTTTTGGGGTTAAGGTAAAAACGAGATTTGTTTGGGCGATGTCTCTTATGTGGGCCTGCATGGCAATCAAGGCCCATAGTATCCACGAGTGGGTTGTTCTATTTGATTGCCAGATTAACAGCAACTGGACCTGATCGTTCCCAGTCATCGTTCCAAAATCGCGTGGGACGACGTTCCGCCGATCGATCGGTCGATCGAAAGAAGTATACTCCTAGCGTTCCGCGTTATTTGCCATCGGCGATTCTCGTTCCTCGTTCCCGGTCCTCGACTCCATCGACCCGGAAACTTAGCAACTATGCTCGTGAGAGGGATGAACTGGTGGCTCTGGATTATCAGCACGAATCTCTCACAGAGGAAGGTTTAGATGCGATTACATTCAATTACACGAATTGGGATGAACTAGGGTTCGTGGCGAGTGTGGAAAGGGGAAGGGAAACAAAGCCGAACCGCCGTTACCTTAATCCTCTGGATGCGCTGGACTTGTGGCCTTCCTTCCTTTAGTAGTCGTTGTTGTGGGCTTCACTTGGCCCAGACCGGTCCGTGGACGCGAGGGTCGCGCGCGGGGCAGCCCCGTTCTAGTAGGAGTCCCTGTCCTGCGGGCCATGCTGGTCAGGGTCGTTGACATCCCCCTCTTCTTCAGGACCCGACATAACGACAACTAAAGAATGAGATAACTATTTTTGTGATTTTTGATAAAGGATACTAAAGCAAAAACTGAAAGGTAAACTAACAAGACTAAAAAGCAAAGGTAAAAGATAGCGTGCAACTCCCCTATCTTGAAGAGTGGAGTCCCCGGCGACGGCGCCAGAAAACTTTGCTTGATGGCTTCTCGCCCCTCGTTGGTTACCCCAAGTGAAAGGTTTGAGATGCAGTGTAGCGGTAGTTTTCCCTTGGCAAAGATACCAAGGATCGAATTCCCCTGAGACTCCAAGGTTCAACAAGAAGGTGTCAACTGCTAACGACGCCAGATAATTAGCGGCTGACAGGACCTGCACACAGATACAAATAACTTTGCTCCCAACGAGTACAGAGAGGTTGTCAATCCCTCCGACCTTGTCGTTTACAAAGGATCAAACGCAAGAGATAATAGTGATAGGTATAACTGCAACTAGTAAAAACAGAAAGTAAATAGCGGATGTGATCAGTGATGGTAATATGGACCGGGGTCCCATGATGTTCACTAGTGATGTCTCTCTCCCAAAAGACGATAAAACAGCTATGTGGGGTAAACGAATTACAGCTGGACAATTGACAGAATTATGTGCGCAAACCAATGCTAACTATGCTGCAAGAAAGGTTGAGGCTCAAAAGCATAGGCGGTACGCCAAGGTAAGTAGACCGAAATCCATCTGCATCTACTACTAATCATCCACCTTGAGATATCTATCCAGAACATCTCGCTGGTATTAAGTTGCGAGTCCCACCCATAGTGTAAACTCAAAGCAACAGACAACTGCATTAAAAGAACTTTGCGTAAAGTAAACAATCCTTGCACCCGCGAGTACAAGCACCGTTGTTTTCCCCCTTGTGGCAACAGCACATCCCCTAGACTCATGTTTCTGTCACTCAAGCTAGTCATCGAGGGGCATGAACCCACAATCAAGCATAACGTTCCCTCTTGGAGTTACTACCTACTACTTGGCCAAAGCAATAAACAGTAACGGAGAACATGCAAGAATTACTCAAGAACATAAATATAAAAGAGGTAAATCAAATATATTACTCACACACAATCTGAACATAATCTCATAATCCATCGGATCCCAACAAACTCATCATAGCAACAGCATAAGGATTACATATGTGCCTCGATCATGTAGGGCAGCTCACGAGGTCTAATTAGTGAAGAACAAAAAGGGGAGGAGAACATCACATAGCTACTGGTCATGGACCCATGGTCCAAGGGAGACTACTCACAACTCATCCGGGAGGCGTCCATGATGGTGGAGAGGCTCCCGGTGGTGATCCTCCCCTCCGGCAGGGTGCCGGGAAGAGTTCTCCTGGTGCTCCCGATCTTGGAAGCGCGGCGGCGGCGGAACAGAGATGAGATCGCGAAAAACGGTTCCGTCCTCGAGGGTTTCGAGACGCGGTGTAAATATATGCCAAAGGGGGGCAGCAGCGGAGACCTGGGGGGGCCCAGGCGCCCCCCCGGCGCGGCCAGGAGGGGGGCCGCGCCCCCAGGGCGCCTGGAGCCCTGGTGGCCCC
Organism: Secale cereale; assembly: GCA_902687465.1. NCBI lineage: Eukaryota > Viridiplantae > Streptophyta > Magnoliopsida > Poales > Poaceae > Secale > Secale cereale. Next base: position 765,215,883 of record LR738711.1, on the reverse strand, counting down.
CCTCCGGCCCTACTTTGGCCACAAGGAAGCTTCCGGAACGCTGATTTTTTATATATTTTCCCGGAATTTTTCTGGCAGTTTACGTAATGGGAAAACCTGAAATACAAAAACAACAGAAAACAGAAACTGGCACTGGGGTGCACTGAGTTAATAGGTTAGTCCAAATATGATCAAAAGTGTATGGAAGTGTATAAATATCATAGCAATATCACACAAAAGAGGCATGGACCAAGCAGAAATTATAGATACATTTTGGACGTATCAACATCCCCAAGCTTAATTCCTGCTCGTCCTCGAGTAGGTAAATGATAACAAGAATAATTTTTGTGGTGACATGCTATTAACCATATAAGGACTTTTCAGAGTCACATGACAAAAGCTTACTGAGACAATGAATCTATAGTAATTAAGTTGCCTCGTGAGAAAATCACAAAGAACTGAAAGTTTTACAATATGATACTGAAGCACTCAATAGATTTGTAGTGAGCATGGTGTGCAACTATGATAAAGTGGTATCTCGCTTGCCCCATTTAGTGAAGCAAAACATAAATGCAGGGGCACCTCCAAGGTTTAAGTGATGACTAGATACAATGATTTCAGAATAAACGATATCATAATCATGCAAAAGACAATGCTACTTTGGGACAATGCACATTACACTCAGAATGACAATCATGCTCTCAATAGTTGGTGCTTTAAAGAAGGTGGAGACTCTCGAACCGTGGCTTTTGTTGGCAAAGTTGAAAACCCGTGGTCGGAAACAAAAACTAAGCATGTACCAGAGCTCTTGGTTTTAAAAACAGAGGTAATAATTATTTTTTTGGATATGCATGTCTCGTCAATGAATGCTAGCAGATAACTCAATTACTTCTCGAGCTGAACAAGTTTCGAGGAACGGCTCCCGAATGAGGACGATCACATCCTCTTAATCTCCTTTGTTTATCACTGCCAAAGTTTTCTGATTTCTCATGAACAAAGCGTGAAGGAGGGTTTGTTTGTTGTATTATTTTTTAATGAGCCGGGCGCACTCTATGCCAGTTCCTTCTCGTATTATGGGTTTGCCAATTAGACATGCAATCCCGGGGTAAAGCTTGTCCAACTTAAAAAGATCATGAATTAACTACTACTTCCTTATGAACTAAAACAGAGGCACAAAAGAGAAATGCTTTTTTGATTAATTTCAAGATGGTACATGAAAGTCTTCGTTAGGAATGGCAGGTAAATACCATGTATAGGAAGGTATGGTGGACTCATATGGCATAACTGGTTTAAAGGATTTTGGATGCACAAGCAGTCAGTCCGCTTAGTACAGGCGAAGGTTAGCAAAAGACTGGGAGCGACCAACTAAAAGAGCAATGACGGTCATAATCATGCAGAGCGACAAAGCAACATTGAATCAGGCATGGAAGTTATATCGCTACTCAGAAATTAAAGATCATCAAGGCTTGATAGACTTTCTTTACAGTCTTAAATATGCGTGAGCATATGCCAAGTCAATCAAAATAAATTCTTGAAGGAAGATATCACTAGACCATACCACATCATAGGCAAACAAATCATGTTGGTACTCCAATAACACATTGAGAACCCCCCAGCTATTTGAGACTAACCATAAGAAAACATGAACTACTAAGCACCATTATGCACATAGCATTTTATCATAGACATATCAACCAGTGCAATAGAAGCCAACTCTCTTAACAAGATAAGCATGATAACTAAAGAGAGTTCCAGCGACCAACTAAACAAAAGCTCTTCAAAAAGTAAAGCATGAAAGCTAAGAGCTGAACATGATAGTAGCTATTGAAAGACAAAGAACACACACAGCAAAGATAGACATGAAAATTCTATGTTATGTTCTAGGTTGAAGTGGAGCGTGTTTCTCTCCCACACAAAGAAGGCTGAGTTCCAACTCGTTATGAACAGCAAGCAAAGCTAAAGAAAACTAAAAAGGAAATTAAAAGCAAGATGCTCCAAGCATAGCACATAACACATGAAGTGATAAAAATATAGTGGAACGAAAGACGAACTGATAATGTTGATGGAGAAGGGGATGCACGGGGGCATCCCCAAGCTTAGACGCTTGAGTCTTCTTGAATATTTATTGGGGTTGCATGGGGGCATCCCCAAGCTTGAGCGTTTGACACTCCTGAATCTTTTTATCATCTTCCCTCGCACACTTGAAAACTCCCTTCATACATAACTCATCATAATCTGATTAGCGAGGTTAGTACCCTTAATAAAATAATTGTTCCTTGATGGAAATAAGGATATTCTTGAAGGTCTACTGTTTCTCAAGATTGCCAAAAGGTTTTTGCAAAGAAAAAGCAAGCTCAAGGTTTGCAAAATGAAGGAAAGGCAAAACAGGACAGAATCTGTGAAAAACAGACCAGCAGGTAGTAAATGATTTTTTCGGGGCACTTCTGCAACTCAAATCAAAAAACTCAGAACAGACGCCCGAAAGACAATTGTATAGAGCACGCTGTCGAAACAATTCAGACCAAAAAGATAATCTGGTGATTTTATACGAATTTTTCTGTCCAAGGACAGAATCTGTTTCCTGGACAGCACGTCACAACTTTTGAACTTTCTTGCAATCAGAGGCTACACTTGGCACAAAGCTGAAAAGTAAAGATACAATGATGATGCTACTGTAGTAACAACATCAAGACACAACAAAAGCAAAATAAACTTTATTCATTGTGGGCTGCCTCCCAAAAGCGCTTTCTTTTATGCCTTTAAGCTAGGCATAGTACAAAGAGATCAAGTTGTATCAATTGAACCATCATCAAGATCATCAAAAAGCTCTTCAATAGTACAACTAGTCTTAAGAGGACTTTCAAATAAATGCCTAATAGAGATACTTCTAGGGAGAAGACCAAAAGGAAAAAAGTCAAAGGAAGATTCATTTATAAATTTATCAAAGAGAGGTGTTTCTTCCAAAGTCTTCACAGTTTCAACCCCCTTGGCAATAGATGGATTACTTTTAGAGCGGGGAGCCTTTGGAACGTAAACGAACTTAGGCTCCTTCTTTGCCGGAGTTTCTACCTTTTTGGTTTTGATTGAGGAGAAAGTAGTTCCTAGAGTATCAAAGATTTCCTCAATCTTGTCTATCCTAGAAGAATCCAAGTCATGGGATTTGATGGTCTCCAAAGTTTTGAGAATTTTATGCATGGAGCTATCAAGCCTATTCAAATTCCCTTGGATCTTACGATCCAACTCATTTATCTTATTAATGTTTGGCATCTCTAGCTCTATCTTTTCAAGTTTTTTCATAATGTGAGCTAGGGTGATGTCCTCTTGAATGCTAACAACAGGGGGATTTCCAACAAGACTTTCAATAATACTAAGAGACTCCCAAACTGGGGCCTCTAGGAAATTCCCATTGATAGCAGAATCTAGAATAAACCTATTCCAAGAAGTAATTCCAACATAAAAATTTCTAAGCAGGATAGTAGTAGATTGTTTCTTGGTGGCTCTTTTTTGAGAATCATTAATTCTATACCAAGCATCTTTTAGACTTTCCCCACCTCTTTGTTTAAAGGTGAGAACTTCTGCCTCACCAAAGACAAAAGGACCCGACATAACGACAACTAAAGAATGAGATAACTATTTTTGTGATTTTTGATAAAGGATACTAAAGCAAAAACTGAAAGGTAAACTAACAAGACTAAAAAGCAAAGGTAAAAGATAGCGTGCAACTCCCCTATCTTGAAGAGTGGAGTCCCCGGTGACGGCGCCAGAAAACTTTGCTTGATGGCTTCTCGCCCCTCGTTGGTTACCCCAAGTGGAAGGTTTGAGATGCAGTGTAGCGGTAGTTTTCCCTTGGCAAAGATACCAAGGATCGAATTCCCCTAAGACTCCAAGGTTCAACAAGAAGGTGTCAACTGCTAACGGCGCCAGATATTTAGCGGCTGACAGGACCTGCACACAGATACAAATAACTTTGCTCCCAACGAGTACAGAGAGGTTGTCAATCCCTCCGACCTTGTCGTTTACAAAGGATCAAACGCAAGAGATAATAGTGATAGGTATAACTGCAACTAGTAAAAATAGAAAGTAAATAGCGGATGTGATCAGTGATGGTAATATGGACCGGGGTCCCATGATGTTCACTAGTGATGTCTCTCTCCCAAAAGACGATAAAACAGCTATGTGAGGTAAACGAATTACAGCTAGGCAATTGACAGAATTATGTGCGCAAACCAATGCTAACTATGCTGCAAGAAAGGTTGAGGCTCAAAAGCATGGGCGGTACGCCAAGGCAAGTAGACCGAAATCCATCTGCATCTACTACTAATCATCCACCTTGAGATATCTATCCAGAACATCTCGCTGGTATTAAGTTGCGAATCCCACCCAAAGTGTAAACTCAAAGCAACAGACAACTGCATTAAAAGAACTTTGCGTAAAGTAAACAATCCTTGCACCCGCGAGTACAAGCACCGTTGTTTTCCCCCTTGTGGCAACAACACATCCCCTAGACTCATGTTTCTGTCACTCAAGCTAGTCATCGAGGGGCATGAACCCACAATCAAGCATAACGTTCCCTCTTGGAGTTACTACCTACTACTTGGCCAAAGCAATAAACAGCAACGGAGAACATGCAAGAATTACCCAAGAACATAAATATAAAAGAGGTAAATCAAATATATTACTCACAAACAATCTGAACATAATCTCATAATCCATCGGATCCCAACAAACTCATCATAGCAACAGCATAAGGATTACATATGTGCCTCGATCATGTAGGGCAGCTCACGAGGTCTAATTAGTGAAGAACAAAAAGGGGAGGAGAACATCACATAGCTACTGGTCATGGACCCATGGTCCAAGGGAGACTACTCACAACTCATCCGGGAGGCGTCCATGGTGGTGGAGAGGCTCCCGGTGGTGGTTCTCCCCTCCGGCAGGGTGCCGGGAAGAGTTCTCCTGGTGCTCCCGATCTTGGAAGCGCGGCGGCGGCGGAACAGAGATGAGATCGCGAAAAAGGGTTCTGTCCTCGAGGGTTTCGGGACGAGAGGGATATATATGTGAAGGGGGCAGCCAGAGGCGGAGCAGGGGCCCCAGGCGCCCCCCTAGCACGGCCAGGGGTGGGGCCGCGCTAGGTGGCCGCCTGGGCCTCCCTTGGCTCCCCTCTGGCCCATCTTTGGTTCTTCGCGAAGCTTCCTGTACGCTGATTTTTCCTATATTTACCCTGGAATTTTTGGAGCACTTTTAATATGGGGGAAACCTGAAATAGAAAAACAGCAGAAAGCAGGAACTGGCACTGTGGTGCACTGAGTTAATAGGTTAGTCCAAATATGATCAAAAGTGCATGGAAGTGCATCAATATCATAGCAATATCACACAAAAGAAGCATGGAGCAAGCAGAAATTATAGATACGTTTTGGACGTATCAACATCCCCAAGCTTAATTCCTGCTCGTCCTCGAGTAGGTAAATGATAACAAGCATAATTTCTGTGGTGACATGCTATCAACCATATAAGAACTTTTAAGTAAAGCAATCAAGGCATGTAATTCAATTCAAGTCATAACAAGCAAGAGTCTATATTAGCATTGTAACAAGCAACATAAGAACATAAAGGTGCAAGAGCTCTCGCTGTCTGTGACTCGAATGTCTCCAAATGGTGTTTGCGTGCAAGAAAGGGGATAGGGATATACAAGAGAGTAAAACATAGTTTTTGTATTGTTGAGAACTTAATCTACTAAAGTTTCACACTTGGTCTTCTTTGGAATCTTATCTTGACTCATCCCCAGACCACTAGCTAGGTACAAGTCAAAATGATCCACTCCCTTTCGATATTTTGAGCACTCATGCAATGGATGAGCGTAAGCAAGAAAGTTGACACTTAGGATGGCAAAGAGAGAAAAATGATGAAGGGGGAAGACAAAAAAGGTGTGAAAGGCTCACATCAATGAGGACAATCATAGGCGAGAGAAAGCCAAATGATAGATATGATGTGAGTAGTAGGGATTGCCATGCAACGGATGCACATATGAGCTAAGGTAAGCTCTCCAATGGAACTAGTGGGGGTGCATCCAACTTGCTCGCTCAAGAAGACCTAGAGCTCTTTTGAGGAGGCTCATCATTGGAATATACAAGCCAAGTTCTATAGTGTGAAGGTCCCCACATAGCTACATGCATGAATGATAATCTCTATGGAGTACAAGGTATAAGATGGAGTACGAGTGTGGACCTCTCAAAAGGAATAGTAGTGTGCCCCCTTCTCTCTTTTTATTTCTTTTTCTCTTTTTTCTCTTTTTATTTTTTTGTGGCCTCAATGGCTCTTTCTATTTAACTCTCATTTGTCCTCTTTGGGATCTTTTGATTTTTGTCCTCTTTGGGATCTTTTCCTCACTTCAGGGGCAACACTCTATATATTACAAGAAGTATAGAAGATCTTTCACACTTTACAAAAGTACTCAACATAAAGAAGATGAAACTATCATGATGTATGCAAATGTATGCCTCTGCCAGTGTAGCAGGATATGCAATGATACTAGCGCGTCATGTAGCAATGATTAGGGCAAGGCCCAACTAGCATGCGGCTCATCGATCAAACAAAAAGCATGTCTGACATGAAGATCAAGTCATGAGAAGATGGATGTTGCATGGCAATGTATCTCGGAAAGGCTATGGAAATGCCTTGATAGGTAGGTATGGTGGCTGTTTTGAGGAAGGATATAATGAGGCTTATGATGACAGAGCATATCGTGCCAAGGATTTGGATGCACCGGCGAAGTATGCGCCAACTCTCGAGGTGAGAAAGGGCAATGCACGGTACCGAAGAGGCTAGAAAAATATGGCTAGGTGGAAGTGTCAACTTTCGAATACTCACATTAGTCCGAAGAACTCATGCACTTATTATCGATAACTCTCAATCTAATTAGGAGGTTCACAAAGAGACAAGTACCCCGAGGAGGAGTGTATGGGGGTTTGGTTATCCTTGCGCATCCTCGACTCATGGTACGTGAGTGTACTCTAATATTGATCCCTCCAAAGATTAGTGATCCATCTAGTAGCTAAAGTTCTCAACTATTTTGTAGGTTTTCGAAAATAAACACGGATTGCCCAAAATACGACATCTATCACTAATAGGCTAAAGCTCTTGACACCAAAAGTTCAGACATTACTCATGGCAATACCTCAAAACTATTGCAAGTTACTACTAAAATTCAATAGCAACCTCAATTACCTACTTTAAGTTAAGACACACAACTCAGTGCAACAGGCAAACTCTCTTCACAAGATAAACATGAAAACTCAAGAGAGTTCAGCAACCAACTAAACAAAAGCTCTTTAAAAAGAAAAGCATGAAAACTAAGAGCTAAACATGACAGCAGCTATGGAAAGACAAAGAACACACACAGCAAAGATAAGCATGAAAATCATATGTTGTGTTCTAGGTTGAAGTGGAGCGTGTTTCTCTCCCACACAAAGAAAGCTGGGTTCTAACTTGTTATGAACAGCAAGCAAAGCTAAAGAAACTAAAAAAGGAAACTAAGAGCGAGACGCTCCAAGCATAGCACATAACGCATGAAGTGATAAGAATATAGTGGAACGAAAGACGAACTGATAATTGTTGATGGAGAAGGGGATGCATGGGGGCATCCCCAAGCTTAGACGCTTGAGTCTTCTTGAATATTTCTTGGGGGTGCACGGGGCATCCCCAATCTTGAGCGTTTGACCCTCCTGAATCTTCTTTTATCATCTTCCCTCGCACACTTGAAAACTCCCTTCATACATAACTCATCATAATCTCATTAGCGAGGTTAGTACCCACAATAAAATAATTTTTCCCTACTGGAAATAAAAATAATCTTGAAGGGCTACTGTTTCTCAAGATTGCCAAAAGGTTTTTGCCAAGAAAAAGCAAGCTCAAGGTTTGCAAAACGAAGAAAAGGCAAAACTGGACAGAATCTGTGAAAAACAGACCAGCAGGTAGTCAATAATTTTTTCGTGTTACTTCTGCAACTCAAATCAAAAAACTCAGAACAGACGCTCGAAAGCCAATTGTATAGAGCACGCTGTCAAAAAAATTCAGATCAAAAAGATGATAAGGTGATTTTATTCGAATTTTTCTGTCCAAGGACAGAATCTGTTTTCTGGACAGCACGTCACAACTTTTGAACTTTCTTGCAATCGAAGGCTAAACTTGGCACAAAGCTGAAAAGAAAAGATACAATGATGATGCTACTGTAGTAACAAACATCAAGACACAACAAAAGCAAAATAAAACCTAATTCGTTGTGGGCTGCTGATGTCTACACACGCTTCTATTCTTGTAGACTATGTTGGGCCTCCAAGCGCAGAGGTTTGTAGGACAGCAGCAATTTCCCTCAAGTGGATGACCTAAGGTTTATCGAACTCAAGGAAGTAGAGGTTGAAGATGGTCTCTCTCAAGCAACCCCGCAACTAAGATACAAGAAGTCTCTTGTGTCCCCAACACACCTAATACAACTAGGAGTTGTATAGATGCACTAGTTCGGCGAAGAGATGGTAAAATATGGATGATAGGAGTGGCAAAGCAAAGTAATATAAATCTGTAATAAAAAGTGCAGCAAGCAAACAAGTGGTAAACGTGACCACAAATGGTATTGCAATGGTGGAAACAAAGCCTAGGCTTCATACTTTCACTAGTGGCAACTCCCAACAACATTAACATAGTCTAATCACATGATATTTCCCATAAAACATGCAATGGAGACGCACCCGGAGGTCATTCCTTTGTGGTCAAGAGAGGACGAGAATTATGTAGGGCTACAAAAGCACACCTCAAAGTTCGTAGTTCTCAATCAATGGATTTCCCAATGTCACCGCGACCATCCAAAGAGAGTACCACAATCACCACAACATATCTCAAGGATAGTCAAAGACAAGCACCAAGAGACTCTCAATCTTCAATCAACACACAAAAGAGGAAATCACTCATGAAAATATTCTTCTAATCCATGTCCAATAGACCGCTGTCACCTTGGTCTCGGGGATTATACTAGATAAAGACAAGTGAGTACATCAATCCAATACATAGAGGAAGGGGAAATATCATGGGATCACCCTAGATTAACATAGCCTATGATCACAACGAAGATCACATCATGGGAGAGAGAATTGACCACATAGCTACTGGTAGAAACCTCAGCCCCGAGGAGGAACTACTCCTGCATCATGGAGGGAGGAAGCAACGTTGATGAAGATGAATCCGGGGGCACTTCCCCGTCCCGGCAGGATGCAGGCACAGGAATTCTGGTCCCCCGAAACTTGGTGGCGATGGCGGCGGAGATCGGAATTGCTTCTGGAGAAAAGGGTTCTGGAATCAGGGTTTTCGCGACGGGAGAATAAATAGGAGGCCAAGTAGGGCACCAGAGGAGGTGGGAGCCCCCTAGGCGGCCCCCCGGCGTGACCAGGGGTGGGGCCGCGCCATCAGGGCGCCTGGGGCCCCTCTGGCCCCCCTCTGGCCCCACTTCTGGCACATGGAAGCTTCTGGAGCGCTGATTTTTTATATATTTTTCCCGGAATTTTTCTGGCAATTTAAGTAATGGGAAAATCTGAAATACAAAAACAGCAGAAAACAGAAACTGGCACTGGGGTGCACTGAGTTAATAGGTTAGTCCAAATATGATCAAAAGTGTATGAAAGTGTATCAAAAGCATAGCAATATCAGCCAAAACATGCATGGAGCAAGCAGAAATTATAGATACGTTTGGGACGTATCAACATCCCAAGCTTAATTCCTGCTCGTCCTCGAGTAGGTAAATGATAACAAGCACAATTTCTGTGGTGACATGCTACCAAAGAGTCTTTCACAATCACATGACAAATGCTTATTGAGATAATGAATCTTTAGTAATTAAGTTGCCTCATGAGAATATCACAAAGAGCTGAAAGTTTACAATATGATACTGAAACACCCAATAGATTTGTAGTGAGCATGGTGTGCAAACATGACAAAGTGATACCTCGCTGGCCCCCTTTAGTGAAGCAAAACATAAATGTAGGAGCACCTCCGAAGTTTAAGTGACGACTAGATACAATGATTTCAGAATAAGCGATATCACAATCATGCAGAAGACAATGGTACTTTGGGACAATGCACATTACACTCAGAATGACAATCATGCTCTCAATAGTTGGTGCTTTGAAGAAAGAAGGTGGAGACTCTCGAACCATGGATTTTGATGGCAAGGTTGAAAACCCGTGGCTGGAAGCAAAGACTAAACAAGTACCAGAGCTCGTGGTTTTAAAAACAGAGATAAAAAGCTTTTGGGAGGTGCATAATTCGTCAACGAATGCTAGTAGATAACCCAATTACTTCTTACGCTGGACAAGTTTCGAGGAACGGCTCCCACGCGGGGACGATCACATCCCCTTAATCTCCTTTGTTTATCACTGCCAGAGTTTTCTGATTTCTCATGAACAAAGCGTGAAGGAGGGTTTGTTTGTTGCTATTATCTTTTGTGAGCTGGGCGCACTCATGCCAGTCCCTCCTCGTATTAGGGGTTTGCAGATTAGACATGCAATCCCGGGGTAAAATTTGTCCAACATAAGAAGATCATGAATTACCTACTACTTCCTCATGAGCTAAAACAGAGGCACAAAAGAGAAATGCTTTTGAATAATTTTGAGATGGTACAAGAAAGTCTTCGTTAGGAATGGCAAGTACATACCATATATAGGAAGGTATGGTGGACTCATATGGCATAACTGGTTTCAAGGATTTTGGATGCACAAGCAGTCAGTCCGCTTAGTACAGGTGAAGGCTAGCAAAAGACTGGGAGCGACCAACTAAGAGAGCAATGACGGCCATAATCATGCAGAGCGACAAAGCAACATTGAATCGGGCATGGAAGTTATATCACTACTTTGAAATTAAAGATCATCAAGGCTTGATAGACTTTCTTTACAGTCTTAAATATGCGTGAGCATATGCCAAGTCAATCAAAATAAATTCTTGGAGGAAGATATCACTAAACCATACCACATCATAGGCAAACAAATCATGCTGGTACTTCAATAACACATTAAGAACCCCCAGCTATTTGAGACTAACCATAAGAAAACATGAACTACTAAGCACCATTATGCACATAGCATTTTTATCATAGACATATCAACCAGTGCCACAGAAGCCAACTCTCTTAACAAGATAAGCATGATAACTCAAGAGAGTTCCAGAAGCAACAACCTAAACAAAAGCTCTTGAAAAGATAAGCATGAAAACTAAGAGCTAAGCTTGACACCAGCTATGAAAAGATAAAGAACACACACAAGAAGATACGCATGCAAGCCTATGTTGTGTTCTACAGTGGAGTGGAGCGTGTTTCTCTCCCAAACAATGAAGGCTAGGATCCAACTTGTTAAGAACAGCAAGTAAAACTAAATAAACTAAAAAGAAAAGAGCAAGACGCTCCAAGCATAGCACATAACGCATGAAGTGATAAAAATATAGTGGAACGAAGGACGAACTGATAATTGTTGATGGAGAAGGGGATGCACAGGGGCATCCCCAAGCTTAGATGCTTGAGTCTCCTTGGATATTTCTTGGGGGTGCATGGGGGCATCCCCAAGCTTGAGCGTTTGACACTCCTGAATCTTCTTTTATCATCTTCCCTCGCACACTTGAAAACTCCCTTCATACATAACTCATCATAATCTGATTAGAGAGGTTAGTACCCACAATAAAATAATTTTTCTCTACTGGAAACAAAGATATTCTTGAAGGTCTACTGTTTCTCAAGATCGCCAAAAAAAATTTGCAAAGAAAAAGCAAGCTTAAGGTCTGCAAAACGAAGAAAAGGCAAAACAGGGCAGAATCTGTGAAAAACAGACCAGCAGGTAGTAAATAATTTGTTTGGGGTACTTCTGCAACTCAAATCCAAAAACTCAGAACGGACGCTCGAAATCCAATTGTGTAGAGCATGCTGTCAAAAAAATTCAGATCAAAAAGATGATCTGGTGATTTTATTCAAATTTTTCTTTCCAAGGACAGAATCTGTTTTCTGGACAGCATGTCACAACTTTTGAACTTTCTTGCAATCAGCGGCTAAAATTGGCACAAAGCTGAAAAATAAAGATACAATGATGTTGCTACAGTAGTAACAAACATCAAGACCACTAAAAACTGAAAGAACAAACTAAAAGCAAAGATAACAAGGGTTGTCTCCCTAGAGCTCTTTCTTTATAGCCATAAAGATAGGCTTAAGACTTTAATGACGCTCTCGTAGGAATAAGAGTTGAAGAACAAAAGAGAGCATCAAGAAGCAAATACCAAACACATTTAAGCCTAACATGCTTCCTATGCATAGGAATATTGCAATAGAATAATTCATTGAAGCACAAAGCAATAAGCATAGGAAGACAAAACAAGTGCAGCTTCAAAACCTTCAACATAAAGAGAGGGAACTTGATATTATTGAAATATCTATAAGCATATGTTCCCTTCTCATAATAATTTTCAGTGGGATCACGAATAAACTCAACAATATAAGCATCACATAAAGCATTGTTACCATGATCCACATGCAAAAAGGTACTCTTACTCTCCACATAAGCATAATCTTTCTCATTGGTAATAGTGGGAGTAGGACTATCATAAACAACTTGAACACTATAGATTAATTGTGTATTAGGAAGATGGTGTTCAACAAGGGAGTAATTCCCTCCATGATTATGACAAGTTTCATAAGGATAATTTCTCCTTATGTCATAGGTACCTTTATAATCACTATAGATTGGAGTTATAACATCATCATAGTAGAGAAGAGCATTATCATTGCTAGCAACTATATTTGTAATCATGTTGTCTTTATTCTTACTAGCAAAATAATTATCAATTATCACATCACTAGTGGGTAAAGGATTTGCAATCCTATCATCCCCAAGCTTAGAGCTTTCCATATCATCACTTTCAGAGTTGGTACCAAAAAGATTTTCAAGATCATAAGTAGCATTATCATCATTTTCCCAATCACAATAAGTAACATGCATATCATAATCAAAATCATCTTCAATAGTACCTACGGATGTATCATCAAGATGATAATTAAGGCAATAAACTTCACCTTCTTCTTTAAACTTACAATCGTTAGGATAAAAGTTGATGGGAGGAATATGCTCAGGCCAGGTTGATACCCATTCTTCTTCCTTCTTGCTCCTCTTCCTCCTCCCCTTCTTTTTCTTCTTCTTCACCTTAGGAGGGAGTGGTTGGAGATGAAGCTTCTCCACATATCCTGGTTTATCATTAGAAACAATAGGGGAAACTTGGGAGAAACTCTCCTTTTTATTAGCAGAAATATAAGAGACATTTTTATACTTTGGTAAAGTTCCCTCCTTTGTAATTTTACTTATGTAATCATTTTTATGGCAATTAACAACACAATAGAGATGGTAATTTTGCAAAGTGTTTTTTATTCCTATGGCATTAACATCTAGCCAAGAAGTCTTTTCTGATAACTCTTCACACATCAAAAATAACATAAGCTCATCATAAAGATCAGGGGTGATCATGTTATCACACAACTGGTTAACAGTTATGTTTTGAAAGTGCATGCATTGAAAATTAAAGTGACCCTCTATACAGCAAAGTTCACAAGTAAAAGGATAAAGGTCACACAATTCTCTAGCAATTTCATTTAAATCTTTGACCCAAGTGATTGTTCTTTCATGCTTATGTTGCTTACAATACTTCTCTTCTTCAATCATAGGCCTTTCACAAGGTCTATCCACTCCACGAAAATTAACATGCTTATATAAAACTTCATTTTTAGGAATTGGATCATGCATGTTGCAATCATCATGAACAATTTCATTTTCTTTGCAAATCTCTTTAAAAGGTTCATGATGCTTGATCCAATCCTCCTTAGGCATATTAAGATGTGAAGCAAAAGATTTGAGGAAATCAAAAAGGAGTTGAGAATCAAGCCCAAACTTAGCGCTAAACTTATTAAAACTTGTAGTTTCAACAAAGGACTTAATGCAATCATACTCATAAATTATACCTGACTCTTTACCTTTGTCGATCTCCCAATCTTCAGTGTTGTGTTGAATTCTTTCAAGGAGTTCCCATTTAGCATCAATCTTTTCGTTTGTGAAAGAACCCATAGAGGAAGCATCGAGCAAATCTTTATCCTGTCGAGAGAGCCTCGCATAGAAATTAGTAATAATCATATCTTTGGGGAGCCCATGGTTAGGACATTTTAGCATTAACGTTTTCAGTCTCCCCCAAGCTTGAGCTATGCTCTCTCCGTCATGAGGATAGAAATTATAAACATAATTCCTATTCTCATGGGCTTCATGAAGAGGATAAAACTTGTAGTAAAAGAGAGACTGGATCTCTTCCCAATCCAGCAGGTGAGAGTCATATAGTAGCCTATACCATTCCAATGCTTTTCCTTTCAGTGACAAGGCAAATAATTTCCTCATGACTCCATCTCTTGTCAAACCTGAAATCTTAAACAACTCACAAAGTTCTGTAAGTTTCAACAAATGAATACTAGGATTGACTGTCCCATCATAACAATCATTCCTAATTATTTCAATTATCCCAAGTGGTATTTGGAACGGGATACATTCAGTAGGTGGAGGAGACTTCTCTACCACGGGTGTGGTAAAGCGGCCTTCCCCAAGCAGCGAACTAAGAGTGCGGTTTTCCATAAACATAACTAGTGAAACTAAAAACAAGAAACGAAAAGATTTAATTGCAAGATCTAAAGATATACCTTCAAACACTTACTTCCCCGGCAACGGCGCCAGAAATATCTTGATGTCTACACACGCTTCTATTCCTGTAGACTATGTTGGGCCTCCAAGCGCAGAGGTTTGTAGGACAGCAGCAATTTCCCTCAAGTGGATGACCTAAGGTTTATCGAACTCAAGGAAGTAGAGGTTGAAGATGGTCTCTCTCAAGCAACCCCGCAACTAAGATACAAGAAGTCTCTTGTGTCCCCAACACACCTAATACAACTAGGAGTTGTATAGATGCACTAGTTCAGCGAAGAGATGGTAAAATATGGATGATAGGAGTGGCAAAGCAAAGTAATATAAATCTGTAATAAAAAGTGCAGCAAGCAAACAAGTGGTAAACGTGAGCACAAATGGTATTGCAATGGTGGAAACAAGGCCTAGGCTTCATACTTTCACTAGTGGCAACTCCCAACAACATTAACATAGTCTAATCACATGATATTTCCCATAAAACATGCAATGGAGACGCACCCGGAGGTCATTCCTTTGTGGTCAAGAGAGGACGAGAATTATGTAGGGCTACAAAAGCACACCTCAAAGTTCGTAGTTCTCAATCTATGGATTTCCCAATGTCACCGCGGCCATCCAAAGAGAGTACCACAATCACCACAACATATCTCAAGGATAGTCAAAGACAAGCACCAAGAGACTCTCAATCTTCAATCAACACACAAAAGAGGAAATCACTCATGAAAATATTCTTCTAATCCATGTCCAATAGACCGCTGTCACCTTGGTCTCGGGGATTATACTAGATAAAGACAAGTGAGTACATCAATCCAATACATAGAGGAAGGGGAAATATCATGGGATCACCCTAGATTAACATAGCCTATGATCACAACGAAGATCACATCATGGAAGAGAGAATTGACCACATAGCTACTGGTAGAAACCTCAGCCCCGAGGAGGAACTACTCCCGCATCATGGAGGGAGGAAGCAACGTCGATGGAGATGAATCCGGGGGCACTTCCCCATCCCGGCAGGATGTCGGCACAGGAATTCTGGTCCCCCGAAACTTGGTGGCGATGGCGGCGGAGATCGGAATTGCTTCTGGAGAAAAGGGTTCTGGAATCAGGGTTTCCGCGATGGGAGAATAAATAGGAGGCCAAGTAGGGCACCAGAGGAGGTGGGAGCCCCCCAGGCGGCCCCCCGGCACGGCCAGGGGTGGGGCCGCGCCATCAGGGCGCCTGGGGCCCCTTTGGCCCCACTTCTGGCACATGGAAGCTTCTGGAGCGCTGATTTTTTATATATTTTTCCCGGAATTTTTCTGGCAATTTAAGTAATGGGAAAACCTGAAATACAAAAACAGCAGAAAACAGAAACTGGCACTGGGGTGCACTGAGTTAATAGGTTAGTCCAAATATGATCAAAAGTGTATGAAAGTGTATCAAAAGCATAGCAATATCACCCAAAACATGCATGGAGCAAGCACAAATTATAGATACGTTTGGGACGTATCAGCTGCCTCCCAAAAGCGCTTTCTTTTATGCCTTTAAGCTAGGCATGATGCAAAAAGGAGGAATCAAAAGTCATCATAATAATCGGAGTTATAAATTGCTTCAAATGGTTCCTCAACAAGTTCATCCTTGTTCCTTCTAGGAAAGGGGTACGTACCTTTTGCCTTCCCGCATAGGCGGATTTGTCCCTTACCTATATCGATGAAGCCTTTTACTGCTCGGAGGAAGTCCCTTCCAAGCACTATATTTCCTTGGTTTGGCTTCATGATGAAGAAATCAACCACTGGTACGTCTTTTATTCTTCCCTGGATCTCAGAAATATCTCCATTAGCATGTTCATGATAGGATGATAATTTGTCCATGTTAAATTTTAAAGAATCATGAACAATTTTTGGCATAGTAGAAACCATAGATCCAATATCACAATAAGCAAGGAAGTCTTGATTAGAGATGCTAATCCTAACAAAAGGTTCCCAATCATCGTCTATTTCCAAAATATCTCTCTTATTGGGTTTGGGTTTCTCTACCTTCATCAAGTCTAGAGCATCCATTCTCTTCTCAATAGTAGCAAGTCTATCTATGACAGTATCAAAACTATGATCGTAAACAAAGTAACTAGATAGACCATGTATAATTTCAAGAGCTCTAGCTTCATCACACTCTAGGAAATCTCCTTCAGCTATAATATCAAGAGAGTGTTTACACCATTTAAAAAGACCATGGTAAAAATTTCTAAGCACAATTTTTATAGGTATCCAAGGCATAATTCTCCTATGTGCATCAGAAATTATGTCCCATGCCTTCTTCATATTTTCTCCATCCCTTTGATGGAAATCTAGAACTTCTGATTCCCTCAAAGCACCAAGTCCTAACATGCTTGACTAAACAGAAAGGACTACTAACAGAAAAGCAAATAAGTTTTTTGTGATTTTTGATAAAGGACACTAAAGCAAAAAACTGAAAGGTAAACTAACAAGACTAAAAAGCAAAGATAAAAGATAGCGTGCAACTCCCCTATCTTGAAGAGTGGAGTCCCCTGCAACGGCGCCAGAAACTTGCTTGATGGCTTCTCGCCCCTCGTTGGTTACCCCAAGTGGAAGGTTGAGATGTAGCGTAGCTGCAAATTTCCCTTGGCAAAGGTACCAAGGATCGAATCCCGTGAGACTCCGAGGGTCGACAAGTAGGTGTCAACGGCGCCAGAAACTTAGCGGTTGACGGGACCTGCACACAGATACAGATAACTTTGCTCCCAACGAGTACAGAGAGGTTGTCAATCCCTCCGGCCTTGTTGTTTACAAACGATCAAACACAAGAGATAATAATGATAGCTATGACTGCAACTAGGAAATAAAAACAGGAAGTAAATAGAAGGTGTGAT